>JAAGEH010000412.1:216-13309 GCA_011751065.1 Lasiurus cinereus | reverse complement strand
GGGTGCTCAATGAACTTGACTCTCACCTGCCTTCCTCCCTCCGAGTGAAGAAAATGCCAGACACCGTGGGTCCCAGAGCACAGTCTGAGGCTGTTGAAACAGTCCCTGGAAACAGCGGGGGCAGGGAGGTGAGAGTCAAGGGCAGGGGCTGCTCCCTTCTCTCTGTGGCTCCGGGACCTGGGCCAGAACAGGCCCTGGGGAGCGCCAAGGCCAGAGCCAGCCGTCCCGGCCCCAGCTGAGCTGTGGGGCTCCAGGCGGGGCTTGTGCCCTCTCAGCCGCAGCCTCCACCTTCCATCCCCTGCGAAAGGGGTCAGGCTCCCTGAGGCCCTGTGCACCCTCACTCGGCAGGATGGTGAGTCTCTGGGAAGAGCAGAGGCGGGTGACCAGGCCTCCGCGTGTCACATGTCGGTCCAGGAAAGGCCATTCGAGGAAGAACAGGGGGGACTTCCCCAAATGATAAGAACCGAGTCCAGGGGCAGGGAGACTCGGGCAAGGAGCCGCCACGTAGGCCCGAGGCCAATCATTTTCATTGGCCCCTTCTGAGCGCCTCCATCACAGTGACCAGCATGAAATACCCGTTCCCCGGCTTCCTCTGCCGGCCAGGCTGGCACCCTGAGCCTCTGCAGCACCCACACCGTGGACCGCCTCCGGCCCGGCTTCCTCCCCACCGAGTCCCACCAGGGAGCTGAGGCCGCTCCCGCTCCGCCTCACAGAGGCGGAAGCCGAGGCCCAGAGAGCGCCCTGTCCCGCAGGCTCTGCCACGGGCTCCCGGCCCCCCATCCCCGGCTGACCGGGCCCTCCGCCTCTCCCAGGCCGGTGGAAGGTTAAAATCGAGACGGAGGGCTTCGTGGCCGAAAACTTCCATGTGGACAAGACGACCACGAAGAAGGTGCCCATGTTCCGGCGCTCGGGCCGGTTCGACCTGCTGTACGACAAGGCGCTGTCCTCCTGGGTGCTGCTGCAGCACTACCGCGGCCAGGTGCCCGCCTTCCTGCTCCTGCCCGACGAGGGCAAGATGCCGCAGCTGGAGGCCAAGGTCAGCCAGAGGCACCTGGTCAGGATCTTCAAAACCATCGACATCCGGTGATTCCCTGCCCGGGGCTGCCCGCCAGCCGCCACGTGGGGCCTGGCCAGGGGTCCGGGACGGGTGAGGGGGGACCTCCTCCGGCCGGACTCTGTGCTTCAGACAGAACCAGCCCCAGCCGGGCTCCGAACGAGGGACCGGCCGGCCACTGAGGAGGCAGAGCCCTGGCCTTGGGGACCGCCCGTTGGCACACTGGCCCTTCCCCCGCCAGTGCCCGGCACCGGGAGCGCTCCTCTCTAGGAGAGAGCTGAGGAGGAAGGGTGGCTCCCGGGAAAGTGTGACTGGCAGCGGGGGGCAGACGCTCCTGGCCAGCAACTCGGCAGCCCTCCCCAGGGCCACACTGTGTCCCTACAGAAACCAGAGCCGAGCAGTCAGCCCCGTAGTGTCCCTGGGAAGCACTCTGCCCACTGCCGGCAGGGGACAGCCCTGGCACGCAGGAGCTCAGGACTCTTGCCTTCTGCCCCGGGGTTCAGCTACGGAGTTTGGTCATGGGTTTCAGCCATAGGGTTCGGCCATGGGGTTTGGCCATGGGGGTCAGCCATAGCGTTCGGCCATGGGGGTCAGCCACGGGGTTCAGCTATGGGGTTTGGCCACGGGGATCAGCCACGGGGTCAGCCACGGGATTCAGCCACAGGGTTCTGCCACAGGTTTCAGCCACGGGTTCCAGCCACGGGGAGTCTGCCATGGTTTCAGGTGCTGAGTGACATTGGCCGAGCGAGGGAGGAGAGGCTACACTCACTGAGCAAATGTCACTCAGCACCTGAAACCGTGCCCCACATTCCTCTGGAGTCCAGCCCCACAGGCCCAGTCGGGGGTGACCAAACCCTGCAGGGCCGTGTGCAAAGTGCTTCCCAAGGACACGATGGGTCTGCCTGGAGGGCTTCTCAGAGGAGGTGGCAGTGAAGAGGCTTTCAGGATGAGAGGACCCATATTATTCTGACATTCTCTGACAAGGGAGGGCACCTAAAAATACAACACACCACCACTGACCCCATCCCCTGTGGGGAGAGGCAGGGGCCAAGACGGAGAAGTGACCAGAAAAGGAAACTGTCCACGTTGTGAAATCCCTTTCTTTTCCCACCATCTTGGCAGGTCTGTCAGTCTGAGCATGCCCAAACTGTCCATTTCTGGAACCTACGATCTGAAAGCCGTCCTGGGCGAAATGGGCATCACCAAGGTCTTCAGTAACGAGGCTGAGCTCTCGGGGATCAGCGAGGAGACTCCCCTCAAGCTGTCCAAGGTGAGCTGTCCCGGTGTGCACAGGGCAGCGGGGGCGGAGGGCACATACCCCGCAGACGAGGTCCTGGGGAAGCCACTGGACTCCCCCACACTGGGGCGTGCTCAGGCGCCCGGGGGAGGGGGGCCTCCTGGGTCCTGCCCTTTAGGGAAGTCCCCTGAGGCGGTGTCCCTGACCTCCGTCTCAGCTCTGGCCGGGGTCTCCTCCTCTCTGGGCCTCGATGGGCCATATTTACAAAGTCAGCCTGAGGGTCAGGGAGGTCACAGGAACCCTCCCCCCGCCCCCCCGCGCCCTTCCTGTGAGATTGGGAGCTACTGACGAGTCACAAGCGGGTACTGAGGGTCTGGGCTGAAGATGCCACTGATCCGGAGAACGGAAGGGGCCACAGCCATACCTGCGGCTCAGCACTGGCCACAGACTGAGCCCTGACTGTGGCTGGACGCTATGAAGGGGGTCCCCATCTACCTCTGGTCCCCAAGGAGCTGACAGTCGGACCCTAGAAACAAGAGCCACGCCCAGGGACAGGAAGTCCCAGTGCAGCTCCCCCCTCCTGAGGCGGGGCTGTTGCAGGGAGGATGAGGATGTTGGTTCGGAGGCGAGAGGGTGCGCAGGTGGAGTCGCCAGAGGCCTCAGAAGTGGAGAGGCCTGGTGTCCCCTGCAGGGGATGGGGGGCTGGTGTCCCCTGCAGGGGATGGGAGGGGGAGCTGGTGTCCCCTGCAGGAAATGGGGTGGCCTGGTGTTCCCTATGGACAGAAGGCTGGTGTCCCCTGCAGGGGGGACCTAGAAAGAGGGACAGCCGGTGGGCACGGGCCTGGGAAGCCTGCCTCCCTGGGGCCGCTGCCCTCCCTGCCGACTCCCAGGCCGGGGCGGGCTTGGCCCGTGTCGCTCAGACCACGCTCTGCTCCCCGCTCCAGGCCCTGCATAAGGCTGTGCTGACCCTGGATGAGAAGGGGACCGAAGCTGCCGGCGCCACATTCATGGAAGCCATTCCGATGTCGGTACCCCCCAATGTGGAGTTCAACAGGCCCTTCGTCATGGTCATCTATGATGAAAACACCAAAGCCCCCCTCTTTGTGGGCAAGGTGGTGAATCCCACCCAGAAGTAGCCGCCTTTCTGGCCCGGCCTCCCACCCAGGCAGGTCCCCTCCGAAGGTGACAATAAAGTGCCTGTCCTGGCCCACGCTGGAGTGTGATGTGCCAGTCCCTCCCCCTCCTGCCTCTGAGTCTCCCCCTCTATCTGGGCGGGGGCAGGCGGGGTAGGCCACGTACCCACGGTTGGTATTTATTAGACGGGTGCACCGGCCAGCCCTGTGCCAGGCTGTGTGTGCGGCCGCTGACAGCACGGCCTGCTGCGTCTGCCCTTCACCTCGGCGAAGCCCCAGGGGGCAGTCGTGCCCGGAAAGTGCCCAGGGGGCATCGCAGGGCTCCGAGTCCAGCCCAGGGCCCCTCCACGGAGCACCCACCGGTCCTCCTGCCAAGCCCCACCCGTGCCCTGGGAAGCCTCTCCCTGCAGGGCTGCTCGCCCACCAGCAGGCGGCCTCCCTGGGGCTCCAGCGCAGGCAGCTCCCGGGGCCCGGAGCCACTGGGGCCCAGCAGAGGCCGAGGGAGAAGCGGGTCCCCTCTCCCCGGAGCCAGGGGGGCCCCCCCCACACAGGGGTCTCTCTGTGGGAGCCTTCCCGGAGGCTGGCCGGGAACACGCACTCTGCGCTTGCCCCGCCCCCCCCCCAGGCCTCTCAGACCCGAGGTCCTAGCCGCCCCTCACTGGTCCCTGGCAAAGAAGAGAGTCGCTGGCCGGGTTGGCAGCATCTGCTCAAATTCGGCGGGACAGTGACCCCCAGACACGCTCCCTGTGTCCTCCTGTCCCCTCACCGTGCGGCAGCATGTCCTGGGAGGCTCGCAGTCATGACAAAGATCACTCTGTCAGGGGAGGGAGGGCCCACCGTGGTCTGGCTGAGCTCACATTTCAACTTGCCTGGTTCCTGCCCATGGCGTTCTCGTGGTCCTCAGAGGAGGCCACGGCTCCTGGACCTCAGAGGCTGTCCCCCACTATCTCCCCCCCGCCCCCCCCCCCCTCCCCTGCCACACACACACACACATACCCTGCGAGCGGCCAGGAAGAGCCAGCTTCCTGAGCTCTCGGGAATGGGCGTGGCCTGGGATCGGGGACAGAGGTAGAAGGACCCCCATCCCACACACACCTCAGAGCCACAGTCTGAGCCACGCACTGGGGGTGAATGTCCACCTACAGGACAAGGCTGAGTCACAGAAATTTACACTTTTTAAGTCAAAATGGCCACATACGTGCAGTGTCACGTTATGAATATAATGGATGGAGACTCGACGGTTTCCCAAATAAGCCTCCTCTCCCCTTGCGTGTTCCCCGCCTGGAGACTTCCAGCTCCCCCCTCATTCCAGTAACGATACGCACGTCGCCAACACCTGCAATGAGGCCAGCCCCGAGGAGCTGAGGACCTGGGTCAAGTTCAGACTCTGCCACTTTCCAGGGCTGTGATTAGAGAAGTCGCTAAACCTCTCTGAGCCACAGTCATCCCCATCCTACATAACGGTCCTATGTCACAAAGAGCTAATATGCTAATTAGACCGAATAGCAGCACGGCCACCGGACGACCGGCTGGACAAAGCCCGGGCCGCAGAGGCCGAGTCTTGCCCGCGTTCCACGCACCGGGCCTCTGGTGTGAACATAACCCCGCCTGGACTTGGTGAGAGGCTCACAGCAGATACTTCAAACGCTGTCGGAGGGCAGCCAGCAGGGCCCAGTGCCAGGGATTTGGGTGAGGCACTACAAGCTCTTCCCGGAAGCCAGGCTGTTCAGGCGTTTTCTCGCTGAATCCGCAGAGCAGCACGGTGAGGCTGTGAACAGAGCTGCTATGCCCTTTATACCCATTCTACAGGTGAGGACACTGAGGCGCAGGGAGGCGAGTGGTCTTGCTCCCGATGGCGGAGTTAGTAAGTGGCAGAGCTGGTTTCAGGAGCTTCCTGGGTCCTTCACACCTCACCGCATCACCCACACCCCCTCCCCGACAACCCCTGGGCTTAGCAGAGCTGAACCCCCCGCCACCCCTGAAGCAGGAGGAAGGCTGGGGCTCAGCACACACCTCTGCACGGAAAATACCCCTTGCCCCCCGCAGGAAAGCAAGCTGGTCACTATAGCCCCTCCCCGCAAGGGTACAGAGCCCACAGCCCTCGGCAAGCAGCCCACACTCCCCACCGGCCAGTACTGGCATCCGTGGCAGTAAAGGGGCAGCTGGAACTCGGAGGGCCCAGGGCACAGCCACGAAGGCAGAAGGCGCTTGGGCACTCACCGAAGACGCCATCGTTTCCAAGGGTGGCCTGTCACTGGCTGGCAGAGAGCCGATTCAGAGGAGCTTCCAGCTCCCAGAGGAGGATTCACTGGCTCAGGTGGGCCCCAAGGGGGCCCCTCCAGGGGGTGGGCAAAGTATCGGGGCAGCCTTGTCCTAGGGGAGCAGGCCACGCTCAGGCAGGACGGCCATCGGCCTCAGCTTTGCCTGTTCTTTCCTGTTTCCAGTGTGTCTACGCCCCTCAAACTCAGTCCTCGAAGGACACAGGCTAGGAATCGTTACCTCCCCTGACAGGTGGGAGCCGGGGTTCCCGCCAACAGAAGACCCAGCCTGAGAAGGCAGGTGCCCCACTGCGGTCAGGCTGCCCCGACACCAGACATTCCCCAGACCGTGTCAGAACTACGAGCAATCCCCGCCTCCCGCCCACGTGGAGTCTGCCTCTCTGGCCCCACACCAGCTGGAGTCACCGGTGGGGCCTGGGCTGGTGCTGGTCAGTCTCCCCTTGAGTGGGGACCCAGCTCACCTCTGAAATGGAGCAGAAAACTCCCAGCGACCTCTGGGATGCTGCAGGGACTGCCTGGCAGTGACAGTCACGCCTGTATCCGTTTGCAGGGCAAGACACGGCTATTCGATTTTAAGCATAAATAACACACTTTTGAGTTTAAGCATAAATAACACACTTTCTGCTCTGATGGGTGGGCACCATCTCCCCTCCTGTCACCGCGGATGACGAGCCTGGGTCCTTCGAGGGCTCATTTTGAGGGTCGGGGGATACACTGGAAAGATTAACATGAAGACTGAGGTCAAGGGGGCTCGGGGTTCTCACACATGCGCACTGCCTCAGAAATGGAAGCTACAGATTACATATCATTTCCACCCAGCGGCCCCTGGATCCTCTATGCATAGCCATGGGTGGGCCCTTGTTCAGCAAGAGAATACAAACAGCCCAGCCAGTGTGGCTCAATGGTTGAGCATGGACCTGTGAGCCAGGAGGTCAGGGCTCAATTCCCGGTCAGGGCACATGCCCAGGTTGTGGACTTGATCCTCAGTGTGAGGCATGCATGAGGCAGTGATTCTCTCTCATCACTGATGTGTTTTTTTCTCTCTCCCCCTTCCTCTCTGAAATCAATTTAAATAAATATGTATATCCTATCTAATAAAAGAGTAATATGCAAATTAACCATCACTCTGCTACACCCACCAGCCACGCCCACCGTTCATGCCCAACAGCCAAACAGGAGCAGGTATGCAAATTAACCCCAACCAAGATGGCTGCAGTCACTAGCAAACAAGAGGGAGGATTGGGTTTCCCTGGCGATGGAGGAAGCCAAGCATTCTGCGCATCCTGGCATGCCCAGGCCTCCACTCAAGTCTACAAAGTTTCAATTATAGAAGATAAATAAATCCCAACAGAAATGGCAGCAGCCACAGAGTGAGCAGGAGGCTTGGCTCTGCTCCAGGCTACAAAGTTTCAATTATAAAAGATAAATAAATCCCAGATACCAGGGCCTCTGCTTGGGTCACCAGGGGGTGTGGCCGGCCTGCAAACCACCACAGGCCTCTCTCCCAGGCCGCCTCACACCCACAAGAAGTCCCACCCTGATCTGGGACACCCTTCAGAGCAAACCAGCTGGCCCCCACTCATGCACCAGGCTTCTATCCTACCTAATAAAAGAGTAATATGCAGATTGACCATCACTCCAACACATAAGATGGCTGCCCCCATGTGGTCAAAGATCCTGCCCCCATGTGGACACAAGATGGCCACCACAAAATGGCCAGCAGGGGAGGGCAGTTGGCAGGGACTAGGCCTGCATGGGAGGGCATTGTGGGCAATCAGGCCAGCAGGGGAGGGCAGTTAGGGGTGATCAAGTCTGCAGGGGAGAGCATTTAGGGGTGACCAGGCTGGCAAAGGAGGGAAGTTGGGGGTAACTGGGCCTACAGGGAAGGGCAATTTGGAGAGACCCAGGTCTGCAGGGTAGAGCGGTTGGGGGTACCTCTGGGAGGAAAAATATTAGAAAGTGCCAGAAGAGGAGCGGTAAGCTCACCGGGAGGAAATGGCGCAGGTGTTGCGGTGAACACATGCCTGAAAATCTGGGGGTGCCCTGAGAAGCCACAGGGAGAGCGGTACCAGCAGGACAGTCCCCCTGGAAGGGCCTGACCACAGGCAGAGACGACAGATAATGAGCAGGGACGCATGCCCTCTGAACGCAAGCCACCCCCAGGCCAGCGCTCCCTGAGCCGCTTACCACTGTGCCATCTGGAACAAAGGGCACCCCATGCGGGGAGTGGGGCTGTGAGGATGCTTTTCACGTCACAGCGAGGCTGTCACAGAGAGCACAGCCAGCCGACAAGAGGGAGTCTGTCTTCGCCTTACTTTTATGGAATGTATTGGGGTGACGGTGGTTAAAAGACCAGACAAGTTTCAAGGGTGCACTCTGTAACACATCCCTCGCATGCCTCCTGCATCGCACGCTCACCACCCAATCAACTCTCTTCCTGTCCCACGGGTCCCTTCCTGCCGCCTCCCCTGCCCCCTGCGATATCTAGGGGTTTGTTTCTGTCTCTGTTTTTTTGAAGTGGCCCAAGTGCCCATCAGCAGATGAGCGGATCAACAAGCGTGGTACATTCACCAGGGGTGGGGAACCTTTCTCTGCCAAGGGCCACTCGGCTTTTTATAACATCGTTCGCAGGCCATGAACAATGACCAACTTAAGCATTAGCCGGCTGTGTTTGGTCAAACATTTCATTAACTCACCCCTCACGCCTTGGCGGGGCCAGACCAAAGGATTTCATGGCCTTACCTCGCCCTCGGATTGGATGCTCCCCCTCCCTGACTCACACCATGGAGTACTCCTCGGGCATGGAAAAGGAAGGAAATCTTACTTCCGAGACGGCATGGACGGACCTGCGCTAAGTGAAATAAGCCAGTCAGAGGAAGACAAGTGCCATGTGACTTCCCTTATTTAGAACCTAATGAACAACATAAACCAGCGAACAAAACAGAAACAGAAAACAGACCGCACTGGTTTTCAGAAGCCACGTCCCCTTAGTCAGCAGCTATCGACAGCCTAGTGTGCTCCGAGTGCGATCACTGTCGCTTCCTTTCACCCCGAGGTGACTTTCAGCACCAAATGTGAGGGTCACGATGCTAAAGGCAGGACCACCCCGCGGAGAGCACGCGGGAGTCCCAGACTAGCCTCCAGCGAGTACAGAACCGTGAGCTTTCCCCATCTCCGTGTGCCTCAGTTTCCATCACTGCCAAGTGGGGGTAATGAGACCCAACTCTCAGTGTCTTCTGCGGACTCTCCTGCACAGTGTTCTGCAGCGCTGGTTCTTGCCAAATGTTACACATTTCTCCAGATGGTAGATTCCAACAGTAATAGTTTGGGGCCAGCTGCCCGCTTCCCTGTCTCGATTCACTGACAAAACTAACAGAGGGGTAACTTGCAGACTGCAACAACTGGTTCCCAGGGAGCCGGATGGCGGGGATCTCCCACGGCCTCCCACGGGCACGCTCGCGGTCCCTCCCCTGGGAGCCTGACTTTCCTCCTAGCACAACAGGAGCATCGAGGCCCCCGAGGCCTTGATATTTTCAGGGCGGCCCGGGGTCATTCTTCCAGGTTCACTCCTGGGGGTGCCTGCAATCTCCCCCCGCCTGGACCAATGCACCGGGGAGGCCCATTCCTGGGGCTGGCACCTGTGCAGCCTCAAGCCCCGTGACTTCAGGCCCTGACATTTGGTGAAGGTCAGCCAGGTCCCAGGCCCAGTTCCCGGCTCTGAGTCTGTCTTCCTCATTCTGCTCCTTGCCACAGATCTGTGAGGTGCGCATCAAAGCAAGACGGCCCTTTGGTCTGGCACGGCCACGGGCCCCACCGCCCCACCCTCAGGAGCCTGGCACCTGCTGCTCCACTAGACTGGGCAGCTGCAGGGTGGCACAGCAAGGCCCGATGGTATCAGGCCCCCGCTGGCTGCGCCCTCCAGGCTCATGTCCTACACAATCCGGGGGGGGGGGGGCACGGGGAGAGGTAGGGGCGGGTACCAGGCCATGGAACTTGGAATGCGAGATGCCCTATAAGTAGGGGAAGCCGTAAGAGACGGGCAGCCTGCGAGATGAGTCCAGCCCGGCGAGGCTCTCCGGAGAGCAGGTGAGTTCCTCGTGCCGAGTGTGCGGCCCTCCCACAGCCCCCTCCGGAGCTGGGCTGGGGGTGCCAGGATGGTCACCCCCACTTCACAGAGGGGGACACGGAGGCGCAGCAGGTTGGGCTGCAGCTGCCGGGTCAGGACGGGAAGCCCGTCGCCAGCCTTCTCTGTCCGGCTTGGCAGCTGTGGGCTCGCTCCCCTCAGACGGCCCCGGAGCCGGCCCTCTCGGACTGCCAGGGCCGAGGGCACAGCAGTTTGCTGCCGCTTCTTCCTCACCCCCTCCCCGTGGCCTTGGCGGCATCACCTGGGATTCTCCCACCTGCAAAGGTAGGGAGCCGGCCCCTCGGAAGCCCTCTCCCAGTCGCCATCCTCTGCCTGCTCCCTCTGTTCTAGTTTTCATAGCATTTCATGGGACAGATGTCACAGCCTTCGGCTCCACTCCTCCACTGATGGGCACTGCACTGTTCCCAGATCGGAGCTACTGTATCTGGTGCTGCTGTGAACATAGGGGCGCCTGTGTTTCTTCTGATTGGTGTTCTGGGGTTTTTAGGGTAGATTCCCAGAAATGGGATCGCTGGGGCAAACGGGAGTTCCATACTGTTTCCCACAGTAGCTGCCTCAGTCTGCACCCCCCCACCCCTACCCCCGCCAGCAGGGCACTGGGGCTCCCTTTGCTCCACCTCCTCACCAGCCACTTGCTGTGTGTGGATTGCCCACTTCTCTGCCTTCTTTCCTGCCTGGTTCCTTTAAAACTCAGTCAGAGACTGAGACCTTGACCTTCCCTTCCACTCCATGCCCTTCCAGCTCATTGAGGAGAGCAGATGCCTGATGAGCGTTGCCCACTTTCCGGAGGGCGGCCTGTGGTCTCCCCTCTGCTCCCTGGCCCCGACCTCCTACCCCACCTGGCCAGCCTTGACCTCTGGAAGGCTGAGGGGTACTCATTAACTCTCCCGATAACCCCCTTCTCTCACCTCTTCCCCTCTCTTATCTGGGTTCACGGCCCATCTTGATATGGGTTGGCCCCTCATGGATCCTAAAGGTTTTACTTTGCAAAACCCTGGGCCTCCTCCCCCCCACAGAGCTGATGGCCGGCCTCCTGCCTGTGAGCTTTGATGATGAGGTGACCACTCACTTCCGCCGGCTACCTCACTTTCAAGGGGAAGCTCAGAGAGATGGCCATGTGGGCACTCAGCGGGGGAGGGCGGGCGGGTCAGAACCCAGCCTGTCCCAGGCTCCCAGAGACCCCCTCGCGCCACCTCCTGCGCCCCGCCACCCCGTGCCACCGCAGAAAGCAGCCTCTGAGGCCCTGCCCGCTGAGCCCACGGCTGGGGTGGGTGCTACCATGTGGGCAGGTGAGCCCACTGCGGACAGTGAGGGGGAGGGGACCGGAGACTCGCCGTGGGGCCAGCCTGGAATGGCTTCGAGGGCTGTGGCCCGGTGACTAATGAGTGGGACCAGCCCGGACACTCCCAGACGTTGCCATTTAACCTTGTAGAGGGAACTGCCGGTAAGGTCCCGGTGAAGAAGGGGTGCCCAAGCTTCCCAAGGGGGTGGGGGGCAGGAGAGGAGGTCTCGTCACAGCCTGCCACTGCGGATCCCTGGGATCCCTAGACAAGGTCCCCACCCAAGAAGAACGCACACCCCAAACTCCGGGGTCCGCTGAACACGTTGGCCCCAGCGGCAAACTCGGTGGGGACTCACATGACACAGAAACCCATCCTGACATGAGAAATGACCAACAGGCCCTGAGCCCCTCCTGCCCCACCGGGGACCCCATGTGGAACCCTGGCAGTGTCTGGAGAGCCCCCCATTGTCACCCAGGAGGCTGGCTTATCGGGACGCTCGGCCTGGGACCTCGCTGGCCCCGTGTGCCTGGTCCTGGGCGCAGCCGCTGACTCCTTGTGCCCCCACCCCTCCAAGCGGCCAGGTTCCAGCTGGGGAAGGGTCAGCAGGTGACCCGCCCGGCACAGGGCGGACAGAAGCCAGAGCCTGTCTGTCCGGCTCTGCTTGGCCAGCTGCATGGCCGCGAGCCAGTCAGTAACCCTCTCAAGCCTCGCTGTCTGGCACCCTGCAAAGTGACGACCAGGAGACGCCCCATCAGACACTGGATGTCTGGGAGGGCCTCCCCGTGAAGGGCTGGCAGGTGCTCTTCCTCCAAACAGCCCCCACAGCCCCAGGCCTGGCACATGCAGGGTGGGCAATGCCACACCAGGCTCAGGCGGCCCCCATGTGCAGGCTGCAGGGGTGCGAGAAAAGGGAGCTGGATGAAGCGTGTGGCGTGAGGGGGGATCTGGGCCAGGCCGGGCAGGATGGGATTCCCCGAGCTCTGTGGTATCCGGCTGTGTGTCCTTGGGCGACATCTTGCCCTCTCTGGGCAGCAGCCTCCCTGCCCATTGAATAACTAAGTCCATGGCAGCCGCTTGGAGCTGTTCCAGATCCAGTCATCCCTGAGGCGGATCTGGTTGCTTCCTGGGTAACTGTGTGTGTCCAGCGACTGTGCCCTGTGCCTCAGTTTCTTCTCTGATAAAACAGAAGCTGTGGTCCTTGCACCTCGGGGTCACTCAGATGGCAGGGTAGCTGTGGAGCGCGTGCCCCACACTCCCCGTGCCCTGCTCCTTTCTGCGCTCTGTGACCTGGGACCAGTGACGTAGCCTGCGGCACTCTGGTCTCCGCATCTGTCCACTGAGAATTGGCAGGTGACCTGCGTCCTCCGAGTGCTAGGAGAGGACGAGGAGGTGGCCGAGCGCAGTGCGCAGAGAGGGGCTCGGCGCCTGGGAACAGGGGACAAGTCTTAGCTGTGCTCTGAGCCAGGCCGGTGGGACGCAGAATGTCCTGGCTCAGGGCGGCAGGGAGCAGGCGCCGACTGAGCTCCGGCTGCTGGCCCTGCTGTGACTCAGCGGCCCAGGGCACTCCCCGTGTGGCCTGACGTGGGCCTGACGCCCCTTCTCTCTCCCTCAGGACGATGCCGTCCTCCGTCCCGTGGGGCCTCCTCCTGCTGGCAGGCCTGTGCTGCCTGGGCCCCGCCGCCCTGGCGGACAATCTCCACGGAGCCGCTGTCCACAAGATCGCCCCGAGCCTGGCTGACTTCGCCTTCAGCCTGTACCGCCAGGTGGCCCGTCAGTCCAACGCCACCAACGTCATCTTCTCCCCCGTGAGCATCGCCATGGCCTTCGCCATGCTCTCCCTGGGGGCCCGGGGCGCCACCCACACCCAGATCCTGGAGGGCCTGAATTTCAGCTTGAAGAAGGTGCCTCAGGCTGACATCCACGCCGGCTTACAGACCCTCCTGCACACCCTCAGCCAGCCGGT
>JAAGEH010000411.1:8575712-8588163 GCA_011751065.1 Lasiurus cinereus | reverse complement strand
TACTGTTTTCCTCAGCGGCCCCACCAGTTGTCATTCCACCAGCGGTGTATAAGGAGGGTTCTCTTTTCTCCACATGCTGGCCATGGCTTGTCATTTGTTGATGGTAGCCATTCAGACAGGTGTAAGATGATGACCTCATTGTGGTTTTCATTTGCATCTCTTTGAGGATAAGTGACTTTGAGCATTTTGTGACATGTCTCTTGGCCATCTGTATGTCCACTTTGGAGAAGTGTTTACTTACTTCTTTGTCCATTTTTAATTGGCCTGTTTTCCTTTTGTTAAGTTGTATGAGTTCTTTATTATATTTTGGAAAGTAACCCCTTGTTCACTGTATCATTGAAAAATACATTCTACCATATAGTGGGCTTCCTTTTCATTTTGTTGAAAATCTATTTTATTTTTAATATGTTTTTATTTATTTCAGAGAGCAAAAGAGAGGGAAAGAGATATAGAAACATCCTTGAGGAGAGATAATCATTGATTGGCTGCCTCCTGTTAGGAAGAGGGATGGAGCCCATAACCTGGGCATATGCCCTGACTGGGAATTGAGTGTTGACCTCATGGTTCATAGGTGGATGCTCAACCACTGAGCCACCATGTCCAGGCTGTTGGATTTTTTCCTTTTCTTGTGCAGAAGCCTTTTATTTTGATGTAGTCCCATTTGTTCATTCTCTCCTTACTTTCCCTTGCCCTAGGAGTTGTATCGACAAACATACTGCTTTGAGAGATGTCTGAAATTTTGCAGTCTGTGGATTGTTCTAGAATTTTTATAGTTTCATAACTTACATTGAAGTCGTTTTGAAACAAATATTTATTTTTAAAAATATATTTTGTTGACTTTTTACAGACAGGAAGGGAGGGGAATAGAGAGTTTAGAAATATCGATCAGTGTCCTCCTGCACAAGTCGCACTGAAGATGTGCCCGCCACCAAGGTACATGCCCTTGACCAGAATTGAACCTAGAACCCCTCAGTCTGAAGGCCAACTCTGTATTCACTCAGCCAAACCAGACATGGCTTACATGTAAGGGTTTTAGCATGTTGAGCTTATTCTTTTTACAATCTTTTATTTATTTTATAGTTTTTTATTAATCCTCACCTGAGGATATTTTTTCTATTGATTTTGAGAGAGAGAGAAAGGGAAGAGCTGAGAGAAACTTCTATTGGATGCCTTCCACATGAGCCCTCAACCAGAGCTAGGTAGGAATGGAGCCTGCAAGTGGGGTACATGCCTTTGCCTGGAATCAAACCTGTGATCCTTCAGACTGTGGGCCAATGCTCTATCCAATGAGCCAAACCAGATTTGGCGAATTTATTGTTTGTGATTGTCTAGTTTTTTTGTGTGTGTTTTGTTTTTGTATGTACCTGTCTAATTTCCCCAGGACTCTTTATTGAACAGACTATCTTTCCTCCATTGTATGGTTTTGTCTCCCTTGTGAAATGTTAATTGAACGCAATGGCTTTGTAGGTTTGTGGGTTCTCCATTCTGTTCCATTGATCTATGTGCCTTTTCTTGTGCTAATACATGACTGTTTTGAAGACAGTGGCTTTTTAAAATTTTTATTTATTTTTACTATATTTTAAAATATATTTTATTGATTTTTCATAGAGAGGAAGGGAGAGGGATAGAAACTTGGAAACATTGATGAGAGAGAGACATCAGTCAGTCGCCTCCTGCACGGAATCGAACCTGGGACTCATCAGTCCATAGGCTGTCGCTCTATACACTGAACCAAACCGGTTTAGATGATGACAGTAGCTTTGTGTTATAACTTGATAACTGGAGTTGTGATCCCTCCTACTTTGTCCTTCTTTCTCATGATTGTTGTGGTTATTTGGGGTCTTTTTTGGCTGCATATCAATTTTTGGAATATTTGTTCTATATGTGTTAAATACACTGTTAGTATTTTAATAGAGATTGCATTGAATGTGCAGATTGCTTTGGGTAGTATGGACATGCTAATGGTGGTAATTCTACCAATCCATGAGCATGGTGTATTCTCCCAGTTGTTTGTATCTTCCTCTATTTCTGTTTTCCGTGATCTTTAGTTTTCTGAGTACAGTTCTTTTACCTCCTCGGTTAACACCTTAAGCGCCCAGTCAGTCACCGTGACTGACACTATACTCTCCTTCAGTAAGAGGCAATTGGCTGAGCACTTAACATGTTAAGTTTATTACTAAGTATCCTAATTTTTTTTGTGTGTGTGTTGGATAATGGGATTTTTTTTAAAGTGTCTCTTTCTGAGAATTCATTATTGGTGTATAAAAATGCTAAAGATTTCTGGGTGTTAATTTTGTATCCTGCAACATTGCTGAATTCATTTGTTAAATCTAATAGTTTTTTTTTTTGCTGGAGTCTTTAGATTTTTCTACGTAAAATGTCACATCATGTGGAAATAATGAGATGCCTTTTATGTTTTCTTCCTGTCTGATTGCTGTGGCTAAAACTCCCCTGTACTATGTTGAATAAAAGTGGTGCAAGTGGACATCCCTGTCTTATCCTGTTGTTATAGAAAAAGGTTTCAGTCTTTGCCCATTGAGTATGATTGTTGGCTGTAAGTTTGTCATATATGGCCTTTAATATGTTGTGGTATCATTCCTCTGTTCCCACTTTGCTTAGAACTTTTTTTAAAAAAAAACTGATTTCACAGAGGAAGTAAGGAGATAGAGATAGAGATAGAGATAGAGATAGAGATAGAGATAGATAGATAGAGAGAGAGAGAGAGAGAGAAACATCTGTGATGAGAGTCATTTATTGGCTGCCTCCTCAATGCCATGGAGCCCACAACCCAGGCAATTCCCTGACTGGGAATCGAACCATAATCTCCTGTTTCATAGGTTGATGCTCAACTACTGAGCCATTCCATATGTGCACTGAGAACTTTATTTTTTTTTCTTTTTTCACTTTTTGCCTATTACTCTTTTATTAGTAGGATTATTACAATTTTTCTTTTTTTACGCCTATAGCTTCTCTTCATCCCGTTCCCACCCCACCCTCTGCCCTTACCTCCCCTCCACTGTCCTCATCAATAGGTGTACCATATTTGTCCTGTCTTTTCCTGCACCCCCATTACCCCTTTTCCACTGAGAATTGTCAGTCCATTCCCTTTCTATGCCCCTGATTCTGTTATATTCAACAGTTTATTCTGTTCATCAGATTTTTAATTCACTTGATTTTTAGATTAACTTTTTGATAAATATGTATTTATTGTTCATAGTTTTTATCTTTACCTTTTTCTTCTTCTTCCTCTTCTTAAAGAGTATCTTTCAGCATTTCATTTAATCCTGGTTTGGTGTTGATGAACTCCTTTAGCTTTTTATCTGTGAATCTCTTTATCTGCCCTTCAATTCTGAATGATAGCTTTGCTGGGTAGAATAATCTTGGTTGTAGGTTCTTGCTCTTCATCACTTTGAATATTTCTTGCTGCTACTGTCCTGCCTGCATAGTTTCTGTTGAGAAATCAGCTGACAGTCGTATGGGTGTTCCTTTGTTGATAACTGTTTTTCTCTTGCTGCTTTTAATATTTTCTCTCTGTCTTTTGCTCTTGGCATTTATTTATCATGTGTCTTGGTGTGGTCCTGTTTGGATTTCTTTTGTTTTGGGTTCTATGCACTTCTGGGACTTGTAAGTCTATTTCTTTCACCAGGTGGGAAAAGTTTTCTGTCATTATTTCTTCAAATAGGTTTTCATTATCTTGCTTTCTCTCTTCTTCTGGCATCCTCATGATTCTGATGTCGGTATGCTTGAAGTTGTCCCAGAGGCTCCTTACAATATCTTCCAATTTTTGGATTCTTTTTTTCTTTTTTCTTTTCCAGTTGAGTGTTTTCCACTTCTTTGTATTCTATATCTTTGACTTGATTCTTGCATTCCTCTAGTCTGCAGTTAGGTCTCTATAATATTTTTTATTTTAGTCAGTGTATGTTTACTATCTATTTGGTTCTTTTTCATACCCTCGAGGTTCTCGCTAAATTTACTGATCTTTTTTAGGAAATTTTTGAAAAACCTTAAAACCATGGTTTTGAATTCTATATCCAGTTGTTTGTTGTACTCTATTTCTTTTGTTTGTGATCTCTTCTTTTGTCTCTACATTTTTGCTGCTTCCCTAAGTTGGTAGAGTAGCTTTGTGTACTAGGTGTCCTATATGGTTCAGTAGATTTGCCTCCCCAGTTTCCTGTGGTGGATAGTCTTGGTGCACCCCTTTGTGGACTGTGTGTACAGCCTTATTGTAGTTAAGTCTTGTTTGTTGTTGGTATCAGTGGGGGAACTGACCTCCAGGCCAATTGGCTATGAGGATCAGCTGTGTCTATGCCAGGAGAACTTCTGTTCTGGAGTCAGCCTTAAGAGATAAGACTTGCAAAATTGCAAAAGCCTGTGTTCTTCTTGGATGGGGCGGAGTCTCAGGGCTGAGCAGACAGCCATGGCTTCCTGCCAGCGCTGCTCTATGAGGCCCCTCGGTAATCGCTGCAACCCTGTGTGTGTGTACTCTCATGTGTGTCTCCAGACCTCTGTCTTTCATGGCTCCCCTGAGTTTCCATGTGCTCCAGGGACCCATATGAATCTGGGTTGCCAGAGTCTCACCCGAAACTGGAGGTCAGCACAGAGAAAGCCAGCGGCACAATCAGCAGTCAGTCCTCTCTGCATGCACTTGTGCATGTGCCTCCTTTCCGTGCACTCCTCCCTTTTCCCGATAGTACAGACTCCCCCTTATGAGTCTGTCCCAGAACTGGGGTTCAGTGCAGTCAGAAGTTTCCATCTCCCTCGCGCTAGAGGAAGCCAGCCAGGCACTCCGCCGCCCATTCTCTCCAAGCGTGTGTCTCTGTACCTCAGCAATTTTCAGCTACTCTGAGTCTCCATGAGCCTCTGTCTTTACTTCTAGTTGTAGAATTTCCACTCAGCCAGCTTTCCTGTGGTTATGGATGGTGTCTGTTTTGTCTTTTAGCTGTATTTTTGAAGTTGTTGTGTGAGGCAGCAGTTTAGGTGTTTACCTATGCTGCCATCTTGGTTTCTCTGTTAGGTGTTTCTATTGTCCTTGAAGTGGGATTACTGTGTCAAATGGGACTTCTATTTTTAATTTTTTTTAGGAAACTCCATCCTATTTTCCACAGAGGCTGCAGCAGTCTGCATTCCCACCAGCACTGCATGAGGGTTCCTTTTCCTCCACATCCTCGCCAGCACCTGTCCTTCGTTGTTTTGTTGATGATAGCCATTCTGATAGGTATGAGGTGATACCTTACTGTCATTTTGATTTACATTTCTTGGATGTTACTGACTTTGAGCATGTTTTCATAGGCCTCTTGGCTTTCTGTATGTCCATGTTGAAGAAGTGTCTATTTGGGTCCTTTAGCCATTTTTTACCTTTTGTTAAGTATGAGTTCCCCATAAATTTTGGAGATAAAATCCTTATCACATGTGACATTGGCAAATATGTCCTGTCATGCAGTGGACTCTCTTGTTATCTTGTTGATGTTTTGTTTTGCTGTTTAGAAGCTTTTTATTTTGATATAGTCCCATTTGTTTATTTTCTCCTTAGTTTCCATTGTCCTAGGAATTGGATCAGTAAATATATTACTTCTAGATATGACTGATATTTTGCTGCCTATGGATTCTTCTAAGGTTGTTATGGTTTCCCATTTTACATTTAAGTCATTTGCCCATTTTGAGTTTATTTTTGTGAATGGTGTCAGTTGGTGGTCTAGTTTCATTTTTTTGCATGTATCTGTCCAAATTTCTCAATACCATTTATTGAAGAGACTGTCTTTACTCCATGTGTATGCTCTTGCTTCTTTTGTCAAATATTAATTGAGCATACTGCCTTGGGTAGATTTTTGGGTTCTCTGTTCTGTTCCATTGTTTTTTGTTTTTTTTTGCCAGTACTATGCTGTTCTGAGAATAGTGGCTTTGTAATATAACTTGATATCTGGTATTGTGATCTCTCCAGGCTGTGGCTATTCGAGGTCTCTTTTAATTCTATATACAGTGGTACCTCGAGATATGAGTGCCCTAACATATGAGATATTTGAGATATGAGCCTTCAAGCGAGCAAATTTTGCTTTGAAATACAAGCAACATTTGAGATAGTAATTGCGCGGATCGGCCGGCTGCACACGACCCACCAGTTTACTGGGACTCGAGTGTCTCATAGTTTCCCACGCCTCAAGGTTATGGAACAAATTAAACTCTTATCTCGAGGTACCACTGTACATTTTTGAAGAGTTTGTTCTACGTCTGTGAAATATGTTGTTGATTTTTTTTCTTTTAAATATATTTTATTGATTTTTTACAAAGGAGAAGGGAGAGGGTTAGAGAACTAGAAACATTGATGAGAGACTTGATCAAGTACTTCCTGTACGTCCCCCACTGGGGACATGCCCACAACCAAGGTACATGCCCTTGCGGGGATCAAACCCAGGACCCTTCAGTCTGCACGCCGATGCTCCACCCACTGAGCCAAACCGGTTTCGGCCCAATTGGTACTTCTTTATCCCTTCACCTTTTTCACTTAGACTACTGACGCCCCACTCACCTGGTAGCCATTAGTTTTTTCGCTGTATTTATGAATTTGTTTCTGTCATGGGAATAATATTGGATCAGGGAAGTCAGACGAAAAAAGAGACCATACCGCATGATTTCATCCATTTAAAGTTAAAAAGTGGCAAAACTAATTTTTGGCAGTTGCAATCAAAATTGGTTATTTTTGGTGGGCAAGCGGGGAGAGAGAGAGATTACAACAGGGCACAAGACTTCTAGGAGGCTAAGAATGTTGTTCCTTGACCTGGGTGCTAGTTACACAGGTATTGTCAGTTTCTGAAAAGTTGTCATACTGAACACTTGTAGTATGGCCCATTTCTTTATGCCTGCTTTACGTCATTAAAATTTTACATTATATCTCATAAGTGCCATTATGGTTGAAGTTGTGACTTTCCAATATGGTGAACAGTCTTTGATACTGAGCTGAATAACAACAAAATTTTTATTCTATTTGCATCATAGTTTAATTTAAGAAAAAGTCAGTATGTTTTCAGCGATACCCATAATATCATGTATGTATATATTATATTAATAATTTCATACTATTATAAAATAATTTTTACCCACATGAGTGACTTTAAAACATTTTCAAGTTTTCTGGATGGAGAGGAAATGTCCAGCATTTCTGGTCCCTGAATTCAATGTCTGTAGCACTCTCCAATCAATGTGGCAATCCACGTTTGTGCAAATTTCCAAACTCTCACCAGGGAATGGTATCGCCCCGTTTGAGAAGAGCCAGTATAGTCTGAGATTCTAAGTAAATTATATATTGGAGTCTGGAGTTCAATGGAAAGGTCTGTGCTGCAGATAAAAATTTGGTGCTGGTGGTGATGGTGGTGATGATGGTGATGGTGGTAGTAGAAGTGTCCTCCGCACGTTAAGTAGTCACCAAGCCCGAACATTAAAGGCCAAGTAGCTCTGCAGGACATGGAAGCATAGAGGGCCGAAAGGAGCACGATGTGCAGAGGGATTTTACAAAAATGTTACAAGGCAGGAATTGAAGTCAGTGATATGGGCAACAATAAATTATGAAGGGCATCTAGCGTGTTTGTACTTTATCTTATGGGTGATAGCAGACCATTGCATACTTAAATTAACTGACAGCATTTATGAGCTGTTTCCATGTGCCAATCCCCCTTCTAAATTCTTTTTTTTAATTTTTATTAAATCTTTATTATTCAGATTATTAGATTTGTTCCTCTATTTTCCCCTCCATAACTCCCTTCCACCCCGCTCACAACCCTCCCTCTCTCCTTACCTCCCTCCCGTTGACTTCATCCATAGGTGTATGATTTTTGTCCAGTATCTCCCTGTACACTCCTCACCCCTTTCCCCCTGAGAATTATCAGTCCACTCCCTTTCTGTGCTCCTACTTCTATTATATTCACCAGTTTATTCTGTTGATAAAATTTTTAATTCCCTTAATTTTTAGATTCAGTTGTTGATAGATATGTATTTGTTGTTCATAATTTTTTATCTTTTACCTTTTTCTTCTTCCTCTTCTAAAAGAGTACCTTTCAGCATTTCATATAATACTGGTTTGGCAGTGATGAACTCCTTTAGCTTTTTCTTATCTGTGAAACTCTTTATCTGCCCTTCAATTCTGAATGTTAGCTTTGCTGGATAGATTATTCTTGGTTGTATGTTCTTGCTATTCATCACGTTGAATATTTCTTGCCACTCCCGTCTGGTCTGCATCATTTCTGTTGAGAAATCAGCTGACAGTCGTATGGGTGCTCCCTTGTAGGGGAATGAACTGTTTTTCTCTTGCTGCTTTTAATGTTCTCTCTTTGTCTTTTGCTCTTGGTATTTTAATTATGATGTGTGTTGGTGTGGTCCTCTTTGGATTCCTTTTATATGGGGTTCTGTGCACTTCCTGGACTTGTAAGTCTATTTCTTTTACCAGAGGTGGGAAGTTTTCAGTCATTATTTCTTTAAATAGGTTTTCAGTATCTTGCTCTCTCTTCTTCTGGCACCCCCACAATTCTGATGTTGGTACGCTTGAAGCTGTCCCAGAGGCTCCTTACATTATCTTCACATTTTTGGATTTTTTTTTCTTCTTGCTTTTCCAGTTGAGTGTTTTCTGCTTCTTTATATTTCAAATTTTTGACTTGATTCTTGCCTTCCTCTAGTCTGCTGTTAGGTTTCTGTATAATATTTTTTACTTCAGTCAGTGTATGTTTCATTTCTAGTTGGTTCTTTTCCATCTCTAGTTGGTTGTTTTTCATCTCCTCTTGGGTCTCGCTAACTTTATCCAACTTTTCTAGGATATTCTTGAAAAACCTTAAAAGTGTAATTTTGAACTCTATATCCAGTCGTTTGTTTTCCTCCGTTTCTTTTGTTTGTGATCCCTTCCCTTGCCTTGGCATTTTCACTATGCCAGGAGAACTTCTGTGTTGGATTCAGCTTTATGATACCAGACGCAAAGCTGCAGAAGCCTCTATTGAGCTTGGGATGGGTGGAGTCTCAGGGCTTAAGGGACCGCCTTGCCTTCCAGTCGGTCCCACCCTCCATAGCCCCTGAGTCTCACGTTACTGGGTAATTGCTGTAGCAGTCCCTGTGTGCTCACATGCGTTTTCTCTCGCGGTGCCTCTAGACTGCTGCCTTTCCGGCTCCCCTGTGCTCCCGGACCATATGAATCTGGGTCCCCAGGACTTCACCTGAATCTGGGGTTTAGTGGAGTTATAAGTGATGCAGTTGGGATGCTTTTCTCCTGCCCTCTCGTGAAAGCCAGTGGCACAATCAGTAGTCAGTCCTCTGCGTGCAGTGCTGTGCGTGTCGCCTGACTTCTGCCCTCCTGCGACTCCCCCAAATTTCTGTGCACATCCCTCTTTTCACAGTCCGAACTCCCCCCATATGAGTTTCGGCTGGACCTGGAGTTTAGTGTTGTAGGATAAGGGGTTCAATGCCCTTGGGAGTCTCCATTTCCCTCCCGCCAGAGAAAGCCAGTCAGGTAGTCTGGCACCCGCTCTCTCCAGGTGTGCATTTCCGTACCTCAGCTTTTTGCAGCTCCTCTGGGTCTCTATGAGCCCCCCTCTTTCCTTCTAGCTGTAGAATTTTCACATCGCCAGCTTTCCTGTGGTTCTGGATGATGTCTGTTCTGTCTTTTAGTTGTAGTTTTGAAATTGTTGTGCGAGGCAGCAGTGTAGGTGTTTACCTATGCCACCATCTTGGTTCCCAACTCTGTCGTTGATATTTTAATGAGGATTGCATTCTATTTATCAATAGCTTTTGGCAGTATGGACATTTTAATGATGTGGATTCTACCAATGCATGAACACTGTATATTCTTCCACTTGTTTATATCTTCCTCTATCTGTTTTTCCAACACCTTTAGTTTTCTGAGTGCAGGTCTTTTATCTCAGTTAAGTTTATTCCTCGGTATCTCAATTGTTTTGTTGCAATGGTAAATGGGAATTTTTTTAGTTTTTCTTTCTGTGAGTTCATTATTGGTGTATAAAAATATCATAGATTTCTGGGTGTTCATTCTGTTTCCTGCTACATTTTGCTCTGCCTTTGTATTTGTTTCTATGTTATGTGAGTTTCTGTCTCGTTCTGGCCCTGGGCAACCTGCTTGAGTCTGTGAAGATGAAGCCCCTAGCGGTCCAATGATCCAGGACTCCTTAGCCCAGAGGCTGGGTCTGCCTTGAGTCTCGGACCTTTATTGTTTTTGCTCTGAGTTGTACTCCCTTCCCCCATGGATTGGTCCCTCAGTTGTCTGCTGCAGATGCTTGGGGTCGGCACGGGCACATGCACAGTTTCTCTGGTTTACAACTCCCTAAGAGAGCCCATAGCCCTCTGGCATGCAATTCACTGTGCAGCCCCGGTGTCCGGAGGCAGGGTGGTACCCTCGGTCCCTCTGGCATGCAGTGGCAGCACAGTCCTGGGGTCTGGGTGAGGTGCTTGGGGCCTCTGGCTCACACCTGAGTGTGATCCCGGGGCCTGGACATGGCACCACGCTGGGTGTCCCTGGTCCCCACTGTCAGCCTGTCCTGGAGCATCCTTGGTTGGAATTCAGAGCATGGAGACCTGCAGCGCTGGGTCCTGGAACCTGGGCAGGGAGGAGATCTCTCTGGCGCGTGCTCACTGCAGGGGTGCGGCAGTGGTCCCTTGTGACTTATGGCTGGCACGTGGCTCACCACGTGGGTTTGGCATGTTGTCTCAGGCCAGTTGGGGTGTTGGTGTGGCTGCACTCCTGGCCTCAGTTGCTCCTCCCTTCAGGATGGCACGGGCTCCGCGCCAGAGCCACTCCTGGCCCGGGAGTGCCCGTACAGGTAGCAGGGGCTCCCTGTGCAGCAGAGCCTGATCCTCCAGTCCCCAGACTCCTGCGAGGTCTAACTCCTGCCACCCTGCCACGCTGCTCATTCACCCCCACACACACCACATACGTCCACACACTCCCCTATCCTTGACTCACACTCCCTTGCTCACTGCAGTCCTGCTGGCCACCGTGTTGGGATCCTCCCTTTCCAGGCTCTTTTGATGAGACATGGTTTTCCTCTTTCACACTCCTGTGCTGCTACTGGCTATGTCTCTGAGTCTCAGTACTTGATAATGAAAAGGCCCCTTCACCTGCATTGGTCTGTTCTGACTGAGAGTACTCGGCATTGATCTTGGTCTCTGGTTTTTGTTGTTGTTGTTGCTTTTCAACTTTGGCTTTAGAGGCAGCATTTATTTTTCTTGTGAAAAAGCCTCCTCAGGATGTTTATCAATATGGACCAAAGTATACTTTTACATTCTTTCTTTTCCGGTCATTTTCAATGCTTTGACTGCATGGACAATGTTAGTATCCCATTGGGCACGATCTATCTGTGGTCCGGGTTTCCGAATCTTGTTTCTCAGTGTGATTGCTGGTTTGTTTAGTTGCCTCAGTAAGTAATTCTTCATGCTGTCAATGACCTTTTGCTCTCATACCCCTTTTTCATAAACCGATGCCCTCTCCGGTGGTTTAAAAAAAAAATTAGACGTGCTATTCCTGAGCACCTGTTGTGTTAATTTTGGTATCACCATTGACCTGGGATCTCTTCAAACCATACAAGGCCACCAAGGATAGGTTCCCTCCTGAGACCAGACATGTTCACCAACCTGGACCTTAACATCAGCAGACACTGCCGTTGTTGGAACAGAAGATAATATTGGTTAAAACAAGGTTTCCTCTATTAGTACTGGATCCTCCCCCCCCCGCCCCCCAGAAACAACCCTTTCATTGCTTCTCTGGATGCTCTAATTTGGGGATTTTGTGTGAATTGTTGTCTTCTGATATAGAAGAGTTAGTCATGCTTGTTGCTTTTCCCCCTCTTTTCTGCTCTCATGCTTTGACTTTATATGCTCACTTGCCTGTACTTAATTTCAAAGGTATCCATAGAGGAAAGACTCAAACAATTCCCTGCCATCCTGGGTAGTGTTGGTTATTTTTAGTTTAATTTCAGGTGAGCCCGTGTTCTTTGGACTCACAGTTTGTAGGACTGCTGGAGAGGGCGGTAGCTGTGCAGGAGGAGGTTTTTCCAGAATTTCATGTGATCTTATGTTTGGAATATCTGAATGGTAATAGAGGGGCTAACATTTCTAACTGCACCAAAGCCATTCGCTGAGGCATTGTGATACTGATTGGAAGACTGGTATTTGGTTTGAGTTTCATCCATGCTGATTGATGATGATTGGAGGAAGATATTCTGTCGTCATCAAAGGCATCTTTCTGACAGATATTGGTGGAGCCAGTGGGTTGAGGAGGTTGCTGAATTGTGTTTCCCATGATTCCTTGCATGAAAGAGAAAGAGAAATCCATTGTTTTGCCCTGGCATCCTTCGCACTTTAAGGGCCCAGCCCGTTTTGTCTTCTGGATGGAAAGTAGTGTCAGTCACCAGTGACTGACATGAGGCTTAACGTGTTAACTTTCCCTTTCTCTCATCAGGTCTTCAGCTTG
>JAAGEH010000411.1:8536005-8550712 GCA_011751065.1 Lasiurus cinereus | reverse complement strand
AAGGCTATCATTGTCCCTTCTGCCACACACAGTTCCAACTCCAGCCTCTAGACTTTACTTGTGTGAGTCAGATGCTCGTTCCTGTGATCCTTAACCCACAGGGAGACACAGCTTTCTGAAACCTTTTTGTCATGTGCTTGAGGTAGCAACATTTGTCTCTCATTCTAGAAGTCATCTACCAGGTCATAAGGACACTCAAGCAGCTCCTGGCAAAGCCCGGGTGGGAAGAAACTGAGTCCTCCGAGGAATTTCCTGCACGACCTTGCCAACCTTGTAACTGCACCTCTTTGGAACGGATCTTGCAGCTCCAGTCAATTCTGATGACTGCAGCCCCAGTGACAACTCAACTGAAGCCTCATGTGACATCCTGGACCAGAACCACCTAGCTCACTTCTTCCTGAATTCATGACCCACACGAACAGTGAGTTTGAAAAATATTCATTATTTCCTAATTTTGAAGGTTTTTTTTGAAACACAATTCATATACATAAATGTCAGCATTTTAGAGTGTTTTTTAGCAGATCATTGTTATGCAACCATTGCCACTGTCTCATTCCAGAATATTTCCATCCCCTCAACTTGATATCCTATGCCTCGTATTAGTCACCCTTATTTCTCTCTACTGCCCATCACCTAACAACTGTTAATTCAGTCTCTGACTGTAAGGATTTGCTTATTGTGGAAATTAGCTCTAAATGGAAACAAACAACATGTGGTTTTTAAAAAATATATTTTTATTGATGTCAGTGAAAAGAAGGAAGAGGAAGAGAGCTAGAAACATCAGTGATGAGAATCATTGATTGGCTATCTCCTGAACGTTCCCAACTGGGGATTGAGCCCACAGCCGAGGCAGTGCCCTGACTACGAATGGAGCCATGACCTCCTGGGTCATGGGTCGACACTCAACCATATAACCTCACCAGCTGGGCACAATATGTGGTTTCTTTAAATGACTTATTTTAGATATCATAATGTTTTTAAGGTTCATGTGTGTTTTAGGACAGGTCAATCATTTATTCCTGTAAAAAAATACTTTTTTTAAGAGCTAGGTTTTTATCAAAATCCAGAGGATTGTATAGAGATCGCCTATATATACCTGCTACCCTATGAGAGAATGCATAGCCTCTCCCACTGTTGCCATTACTAACCTGAGGGGTACATTTTTAACCAAAGATGAACCTACATTGACACATCATTGTCACCCAAAGTCCATAGTTTACGTTAAGGTTCACTTTTGGTATTGTGGGAATGAATTTGGATGAATATATACTGACATTCAGCGTGGGGCAAAAGTAGGTTTAATGTTGTTGCTTTCAGGAAACAGTAGTTAACAAATAATATTACAAGAACAAACTGTTTTGCGTACTCATAAATGTGAACCCTCCTTTCTCCCCATCCTGTATATCCATCATTATAATATCACACAGAATGTTTTTACTGTACTAAAATTACTCTGTGCTCTGCCTGCATTCATTTTTATAGGTGCATAATATTCCACTGCAATGCTATACTGCATTTTGCTTACCCATTTATGAGCTGATGGATATTTGGGTGTGTAGTTTATTATTATGAATAATGCTTCTTTGAACCTTTGAAGATAAGGGTTTATGTGAACATGTGTTTTCAGTTCTCTTGGGTATATATATCTGTACTGGAATTTCTGGATCACAAGGTAACTGTGCTTGATGTTTTGAGGACTTGTCAAAGTGCCTCAGCAACTGCACCATTGCATGCCGGTGATGTACAAGGGCTCTGATTTCTCCAAATGCTTTGCAACCCTTGTTAACATCTTTTGTTTTTGATTATAGCCATCCTAGTGGTTATGCAGTGGTATCTCAATGTAGTTTTGATTTGCATTTGTCTAATGAGCATCTTTTTCATGTGAATTTTGGCCATTTGTATATCTTCTTGGGAGAAATGTCTGTTCGTGTTTTCCATTATTATTTAATTTGGTTGTCTTTTTAAAAAACAAGTTTTAATTGATTTTTAGAGAGAGGAAGGGAGAGGGGGAGAGAGAAACATCATTGGACTTCTTCTTGCATGCCCACTACCAGGGATCAAGCCTGTAACCAGGCTTGTACTCTGACTGGGAATTGAACTGACAACCCTTTAGTGTATAGGACAATACCAAACCAAGCCACACCATCCAGAGCTAATATAGTTGTCTTTTGATTGTGGAGTTTTAAGAGTTCTTTGTATATTATGGATACTACATCCTTATTTGCCTCTGTATGAGCCTCTGCAAAAAATTTAAAGTATGGAGAGTATGACTGAGTTTATTTCAAGGTGACACATAACATCTTTGTCTCCCTTTTTGTTTTTCTTAATTGCATTTTAAGAGTATAATAGGCTCTTTCAACTATTGCTTGACCTTGAGGGTTTTAAGTGATACCAGTGTTGTGACAAATTTGATATTGCTGACAAAATATACACTTCAAAGGGTAGAGTACAGAATCTTTGTCATATGGGGAATAAATAGCCTATGGCTGTTCAGATGTTCGGCTAACAGGAGGCAATAACTTGTAGATTAAGATGTCCTGAGCTGTCTGGCAGCAAGCAATCATCCTATTCTTGTTTGAGGGAAATGCCTTTTAGCCATTCCAGGAGGAGATAACATATGTGACTCAGCCCTCTGTTGAGTCCCCAAGTTCCTTCAACCTTTTGATGAAACTCTTGCAATTATGACATGCTGGAACTGGCTTCCAACATATTCGGGACCATTGTCTGTTTTGAGCTCTAAGGCAGGTCCTAGTAATGCAAATGCAGCTAAGCAAGGATATCAATTTGTCAGATTTATTTAGCTTTAAGACCCCTAGGATTAACCCCTAAAGATCATACAGGGCAATGAACCACACACTGAGAGCACTTCTTAACAATTTGAGACCTTGCGCAGGAGAAATATGGAACTGTTGTCCAAGGCAGCAGCATTTTGATGCAAATCATGGGAGCACTGGGCAATAGAACATGGGGTAGCCTCTTGCATTACAGCAAGGAAGCGATCAATAGTTTTATTGCCTATAGCTAATGGACCAGGGAGACCTGAATGGGATCGGATATGAGTGATAAAGCAGGGGAATTGTTGTTCTCTAATGACCTTTTGAAGGCTCAAAAAGAAATGAAAGAGTTCCTCCAAATTAGTGTGCCCTATAGTTAGTAGCTGTTTCAATAACACAGCACTATCACTGTATAGGTTGATTGACTCCATAGCAAAACCTGTCAAAGCATAAATAAAATCTTACATTTCTACCTGCTGTGCTGAAATATAAGGGTTTTGAAGGACTTTTGCCTTAAGATCTCTAATACCAAAAAGTGATATTTCAGTTGGATGCCTGTAAGGGATGGTAACCCCGACTGAAGGGGCCTCATAATCTTAATGGTTTTATTAATTTCCCTCAGGTCTTGTAATAGTCTCCATTTACCAAATTTCTTCTATATTACAAATGTTGGTCTATTTCATGGACTTTGAGTGGGTTCAATATGCCCTGCCTCAAGTTGTACTTAAACCAACTCTTGTGCAGCTTTTAACTTCTCTCCTAATAGGGGCTATTGATGAACCCAGACAGGGATATCTGCAAGCTAGGTTATTTTAGCTGCTATATGCTGGGTCTGAGAGACGATCAAGACCCCTGTTGAAAAGTTAGATAAACTAATCCATGCTTCCCCTTTTGAGTGACATCGGGATAAATGAATCCCTTGCTGATTCTTCCCCAAACCTTCTAGAGGGTGAAATCCTTGATTAAGCGTTTGAGAAGTAACAACGGAACTGGGACTTGTTATTAAAACCCTCATCTGCTCTAGCATATCCCGACCCCATGAGTTCACAGGTAGATGTTATAATCCATAAGGTTGAAAAGAGCCTGTACTTCCATCCGGATCTTCCCATTGAAGGAGTTGAGCACTCTGCAAGGGTTGAGTACCATGCCCCACTCCTTGCAATTCAGAAGTTGTGGGGTTTAAAGGTCAGGCCTGTGGCCAGTGTCTGAAGGCAATGACTGACATATCAGCTCTGATATCTATAGCCCCTTTAAAAGGCTTCCCATTAATCCTTATTTAACTCAGGCCGGCCCTTCATGACTATTCTTGTCCAGTATACCGCACCACTGGATCCAAAGCCCATTGGACCTCGAGGCTGACTGGTCAAAGGCCGCCTTCTGGATAGTAGGGCCAAAGGAGAATTTGTTTAATTTTTGGTTCTGGTAAGACCTGAATTATAGTATTAATTGTGCCATTACTTTAGTTTCTCCAGTATAGTCCTGATCTATCACCCCCAGGAGAACTTGAAACCCTTTCAGTGTTAAGCTGCTCTCCCTAAAATTAGTTCCATCATGCCTACATTCCCATGGCAATAGCCTGAGGCCCATCTCCAGGGTTAGTAGTTATAGGGAGGTGGGACAGAGGTCCGATCCTGTGCTTCCCGCTTTCCAGGGTGGCGTGGTAGAGGTCTTGGACTGTTGGCTTTGGGCCTGACATGGCTGGAAAGGCTGCAGTGGGGGTCAAGGATAAGGCCCCTACTGTTTGGTGGGGCCGGGACTGGCCCCACTTGGAGTTTCCCTGCCTAGGGGGCAATGGATTACCATCAACATCAGTCTTAGAGTGGCATTCATCTGCCCAATGTTTTCCTCTCCTGCATCTTGGACATAGTCCAGGCTGCTGTTTCCACTCCCCATAGCCTTTTGACTTCCAGTTTTAACTTGGCAGTCCTTAGCAAAATGCCCGCGTTTACCACAGTTAAAACATCCCTCTTTCTTTTTCCGATGACCAGCAAGCAATACCTCCTTTAATGCGGCAGCAAATGCCACTCCTTGCACGTAGAGATGTAAAGCCTCTTGACATACTCTGTTTGCATTTTCAATAGCTAATTCTTTCACAAGTTCCATTCCAGCCTCAGGGTCAAGCACAACCCTGCCGGATGAATGGCTTGGAGCAAGCGACCACAACATCCTGATATGGCTCCTCAGGGCCCTGACTAATTTTACTTATGCCTAAAGATTTTTCCCTTTTGTTGGCAGCTGCCTCCAGGCTTTGGTGGCACAGATATTTATTCATTGATAAGCTTGCATGGGGTATACTAACTGGGCCTGCAAACCCTCATGAGGTCTGGTGCCCATGAGCATATCAAATATAATGGGTACCTCCAGAGCTTGGCTTCTATTAGCCTGTTCCACACTAAAGTTCTGCCCAATTAGACTTCATTATAAGTAATCTCCAGGTGAGAGACACACAAGCCTTTGCAACAATATTCTAGTCACTAAGAGCCATAGCTTCCTCTGATACTCTATCTGGTAACCCCAGCACAAAAGGGGAAATCGATCCATGCGTAAAATAAGTTTTCAACTCTTTCAAAGTCTAAAAAAGATATAGACTGATGGCCACGGAGCATCTAACCTGGATTCTGAGGATCAGGCTACTCAAATATAGGGTATAGACTGAATTCTGAAGTATCTTCCCCAGCCTGCCTAGCCTCGTACAGAGTCTGCTGGAGTGGGGACAAAGGTACAATCCCTGTCTCTGCTTGTTTACGGGTTAATTGGAGAGGCTTATGAGAAACAGTTAAAATCCCTGAATGCTTGCATGAGACCCCACCATCCCAATCCTGCCGATGTTGTTCCCTTGCTGCCTCCTCCAACTCTCGTTCATATTTGGGAGGAAGCACATTGTCTGGAGGGCTCTCCCCCACATACGGTGTAGCCCCAGGGACTGGAAGACATGGCGGAGGCACGGAGGGTCGCAAGCCTCTGGTAAACGTGTACTATCTGTCTTGGTTCCCGGGACACATTCACCCACTATCAGGGACCAAAGACTGAAAGTATGGATAGGAATTTTCTCTGGACTTCAGCTCTATAACGATCTCTAAGTTGCTTCCCTACCGTCTCCTGTTTCCACGTTTACTGTCCCCTCCTCAGCAAACCATGGACAAGTTTTATTTACAAAATCTAGCAAATCAAGAAGCTTTTGATGCCTTATAGCACAGCCCTGCGCTCGGAGCATAGCCTTAAGCATAGTTACATATGTAAGTCCTTTTCCTGCGATCCTGAATAACCCATGTTTTACACCCATCTGCTATTAATTTTTGCTCTTTACCTTACTTTTGCGCACTCCCAAAACAAGGGAGTGGTTAAGATGTTTACAGTGTTCTTTCTTTTTCACAAACGCTTATGGCAAGTGCTGACTTTCAATAGACAGCAAGGGACCTGCTCTGCTACATACGAAACCCTGACCCAGAAGCAGGTTTTCTATGGATGTTTAGCACCAGGTTCCCCACAAACAAGCGTTGCATGAAGGACGAGGGAGTGGCCCCCTTTCCGGCCGCACCCTGTTTCCCAGGACGAAGATGCCCAATGGGGATGGCGGAAGGGGGAGAGCGGGGAGGGGACCAGCTATCCAAGGCCAATGGCGCTGCCTTATAGTTCTGCCAAGGCAGGATTCTAACTTAAGGGTGTTCAGTCAGAATCCCACAGATGGTAGTTTTGCCCCGTGGGCTCCTCAGTCAAGCACATACACGTATTTTTTAAAGCCCTAGCAAAAGGAAAGGGGTGATTGACACAGAACACTCCTGATTCCTCTGTAAGGAGAAGCGGTGGGTGGTAAGGACCCCAGGGGGAGATGGTAATTCTTCATCAGGAAGGTGGTGGCTTGAGACGTGTTCCGCACTGGAGTATCCTTTTGTGATTTGCTGGGAAAACGATCTGTGAAAAGTCCTTGAACTGAAGTAGTGGACATTCCTGGCCCCTTTCTGCTGCGGGAGTGCAGTCTCTGCCAGGGGCGTGGCTAGGCAGAGGCCCCACCTCCCGCACGTGCACTGAGCCACCCAATCAGTGACGCTCTTCGCCAGCCTGGACCTCTGGGGACTAGCTATCCAAGGCCAATGAGGCAAATGGAGGTCTGCGGTGCTGCCTTATAGTTCCACTGGGTTGGGCTTCTGACTTGGAGGCTTTCAGTCATAATCTCACAGATGGTAGCTTCGCCTCATTGGCTCCCCAGCCAAGCACACACACCAAATGTCTGAACCTGCGGTTCCTCTCAGACTGAGCAGGATTACCATGGCAACAACACATCAGTAGGTACAATGTTCTTACCAGTTTCAAGTCTACTACTTTCCTGTTGTTGCAATTCTCTGAACTCTATCAAGCTTTGTTTTGGCTGCACCTCCTGCAGCCCACATCCCCAGCTACCTAGGACTACAAGGTCATACTATAAGGTCAAGCTCACATATAGCCATAGTTTTTGTCTATAATTGTGCTGGAAGGGCTTTGCCCTCCAAGCTGGGACTTGTCTGTGGCTTTGCCACAAGAGGACCGTGCCCTCTCATCAGTCCGTGGCTTGAACTGTCCAAACACTGTAACCACTCTCCACATTGAATACCTGTAAGTCCACATCTGTCTGCAAATACTTCTTTGTTATTTCACTTAACAGATTGTTTTGCCTTTCATTTTCAGTTAGATTTTTTTCAACATCTTTCTCTTCTCTAAGGTAGATTGTTGTTAATTTCATGTCTCTCTGTTTCCAAGGAACACTTAAGTTCTTTACATTTATAATCCAATCCTCCCATCATTTCCCCATCTTTCTTTTCACTTTCAAAGTTTTTGCAACTTGGTTTTCATGTACCGTTTCAGCATCTTTACGGTATATCATCAGGAGCACAATGTACCTTTTGAGCTTCCTCGTGGGACTAGCTGCATCTTCCTCAATGGGTATCAGAAGCTGATCCTGATGGTCTGATGAGACCCTGCACTGGGGACACAACTGCTCCAGATCCTTCTCACAGAACTGGGTCAGAAGCTCTTGGTGCTTCTTATATTGGTCTGGAATATAGTTTTGTTTCTTACAGGAGGTGATCTGGATGAAGCGGTTGAGGCACTGGGTGGCTTGCTGGATTAGGACATCCTAGCAGTTGGCCTAGTTTTACTGCTGGTGTAGGCCCATCACCCACATCTTATCCATGATGGCACTAGTACCCAGGATGCTGCACTTCTTGGAGGGCTCAGAGGCTGCATGTTTGAAGGGCAATGTGGTCTTAACAGCAGTGGGCAGACCCACCATCATAGAATCTCACACTCTGCCTTGGTCTTTGATCTGACAGTGCCCCTGGCTCCACTTATTCAGGGTAAGGTGCTGGGCGATGGTAAGGTCAGGAAGGACAGGGCAGTAGGTCCCTGCCATCTGCCTGAAGTTGAACTCCATTGCATAATTCTTCACCAGGACATGACGCTAGAGTGCCTGGCTTCCCACGGCTTCCTTCTGAATTCGGAAAGAGATGCCTATCCAGTTCCCATTCTTGGTGAAGGAAAGTTCCATGTCAGTTTCACATTCAAAGTCCACAAAGCAGCCAAACACATCATAATTTGAGAACTTGTCTTTGTAGTTTTCAAACTAGCTATTGGTGGACTTCTTCCCATAGCCACAGGAAAGAGGCTGTTCACTTGGCTGGGTGCTGCAGGAGTTAAGGGACCAGATTCCTTACCACAGGTATGCAAAGCTCTCAATTGTAAGTGGGTAGCCACTACTCTGGTCTCAGGACAACTTGAAGTGGAGGTAGCAGAAACATGTCTATGGCAACAGAGGTGTTGTCAAAGTTACCTTCATTCTCTTCAGTGAGAGGCTGAGGAGAGTGGCCCCTCCTATCTTCTTGGTGCTCGAGAAGTAACCCTGTTCTGGTTTTCTTCATAAGGCTACTTGTGACTCTGACATTGTCTGTCTGGCTTGAGTTGAGATGCTTCAGCCTGGAGGAAGTCAGTGGGTGCCTCTTGCTTCATCTCTGTGTTCACTTCCACTGGACAGGAGGCCTGCTACTGCTCCATTTCCAGTGGTGTCCTCCCATAGCCTGACTCGTTCTCCTGACTTGTTTGATGACCTGGGTCACATAAAATTGATTCTGTCTGGTAATACCATCCATGACATCTCCTTGTTGCTGTGTCCGATCACACTGGTGCATTGTTGGTCTCAAGCTTCTGCTTGTCGTTGGGCTCCTTAGCCTCCTTGGCCTCCAGTGCCACCTGCAGCCATTCAGCAAGCTCGGTTGTGAGGCCACGAGTATCCAGGCTGTGGTGCTGTAGGCCCTTGTGAAGTTTGTTCAACTTCAGAGGCACACATCCATGGCCAAGGCCCCCAGCACGGCCCACAAGCCTGGCTTGGCCTCTCAGTGCTTTGCCCCCCTTAAACCTTTCTTGCGTTGAGTGGCTGCCCCTTAGTGGTCAGTTTGTGTCAGCGACCAGTCTTCAGCTGTTTGTTCGATTTGCATATTAGCCTTTTATTATATATTAGTGGCCTGGTGTACGAAATTTGTGCACATTAAAAGGGAATTAATTAGGAGAACCAAGATGGTGGCATAAGGTATACACCTGTTCATGCTGTCTCTCACAACCACACCAAAACTACAGTTAAATGACAAAATGACTGTCCCCCAGAACCATGGGAAAGCTGGAATAGTGGAAGTTCTACAACTAGAAGGAAAGAAAAAAGTGCATTGAGACCTGATAGGATGTGCAGAGGCTCAGAAAGGCAGAGGTACAGAGACACATGTGAATCAGGCTGATGTGTGCTGTTTTTTTCAGTTGAGAGGTCTGAACTCAAATTTCCTGCGAGATTCTGGGGACCCAGACTCATACGGGGAGAAACTGGACTGTCTGCCATCAGGTCAGAAAGAGAAGGTGGCCTTCTCACAGAAGTGCTTACAGGAATCATTGTTTACTGCTCTGGGGCGAGGGACGCAGGACATGGAACAGAATGCCGAAACACAGAGACTCAGAGAGGGCTGACTGGCAGCCATGGCTGTTTGCCATGCCCTAGTGATTCCCTGAGGCCCTGCCCTGCCCAATTTACAAATCCACGGGGAGAATTATATTAACCCAGATCTCTGTTATGATCATATTTAATCGCCATTGTTATTTCCATAGGAGCAAAACTTTTTGCTGCTGCTTCAGAATTGGACTTTCTTTTTTACCTCGTGTAACATCTTGTACTATTTTGTTAATTAATTTATTTCATGCATGAGGTTGTTGATGTTGATCATGAGTCTTTCTGAGCAGCCCTGGTTTTCTGGAATTGCTAATCTTTTACTTGTCGCTACGGCCATATCTAAAATATAGAGTTGGCAAACTTCCAAGAAACACTATCTGAAGGATGTTAAAGTTCCAGTATGGTGATAAACTTATCCGTGTATTGTAAAACAGTATGGCCCATATCCTGATGGTTGATGCAATATTTGCACCCATAGAAGCAAAAGCAAAAGAACTATTTATGGAATGAATATTTTCCATGAAATTTTTACTATCAGAATCTTTGTTTGTCATTAATCTTTTTAAATATGCCAGGTAATCTGGAAAATTTATATCATTTGGACAGACTTTCCCTTTGCTATAACATCGAGTAAATTTCCCATTGGATGGTTTTTCATCAGAGAAATTTAGTGATAGGCAAAATTCACTTCAACAGTCATTCCACCACATCTATGTTTGAGAATTGCATCCTCATGTACTCCATTTTCCCTGAGAAGGCAGTTCCTACCAGTATTGTTAGTACTGGTTGTTGACTGTTCTTTAGACATATTCTCTCATTGCCACTGCCTTCTTTCAACTTCAAAGGCACGTTGGTCTTTAGACATTTTTTCTCCATGATACTGGCTTTTTTCAGCTTTAGAGTGTTTCTCCAATTGCTGCTTTTCAGATACATTCTGTTGCAGGCACCACCTTCTTTTGAGATCAGGCACACTTTACTCTTCAGACATTTTCTGTCCATAACACCCGCATCTGTAGAGCTATGTTGTATCAAGAATTGCTCTTTAGATGTAGTCCCACCTCCCTGCTGTCATGGTCTGAGATACCGGTGAATGAGAGTCCTCGCTGCCAGGCTGCTGACAGCTGTCTGACCAACGGCTGATTCTGTGAGGGTGGGAGAGAGGCGCCCTCTCTGAAGTGGCAGAGGGGAAGAGCACCCTGATGACTGAAGCAAGCCCAGCACCCCGCATGCTCCAGGCACCTCTGGGCCTCTCTCGGTGGCGGCAGAGGCAGAGGGAAAGGGAGTGTGCAAGGTGCCTCCACGGCTGCTGTCGCCATCTTTGTGGCTGTGGGCGCCACCATTTTTGTCATGGAGTGATGGTCAATTAGCATAGAACACTTTTATTAGTATAGAAGATTATATAGAATAGGATAGATTTATCCTATCTTTTATTGTAGGCATTTTGAGGACATTTCTTTATCCACTGGACATATTTCAGTCACCCCCCCTTCCCCTGGTGTTTGGACACAGCTCTTTAGTCCAATCAAGTGGTAATGATTGGTCACTGCTGTAGCCTCAGGGCTATCCTCAGAGAGAAGATTTGTTAACTCAAGAGAATATGGGGGTGGCAATTACATCTGGTGATAAATGTCCTCCTTCTACATAACAGCATATATTTTGGAGCGAGGCACTGCAGTTTCTAGTCTGAGCACTGCCATTTTGGGACCTGTAGTCTTGGGAGATGTATTTAATCTCTTTGAGCCTACATTTTTTTCCACATTTACAGTGTCAGTATTTCATTACCTTCCCTGTGTGGTGAAGCTGAAATGAGATAATAAATATAAAGCTTTAGTTCAGCTCCTGTTACTTGCTATTGTAAACTCCTCAGTCATTATATCAATCAAATTTCAGATTGAGTGTACAAAGTATGAGTCCTAAGGAAGGAGTGGAAGCTCAAATTTGTCAAGGAGAATTACCAATAGCTAGTTTGAAAACTACAGAGATAAATTTTAAAAGAATGATATAGTTTCTATATCCTTTCTCATGCTGTTGAGCATCTGAATAATCATTATTAACTATCTGATAAATTTCTTATTCCCATTTAATTTATCTCTTCTTGTGGAGAATTCTCTTATTCTTTCATTTGGGGCTTGTTTTTCTGTCTCCCCATTTTGGTTCCCTGTTTGGGTTTGTTTTTATGTATTAGGTAGATCCACTACAACTTCCAGTCTTTTTGGAGGGTTTCTGGTGCAGGACAATGTCAGAAGCTGTTTGTAACTTGCCCTGAGTACCCTGTTTGGAGCTGTCAGTGATCCATAGCTTGTGGCCCCCTCTGATAGGCCTGTGTGCATTTGCAAAGGACCAAGATGCACTCCAAGATCTGCTTTTCCTAGCCCTATGCCCAGAAGCAGATCAGGAAAAGACTAAAAGCACTCAGAGTTCCACCTTTACCCGCAGGCTCATTGTTATTCTCAGTCTCTTAATGATCCTCAGGCTGTAGACCACAGCAAGGAGTAAACACTGGAGTGGGGCAAGAGCTAAAGCTGCCTGGATGGCTAAATTCTGCCTTAGAAAGATGTACTCTAAGGTGTGGAGGGGGTGGGGGGAATGACTCAGCACTGGACACCATTGAAGACCCTCTGAACTGTATCCTCAGAGCCCCCGATCCTGAATTCTCCTTATACAGCACTCATCTCTGCTGGAGTCCAAAGTGAGTGGCTACACACAAAATTTTGTGCATTGGCCATTGAAGAGGGTGTCTGCTTTTCTAGCTGCTGCTTCCTGGCAAACAGAAACTCTGCTGCTTTTCACAGCCAAATGTTACATTGGCATCTTTCGCAGTTCTGGTGCTCTGGATTTGGGAGCCTAGCTTGGTGTTTAGGTCCCAGAGTTCTCAGTGGGAATCCTCTGCAGCTGAGATATCCCTTTGGAACCTCAGGTGCTGTCAGTGGGAGCTGGTCAGCCCTCTTGCACCTCTGTCCTTCCTACCAATCTCTATTGTCTCCGTTTTCCATCTTTGGTTATTTAGGGTTCTCTCCAGCTAAACTTCAGTTTATTACTCTGGTTTTTCTGAATTCTTTGGGTAAACGGTTTCCCACATTCATGGCATTCATACGGTCTTTCTCCTGTGTGAACTCTCGATGACAATGATAGCTACTGCTACTGGTAAAGGAATTTCCACATTAACTGCACTTCTAAAGCCTTTCTCCAGTGTGAACTCTCTGATGACTCTAAAGAGCATAATTCCTGATAAAAGATTTTCCACATTCATTACATTATTGGTCTTCTCCCACTGTGAACTTTCTGATGATAATGAGGCCAGAGATGCTGGTAAAATAATTCCACACTCATGACACATATCACACTGTCTTGCAGTACAAATGTCCTGGTCCTCAACAAGTATGTGGTTGAAGTCAATAGCTTTCTTACATTCTTTCCTAGTGTAAAAATATTTTCTCCTCTGAAAAGTCATCTCAGACATCAAGATTTCATTTGGCTTGGGAGTATGAGTAGCCTATTGTTAGATATGTCCTGAGCTGGGAAGGACATCCTCTGCAACCTTGCCACAGGTAAAATACTTCTGGGACACATGGGAACTGCAGCCCATTGCAAGTGAGACCCTATCCACCCCGCTTATGAAAGCCTTCTCTTTCACTTACTGCTCCTGGTGCTGGTGAAATGTTGCCCCAAAATACAATAGTTTTGCACATGTCTCACTTTGAAACAGTTTCTGCCGGTGTTGTGTTCCTCGCTGTTCAACCAAGTAGAAATGTTTCTGAAGACTGTGCCACAACTCTCATCAGGGCAAACAAAGCTACTTTTGGGTTGACTTTTGGAAGATTGTATGTTTCCAGGAATTTTGGTCCAGATATACAGATTCATGGGTCCCCAAAAAGAACACTGGATACTCCTTTGCTGAAGCCTCTCAGCTCCTTCTGGGAGTTCACCAATGTGTGCTGGCCACTGTGGTTCGCCCTAGGTTTAGCAACGACCAGATGACCTGCCTTGCAGTGCCAAGGCCATGGATTCGCCATGCAGGCTGTCCCTTCCAGGTCATGTTTGGTGCCCCAAAGATGCTTTCTGACATGGGAAAATAGGAATGCCAGATTGGGGCAAAGTATGCCCGGGATTCCCAGTTAGTTTCTGTTTCCCACCAATCCTTCCTTAAATCCTTTTCATTTACTTGACTTTCCAAAGTTGTCTTTTTAGTCCCTATATGGGAAAAGGGATTTTAGTCCAGAAGTACATATTCCTGGGTCCCAAAAAGAACACAGGATACTCCTATTTTGGAGGCTTCTGAGTTCCTAATGGGAGTTCACCGTTGTGTGCTGGCCACTGTGGGTCGCCCTAGGTGAAAGATGGACCAGATGCCCTGCCTTGTGCTGCTCAGGCCTTGGACTTCCCAAGCAATCAGTCCCCTTTGAGGTCATCCTTGGTGGCTCCAAAGATGCTTTCTGACCTGGGAAAAGAGGGAATGCCAGGTGGGTGCAGAGTGTGCCCGGGGTGCCTGGTTACTTTCTGTTTCCTACAGTCCTTCATTAAATCCTTTTCGTATGCTTGACTTTCCAAAGTTGCCTTTTTAGTTGCTATATGGGAAGAGCGCTTTTGGACCAGAAATACAGATTCATGAGTCCCCCAAAAGAACACTGGATATTCCTTTGCTGAAGCCTCTCAGCTCCTTCTGGGAGTTCACCAATGTGTGCTGGCCACTGTGGGTCGCCCTAGGTTTAGCAACGACCGGATGACCTGCCTTGCAGTGCCATGCAGGCCGTCCCTTCCAGGTCATGTTTGGTGCCCCAAAGATGCTTTCTCACCTGGGAAAATAGGAATGCCAGAGTGGGGCAGAGTGAGCCCGGAATGCCCAGTTAGTTTCGGTTTCCTACCAATCCTTCCTTAAATCCTTTTCATTTACTTGACTTTCCAAAGTTGTCTTTTTATCCGCTATATTGGAAAAGGGCATTTGTCCAGAAATGCAGATTCATTGTTCCCAAGA
>JAAGEH010000411.1:8484706-8535995 GCA_011751065.1 Lasiurus cinereus | reverse complement strand
GATGCCTTTTCCTCTCTATCTTGTCCTTTGTACCTGATTTTTGTAGGTTAAGGATTTTGAATCAAATATAAAGAAGTTTTACTTTTACAACCACAAATTCATGTAACCAACAGGAAGCAGATGAAGGTAATGACCACGTGAGAGGGAAAAAAATATTTTTGTGCAAAATTTAGAAGTTCCTCTAGGTGGTAGCAAATGATTGCATTTTATACATTTGCTATTCTATATAAAATACTTCTACAATTAGAAAAATAATTCTGGAAAAGTATAAGAAAACACTGGTACCTTAAAATCTCTTAAGTGAAATCAATAGGCTACTATCACCTCTCTTAGGAAGAAATAATTCTAAAGTAGATAAATTCCTAAAAAAGGCAACTGGTGCTATTGAAACTAGAATAAAGGGGAAATCCTTGGAAACTTTTACCCTTATGCTTGTGACTTGAAACCACATTTACTAAAACACACCCAGAAGATCCTTTCCAGCCCCCCACCCTTGTCTACCACCCTATCTACTCTCCATTTTCCCCTCCTCCACTATCTTTGTCTTCAAATGGGCAGAAGCAATGTGATCCTCAGGTTTTGCCTCTGGAGCCATTTTTTTAATCCTTACCCAGGAAAATCTGCCGCTTTAAAGACTTTTCAGGGTCATTCTCTTTACTTGTGGATCCATAGTTTTTTCTTTGTGTTTTGCATATTATACTGTGTGTTTATACATGTCTACTTATGTTTCTTATAGATATATCATTAGATGCTACTGCCAAAATGTTTTGATTTGTAAATTCAAATTTAGATTATAGAGAGCTCTATTTAATTGGCTTAAAACAAATGCACGCTCATACAAATAGGAGAAATAACAGAAACTAACACAATTACGTGTAAAGTGCACATGAGGCAGGATTAATCTTAGTGAGGAAAAATTACCTTACCGATGTTGGCTTAATTAAGGACATGCAGCTGTTCACTGCTCTCTAGCCTTGGAACTAACTGACCAGATGGGAAACCAGAGTAACAAGGTGGAGACTTTAATGTGTCCTTTTGCAAGGTTAGAGGTGCATAAGATGCCTCAGGTTAAGATCCAGACACTTGTGATAAGGCCTGAGTAGGATGTGATGGTGATTTTAAATGATTTCACATAAAGAATAAGATGTGTGGCTCTGGATGGTTTTCTCAGTGTTTAGAGTGTCAGCCCACACACCAGAGAATCAGGGGTTTGATTCCTGGTCAGGGGCACATACCTGGGTTTCAGGTTAATTCCCAGCCCTGGAGATACAAAGAGGTAACCAATCGATGTTTCTCTCATATATATATATATTTTTTTTCTCCCCCCTCCCTCCGTCCCTTCCTCACTTCCCCTCTCTCAAAAAATGTGTTTGGTAAAAGAAGGTACGAGGAATGGAAATATATTTTTATTGAAGAGAAAGTAATTTTGATCTGAAGTAAATGCAACATGAAAATAAGACAAAAGATGAAAGTTTTATGAAAGGTGCAAAATGTTTATGTATGTTGTAGAAGGTTCATAGAAATGGAATCTTGAAAAAGAGATCTTAGTTATGGTTAAACTAAGACTGGAACAGATTTTTTTTCACTAAAAGTATACTGATACAGAACTGGAATTTGAGTTTTGGTTTAAAGGACAAACATTTTTTCTCTCAAACATTGGTATGTTGATAGTATGAAATTAAGACTAATCAGGTTTATCTGATGTTAGTTAGGAAAGTGAATTTCAATCCACTTGCCCTCCCTCAAAGATAAAAATGAATTGATGATTCATGTGTGTTCTAGGCATTCTCATTAGGTTGAAGCATTCCCATCTCAAAGGGTTACAGCCATAGCAGTTACTAAAATAAGGAAAGGGGAACTCATTTTACTGGACAGATTCTACACCAGGTTTGTAAAACTGGGCTGATGCCATAGTATTGCTGTTGTGCTTATCATCTCCAGTCCTCTGGTTTTATAGAACAAACTGACAAGACAAATAAAATTCAAATTGGTAAAACTTACTGAATCTGAATCTTTTAATCTGCCTTGGCCTAAAGCCCTTCCCTTGGTATTGCTTAATTTAAGATGTATTCATTTTGGTAAATATTGATTGTCCTCTTCTAAAATTATTACTGGAAGACCTGTCTGTGAAACTGGATCAGAGACTCTGCAAACGTGTCTTATGAAGGAGACCTTCTAACTTATTGCAAAGAATTTCAAAGATTCTCGAAATTCACTCAAGCTTTTAGAGTAGATTTTCCACAGAGCACTCTGTGAGATGAAGACACTGAACATTATGGCCTACAACCTAGATATATGATCCATCAAAAAGGAATCTCCACAAGGACTCCCTCCAACAAGGCTGGACCATACTGGGTATTGTTAATTAATCCTTGAATTGCAAGGTTAAAAAGGTTTTGCTAAATAAATTTATGTTTTTCATTTTATTTGTGTGTGTGTGTTAAATATTAGTTTTATTTAACAAGTTTTCATAGCTAATATTTATTCTACAAAAACTTTACAAATTATATAGTTTATATATATTTCAAACTACTGAATGAAAAAGTAGGTCCTACAGATGCAAAAACACTGCACCAAACAATTCAAGGTAAAGGCAGATTTATATACTGTACAGTTCTCCACACAACCTAGGTGTGTTCCCTGACTGGGAAGGGAGGCAGCAGCAGCCTTCTGGCATACAGGATGACTCTCTAGTTAAGCCACCCAGCCAGGGCTGTCCAGTACCTTTTTAGAGTCTGTGCTAGAAGGTAAAAATAAGGAATACCGACATTATTCCAGACTTCTCTGCCACCCCAAGCCAGCAAAACATACCTTTTGTTTTAAATACAAGCCAAAAATAATGAAAATTAGAGTTTCAGAGAACAGTCTCGATCTCATCATTATATATACTTTTGTGTATATTGTATAAAATGATATTTGGACAAAGGTAGTTGTTTTTATTTCTAGAGTTATAGTACTTAAAATCCATTGACAATGAATAGCTTGGATATTTTAAGTCCTGCTTCCAAGCATGAGCTAAGAGTGAACTTGTCTCAGGCTATGAGTTCCCCCTTGGAGCCACAGGTGTCCTGCTCTACAATTTCAGTGTCACCAGAAGGCTGCCTGCCAATCAAAACTCATCGATCTTCCTCTGCAAATATTTCAACATGGAGTCTATCCCTTAGGCAGAGCCCCAGATTTTCTACAACACTTCACACCTCTCATTGGCCTGCTCCAAATCCATCTTCATGTTACAGTGCACAACTGAATTACATGATGCAAACTCCTTAATGCGAACCATGACTTCTTGGGTGGAGGTCCAGGGCCAGAACACCTGCAAAGTGGCTGAGGGGAGCAGTAGGCTCCACTCCTGGTTAATCTTTTTACTTTAAAAGGCTCCCAAACCTGTACCTCATTCACTTGATTATACATTATATATACTAGAGACCCAGTGCATGAAATTTGTGCACGGGAGGGGGTATCCCTCAGCCCAGTCTGCACCCTCTCCAGTCTGGGACTCCCAACTGCTCACCTGCCTGCAAGCCTGATCACACTCTTAACCACTCCCCTGCCGACCTTATTGCCTCCAAATTCCCTCCCCTGCTGGCCTGGTCGCCCCTAACTGCCCTCTCTTGCTGGCCTGGTCCCCCCAACTGCCCTCTCCTGCCAGCCATCTTGTGGTGGCCATTTTTAACCACATAGGGCTGCCATCTTGTGAGGGTGTGCGGGCCAATTTGCATATTAGCTCTTTATTATATAAGCTATTATCACACCCCAGCTTATAGGAGACCAATTAAAGTTATCTAGAACAGAAAACCACTCAGACAAAAAGCAAATGGCATTCAAAACCAGATGACTTTTCCCGGGATCTGGGGCTGGGCTACCCAACTTCTGCTATGCACAACTCTTATTTCATAGTTGTTTTAACATTTATTTCTTGGATATTTTAACAACCTTAACTCTCATTATTAGCTGGTTACATTTCTTTCTGTTTTATTCTGTATTTTTTATTATCCTTACCCAAGTGTATTTTCCATTGATTTTTAGAGAGAGTAGTAGGGAGGGGGAGAGACACAGAAAGAAACATTGATGTGAGAGTGACACATCGATTGGTTGTCTCCAGCATGTGGCCCCTACCAGGCTAGGGTTGAAGCCTGCAACTGAGGTACATTCCCTTGACTGGAATCAAACCTGGGACTCCTTATTCCTAGGGCTGACACTTCATCCACTGAGCCAGAACTGCTATGGCATCTTGCTATGTTTTAAATTGTGTGTTTTAGTTACAGCATATAATTAACCCTTGACTATACAATACTTCCTGATTTTTGCTGTTTTAAGCCATGCAAATGGGAAACCTTGGGCATATATGTATTATTATACAATGCTTTCAAACTTTAGCCTTCTCATGGAACCTATCTGAATGTTGGATTGCCATCTAATGCCACGTTCTGCCTCTGGTAGAACTTGTGATTTCATAGTTATTTCTGTTAGCAATTTCTCAACTGTCTTAAGTTTAGTATAGATTTCACCAAACCACCCCTTCTGAAACTTAACACGTTAAATTGCAAAAGGGAGTAACACATTTCTCGGGTCACACTCTCTCTAGGTGGGAGCCAACCATCTCCCAGAATTGAATTACTCAATGTGATAAGCTATTCCTTATCACATTGCTAAATCCCTTAAATATGGTTGCACCCATTTCAACCCTGACTACTGTGGAAACTCCCCTTTGTAATGTCATCATGAGTGAAAATAGCTCACACTGTCATGAATCTAAATGTTCACCCCACGATGTTCAAACATACCGGGCAGGACTTTCAGAGGTATGTTAAAATCAGACTGAGCCCTGGTTGGGAAATGTCATCTTCCTTCCCGTTAATGAATGTTTAAATGAACAAACTCTTGCAGGCACTCTTTGTGCCCCCCACAGGTTATGTTTTTTTCTGTATATATGTAAATGAGCCTTGGCATTTAATTGCCTAGATAGTTGGAAGCTGACTGGGAACTGCCTTTTGAGTCACTTGACATCCTCTTTTACTTTCTTCAAAATGATAACAGCCTCTCCTCCAAGTCTGATCAGAGGTAAAGAAAAAAGGGGGGAGGGGAGTCTTACCACTACTAGATTACTAGCCTGATGAGGATCCCTCTGTTTATAAAGATGGCCCTTTCTGTGGGATCTGATTTGCCAGCAGATGTTTCAGGAGATGAGGGTAATCGCTGTCTCAGAATTGTATTTCCATGGGGTAGCCTTGGTACTTAGGCTTAATTAGATACAATGCAAAAACTAACTAGAACTATCAATCAAATTGCTCAACTGTCAGAACCACTTGAGTCCAGCAAGCATCTTCAGAGGTGAGTAGTTGATGAGAACAGAAACGCCCTTGGGCTCAGAGCCCAAGGAGGAGTTGGGCCATAGCCAGTGCCTCTTGCTGCACCTGGAAAAATACTTCTTCCCAGGTAGAATTAGAAACCCAAAACCTCGTCACAACCTTTAAGGGCATTCCAGTTTTGCTTCTAGTGTCCATGGCTGGTTAAGATGTAAATTTTCTGACATTTTTTAGTTGTTCCCAACTGGTCTCAGCTATTTTAAGGTTTGGATTGCAAATTGTTTTGCTTATTGTTATTCTAGTCTATTCTGTATAACCACATGTTTAAAACCTACTATAAAAAAGTGAATAATAGTTACACAAAGGATAGAAACGATTCATCAAGCCACTGTACCCCTCCATGTGTGTAATTCCTAATGATTCGAACCTTTACCTGATCCGGATATCTTTTGTCAATTACCTATGATTTCTCTTAAGAACTATGTTGTTTTTGTTGTGCTTTAACAGTCCCCAAGTTGTTCTAGCTGCTTTTGTAAGAGATTGTGAATGTTGAGTTTGGCAGGTACCTGAGAGACCTCTTGTAAAGCAAATGGCTCTGGTTCCTCCATTGGCTACTGCCCTGACACAGGAGTCCCACTGAGGGACTAGATGGAACCAGAACAGGTAGCCAAGCCACTGTGGCACCAACGTGGGACAAACTGACCTGATTGATCATCAGCACTGTTGATAAGTTCTGATCAAAAGGGGGAAGATGTGAACCGTGAGGGGGAAAAAAAAAAGACACCTACTAGGAAGGGCGCCTGGTGACTAACAGGGCTCAAATTTGAATAAAACAGAACCTAGCAGTCATTTTTGCACAGGAGCCTCTCTCACAAACTGCACTTCATGGTGAAACTGGCACTGAACTGCCTGCCTCTGCGCTGAACTAGCCTGCACTGCGTTTCTGTCATCTTCACTGCACCCCAAATTGGGGATTCTTGTTGGCTTTGAATTGGTGCCAATGACTACTATTTGACATTCCCTAAGATACTAAGAAATAAGCTCCAGCAGGGTACAACTTGTTGTCTTCCTTTGCCGGGGCAGCATTGAGGGCACTGAGCCATCCGTACTGGGGCCATTATCAGCCACCCGGACCAGACCAGCTCCATCTACCAAGGGCAGGATAGTCTGCTGCTTCCCAAGAGGCTCCCGCTCATACCCATCCAGCTCTTCAGGCAACTTGATGACCCCTGAATTCTTACCTGTTTTTTTAAAATAAGTTTTCTGAAATTATTTTTGGAATTAAATAAGGTATAAACAAAATAAAAATGTTCGTTTCCCTTTTTGTTTCCTTAGAAGCATCTTTTATTCTTAGTTTTTTTTTCCTCTCAGAATTACAATTTTGGTATTTTAATTGTCCTAGAACAGCAGGATTCCCAGAAGCAGGGCAAACATGGTACGGTGCTTTCGGACAAGACTATGATAATTGGGACTGAGCACATTAACTGTTGAATGAAAGACGTGAGTTTCTGCATCCACTGCTGAATGCAAAGGTGTTTTGGATTGGGATATAGTCCAATGGGCAGGATTATAGATAATTAGAATTTCACTCAGTGAAAAGAGTTTTATGTGGTGAGCAGAGTATATGATTTAGGGAGCAGGGCTGAAGGGGATGGTGCTGGGACTGAGCCAGAGGCTATGGTTAGGGAAGGCCTAGATGTGGGGGTTCTGAGGGTAGGGGTGGAAAGGATCTGAGGACTGCAGAGACAGAGTTCCGCAATGTTGATTATATGGACATTTAATATTCCAGGATAAGTTTGAATAGAGGAAACAAGTCCATAATAATTTAAATATCTGCCTGATTCATACAAGGAGGAGAAGGGGTGTCCTTCAGCCCAGCCTGCTCCCTCTCCAATCTGGGACCCCTTGAGGGATGTCTGACTGCCCATTTAGGCCCGATCCAGGTAGAATAGGGCCTAAACAGACAGATGGACATTCCTCTCACAATCCAGGACTGCTGGCTTCCAACTGCTCACCTGCTTGCCTTCCTAATTACCCTTAATTGCTTCTGCCTGCCAGCCTGATCACCCCCTAATCACAGTTAATCTGATGCCTAACTGCTCCCCTGCTGGCCTGTTTGTCCCCAACTTCCCTCCTCTGCTGGCCTGGTGACCCCTAACTGCCCTCCCCTACAAGTTTGATCACCCCCTACTGCCCTCCCTTGCAGGCCTGGTCCCTGCCAACTGCCCTCCCCTGCTGGCCATCTTGTGGTGGCCATCTTGTGTCTACATGAGGGCAGTATCTTTTGACCACATGGGAGTAGTCATCTTCTGTGTTGGAGTGATGGTCAATCTGCATATTACTCTTTTATTAGGTAGGATAGAGGCCTGGTGTGTTGGTGGGGGCCAGCTGGTTTGCCCTGAAGGATGTCCTGGATCAGGGTGGGTATTCCCTTGGGGTGTGGGATGGCCTGGGCGAGGGGCCTGTGGTGGTTTTCAGGCCGACCACACCCCCTGGTGACCCAAGCAGAGGCTCTGGTATCTGGGATTTATTTATCTTCTACAATTGAAGCTTTATAGCCTGGAGGGGAGCCAAGCCTTCTGCTCGCTCTGTGGCAGCAGCCATTGAAACTTTGTAGCCTAAAGCGGAGGCCTAGGGCTTCTTCCATCGCCAGGGGCAACCCAAGCCTCCCTCCTGCTCCCTCTGTGTCCGTAGCCATCTTGGTTGGATTAATTTGCATACTTGCTCTGATTGGCTGGTGGATGTGGCTGGTATGTATAGCAGAAGTATGATCAATGTGCATATTGCTCTTTTATTAGTGGCTTTAAATAGTGGCTTTTTAAAAAACATTTTTATTGATTTCAGAGAGGAAGAGAGAGGGAGAGATAGAAACATCTATGATGAATCATTGATTACTGCCTCCTGCATATCTCATACTGCGGATCCAGCCTGCAATCCAGGCAGGCTTGTTCCCTTACTGGGAATTGAACTGTGACCTCCCGATTCATAGGTCCATGCTCAACTGCTGAGCCACATCAGCCAGGCCACACCTGTATTTTGATCTTTTCATTGTATCTCCTCTGGAATCTTCCAGAAGACTGCTGAGCACTGTCTCTGTTTCTCTTTATCCTGCAAGCCATCTGTACATCAAGAGCTTATACCTAAGTGGAACCCTGACTGAAGGAAGAAAGGGAACTGTGTGGGGCACCCAGAGTGAGAGCATTATCTTGATGGTTTGCCCAGACGACACATACACTTTTGATTTTCTTACTCTTCAGTAAAGTTCAGAAATTCTCACACTATAGGGGGCCTAAGAATTAGTTTGCGGGTAGTACAAAATACAGGGGTTGACAAAAGTAGGCTTGTAGTTATGAGTGTACAAAACACAATTTATTGTATTATTTATTGTGTTATTTATTTGTATTACAACTGCAAACCTACTTTTTCTCACCCCTGTATACCATTTGTTATACAAGGAGTTTTCAAAAGTGATTTTTACTGTATGCAATATTTGCTTTACATGCTGAGTTTAGTTGACTAAATCCCAAGTACTGTACACTCCTCTGTAGACCTAAAACATCATTTTGGCACAAAGGGTTGAAGCTTGTAAGCTTGAAGGTGGTGATAAAGAAATTTTGATTTGAGAGGTAGGAAGTTGAGCAAATACAAAGAACAAGGTAGAAAAACAATCAGCATTAACTGCACCACCATAGAGGTGACAACTATTAATAGTTTGGTATGTATCCTACAAATAGTTTCATTTATTTAAAAAAAATAGGATAATGATGCACATATTCTGCACCATGTCTGCTAATCTGGTATGGCTTACAAACATCGTGCACCATCTCAGGTTTCTTTGACCATTTCCTTCTTTTTACCCTGACCTGCACTAGTCACCCCTCCATATTCAGATCGAGAAGAATACCCTACTGTGGGACATGGTTTCTAGCTTCTTGAGTAACTGCCCAGAGGTTATGAGCTATTACCAGGGAATGGGAGAAATGTGAGCTAGTCAGGTAGATTTTTCCTCCTTTCCCTCTCCTCTGGAATGCTTTTAAGTGCAAGTCCTCCTAGCAAAACTTCTAGAGAAGTACTGTGTGCTGAGTGAACACACATGCTGAGTGTCCTGCTGTCTTCATGGCTCCTTCTGAAGCAGTAATCATGCTAAGTAATGCATTAAACTGTGTCTTTCCTCTTTTCTTTTTTCCCTTTCTCACGGCCCTAACTTTGTACCTCCCAAATAAAGTTTAATATCTTAATCCTTGCCTCAGTTCTGATTTCTACATGACTTAGGATAAAGTGGAATAAGCTCAATTAAATATTGTGCAGATTTTCATATTATTAAATAATTTTGGCATTATAAATTGTCTATTAAATATTTTAATAATTGATATATGGTAGAATGTACACATCTTAATTTCACTGAGTAGACAGTCAGATGTATATGTATTTGTGACCAGCATCTCATTCAAATGTAGAATATTTCTATCACTTAAGAAATTCCTTTTTGCGCCATCATTAAATATTATTCACTAATATCTTGGCTATAATTGTTCCCCTATTAAAAATTCAATTGCTGGAACTGGGGTTTCAGAGTTGTGATAGAAAGAATAATGAATTATGAATAGTGAGGCATAGGTTAAGTCCAATTGTCATCAAAGTTTAGTGACCTTAAAAGAATCATCAAAATGCTTTGAATCTGCTTTATTGCATGACACAAAGGGTCAAAGAATTTATTGTTTCTTTAATTTTAACACTACAAGCCTCAACTTCCTTTGGGAAGTTCCTTCCCCCCTCTTTATCTTATGAGTATAGTAGTTGGGTACTTCTTAAAGCAATCTTTTGCCCCCAGAGGTCACTATCAAGAACCAATTCAGTCACCTTATATGGAAAAGGTAACCTTATATATTGTGTTCTACCCAGAATTTAGGTGACTGTTGTGAGTGGCCTTTCTTGAGATGGGGGATATCCTTCCCACCTCATCTCCCATGATATTTCAATGAAATGAGAGTAACATGTCATATAATCAATGAAAGTCTTCCTTGGGCCACAGCAACATGTAGTGTCCCTTTTCAGGCCTCCCTTTGAGGTTGTGACCACTGAGGTGAGGGTTCACTTGGGGATGAGGTAGGTATTGAATGATGGTGTTTCCCTTTGTTGAATAAGATAGAAGTTACGACTATAAGAACAGGGTTTGTTTTGTTTTGTTTGCAGGGCTTACTATTCACTAAACATGTATGCGGGCATATTGTTGCATGAGGTGTTCAGAGTACATGAGGTGTCATGTGATTTGTTGATACTATTTCCCAACTATTTCATTATTTTTAATGAGATTTTATACCCCCTCACACTTCATTTTATTTATAGCTAAGTTATAAAAACAACTGTCGTGTTTTCCACTCAATATATTTTAAATAAAATTAGTAAAAAGGAACCATTGGAACTTGGCAACAGTTTTATATTTGCTTGGACTGTCTCATTTAAATTGATTGGAGACTTACTTGATCATATTTTAAAGAATATAGGCCATTTAAGTGCATAGTTTAGAATTTAGTAGGGATAGATCATTTCTACTGTAATTTGGTGTGGAATGATTCATACTAGTGAAAAAAGTTAAATACTTATGAATAATTTGTCACTTTATTTTTTAAATATATTTTTATAGAGTTCAGACAGGAATGGAAGGGGGGGAGAGAGAGTGATAGAAGCATCAATGATGAGAGAGAATCATTGATCAGATGTCTTCTGAACACCCCCTATTGGGGATCAAGCCTGTAACTCAGGCATGTCTCCTGACCGAGAATCAAACTTGGGACCCTTCAGTTCCCAGGCAGATGCTCTAACCACTGAGCAAAACTGGCTAGGACAATTTGTCACATCCTTTTTTCCCTTTATTGATTAAGGTATTACATATGTGTCCTTATTCCTCCATTGCCCTCCCACTCTTGCCCTCACCCCCCTGGTGTCTGTGTCCATTGGTTAGGATTTGTCACCTCTTTAAAGGTTCCCAGAGGGTCATAGGCATTCATGAGATTTATCATTAGCTTTTGCTTCTCTTCATGACTGGGATTCTGAACTACTTTTGAATTAAAGGGAGAAACACTGAAATGCATTATCTCCAATAGTTTGATCTTGAGAAAATGATAACATTTACTCATATAAACTTCCACAGGAGAACAGAAAATTAATCCTTTCAACATACTATTTAATAAAAGGCTAATATGCAAATAGACTGAATGGCAGAACAACTGAAACCACTCAACAACCAGAACAACCGAACAACCAATCACTATGACATGCGCTGACCACCAGCGTGTGTGTGCAGAACATGGTGGGCATTGGCTGCAGCAGGATTGTGGAGCAGGTGAGCGGGGGCACCAGACCAAGGTGGAGCACCAGTCACTGTCATCAGGGCAAACCTCTGGTGGTTACTGAAAATTCTTTGCTCCCACATGGTACTCACACCTGTTGCTGGCACTGGCTTGTGCTTGCACCTGCTGCTGGTGCCTGGCGTTGGTCCCGATTACTCGGTGCCCATCAGTGGGTGGGAGTGGTGGCTACCAGCTCTGATCACCCCTGAGGGCTTCTCCACCTCCCCCTGCTCCTGAGAGGTAATCAGGGCAGTAGTTGCTGCTTGCACTCATTGATAGTGCCAGCCCTCCCTACTCATACCCGCTGCTTGTGCTGGCCCCAATTGCTCCATGCCATCAGTGGGTGAGAGTAGGGTGAGCGCAGAGATGACCCACTTCTATGCTTACCACAGCCTCCTGGTCCACGGTTCTTTTTAAGGTGCATGAATTTGTGCAGTGGGCTCCTAATATACAATAAAAATCCAGTTTCTCATTGTTTTATTAGTGTTCTTTGTGGTTGGTTTATAAAAGTTCATTAGTGCCCTTAGGAAAAAGACCTGTGTTAACCCTTTTGGGAGTAACTTTTTTAGTTGATGACATTTTCTTGATCTCTAGGTAATTATTATTGTCTGTCTTATATGTTTTCCAGGCAATTTTTTCAAGACATGGATGGATTTGTCCTGTTTAGTTATACTTAAATTCCTAGTCCATTGTCAGGATAATGGCCCAAATTAAGTGACAATTATTTGACCACAACCCAGAGGAAACTAACCAGGCCACAACTCATATAAGCTATGACCTTGACTTCTACCTAGGGAACAAGAAATATTTTCTTCCTTTGTCATACGAAGGGATTAAAAGGGGAAAGGGGAGGAATGTGTTGTACGGGTAGATTGTGTCATTGTTCCCAATACTAGCTCCTTTACTGATGAAAAATTGATGTCCTTGCTTATTGACATTTGACTTGCTGGGCCTACTACCTTGAAGGTAGAGTTTACAGTCCCACAACATTGACTTTAGGCTTGGACATCTGATGTAATTTACCCAATGGAATGTGAGTGGACATGATGTGTGCCATATCTGAGCATCACAAACATCCATTATTTTTTTTGTTTGTCTTTTTTGTCCTTAAAATGGGTCTGTCCCAAACAGAGGCTGCTCCTTCAGTCTGGTCCTAAGAATGGAATTGCAACAGCACACCTACAGGTGCCAACATATAATATGAGCAAGAAATAAATGATGGTGGTTGTGATTTTGAGATTTTTGAGCTTGCCTGTTTTACAATAGAGCTGACTAATACCCTTGCTTTCTCAAGGTGTGAAGAGGGGTCTTGGGATATTCTGGGGTAGGAAGTAGAAATCTTATAATCATGTTTTCCTGTGTGTCTTCAAAACTACAAGGGAGTTTAGAGATTATTTACATAATTTGCTTCAAACTTTCTGTCTACAACTCACAGTAAAAATGAATTTTACAGTATAACTGCATTCAATTATATGTTCATATATGTGTGCATACACATAGTATATACAGAAACACATATCCACAATATATGTGTAAATAGCTATACACATGGAAACAAATTTCAAGAAACAATTCTTACTCTTATGTGTACTCAAATGTTTTCTATTCTGGTTTATTTTTAAAAGTGTGTTTGGCGTGCTGAATTAGTTTTATAATTCATGAATGGGTCTTGATCTGCAGCCCAAGGACCCCCACTGATTTAAAGAAAACCTTTCATGATAAAATGATGAAGAGCTGAAAGAGTGTATTCATACTGACATTATTTAGAACTTCACAAAATTTAGATGCACTTGTAAAGTTCACACACACTATTATTTTTATCTATTTGTAAGGGAAGAATGGAGGCCACTCAGCTATGAAATAAAGAGAGTTAAAGCTTGTCTCTGCTTTACACATGGAAACTGATACACAGGTATTAAAATTAGCTGTTGAACAAAAACCAGGGTCAAAAGATACATGTATAAAAAAACCTGCAGAATTGCAGAGATTGGCCAGAACAAACCAAAGGTGAAATCTCATAAAATGTTAATGTTAGAGTTAAATAAGTCTATAATAGTTTTTTATTTTGTGATTTACACAAGGTGGAGCAAAAGTAGGTTTACAGTCGTGAGTACAAGAAACAGCTTATTCTTGTATTATTTATTGATTATTGTATTATTTTTCATACAAACAATTGTAAACCTACTTTAGCACCACCGTTGTATAAGTCCATGAGAATTTATGTTAATCTTGTTGTTCAACACTTTCATATCCATTCAAATTTTTAAAATCTACCTTTTCTATTAATTAATGAGATCTGTTTTAAAATTTCCCAGTCTGGCTGAAACCAGTTTGGCTCAGTGGATAGAGCATCGGTCTGCAGACTGAAAGGTCCCAGGTTCGATTTTGGTCAAAGGCATGTACCTTGATTGCGGGCACATCCCCAGTTGGGGGCGTCCAAGAGGCCTCTGATCAATGTCTCTCTCTCATTGATGTTTTGCTCTATCCCTCTCTCTTCCTCTCTGTAAAAAAAAATCAATAAAATGTATTTAAAAAATGCCCAATCTGCATATGGTTTTGTGTATTTCCCCTTGTTTTTCTATCAATTTTTGCTTTATTTTGGCACTATATTAGGTACAGACTTAAAATGGCTTTATCTTTCTGGTAAACTACTTTTCATCTATATAAAGTGATTATCTGTATATCTGGTCATATATTTAAATTTACATTATATTTTGGCTTACATATTTTCTGATAGTACTACATCTACTCTAGCTTTCTTTTGATTAATATTTGCATATTGTGTTTTTCTTATATTTATGCATTAACATTCCTGTATCCTTAGTTTTTACATATTTTAATTAAGTTTTTTAAAATTAAAATCTAGTTCTCTTGATTAATATGTGGTTTTCCTAAGAATCTTTGTTGTTTTACTGGGACATTGGATTAATTTATATTTAAAGGAATTAATAATAGATTTTGTTCTTACCTAATCATCCTATTTTATACCTTTTTTGTTGCCTTATTCCAGTTTGAGTACTTTTTAAATCATTCTAATTCTTTTCTTTCTACTAGTTTCAAACATTACATACTTTCTTTTGTTGGTATGAGCTGTATCTGTGCTTCTCTGAGAACGTGTTTGGTGTTCACCATTTGCACCCATGCGAATGATACCAAATACCTTTTTTTAAAACATATTTTTTATTGATTTCAGAGAGGAAAGAAGAGGAAGAGAGAGAGATAGAAACATCATTGACGAGAATCACCAATCGGCTACCTTCTGCACACCCCCGCCCACAACCCCAGGCACGTGTCCCTGACAGGAATCGAACCCCATACCCCTCCCCCCTCCCGATCCACAGGCGACGCTTCATCCACTGAGCCAAACCAGCCATGGCCGATGCCAAATACCTTTATTGTCATTCTGACCTTTCCCTCTTCCTTCCCGCTTCAGGATTTTTGTTTCACTTTGCTGCTCGGTAGGTCTTTGGGCATTTTAGATATTCTGCTTCTGTTTCACCATATGGACAGGGGAATGCCAGCTGGCTCAGACACACAAGCTTGCACAGTCACTTTGATGAGGACCTTTCCAGGACCCTGGAAATTTAGGTGGATCCACAAATCTCATGAGTATCGGCGGGACCGCCTGGTAATCCAGGGGTGTCTAGGGACCCACCAAGTGAGGTGCAGGGATGCCAGTAAAGGGAAGGATGGGGCGGGGCTGGGATGTCTGTGTGAACATACAACTATGGCTCCTTTTGTAAAACTCACCTAATTTATGGTATGACAGGTTAAGCACTGTGTGCTTGCCATCGGCTGCTGGTGTCGAATGCACCATGCATGCCATGGAGTGAGTGTACAGACAGGCACTGAGGGCAGAGGTGGGGTCCTGCTTCCACTCACTGTTGGCGCTTTTCACCCCTAGGCCCTGACACCAGTCTAGTTGTTCACTGCCAGTGTGACCTCCTTGGCTCCACTTGCCTAGAAATTTGGGGTACCCTGGGCGTGGTGCAGACAGGGATGCCCGTCCTGAAGACTTAGCCTGTTCTAATCTGAGCACCCCCCCCAGTGTGGGAATGGAGAGCTTTGTAATTCCTGAGAGCCCAGTCTGGGGAGGACAGGCAGGCTACAGGACATGGAGGCCCGGATGTGGTCCCTGTGAAAGCAGACTGGCTTGTCCCCCATCCACAGATCTGGAGCCCACACACTTCAGCAGCGTCTTCTTCAGTTGTAGAAAATGCCCTAAAAAGAGAAGAGTTGTCACCCTCAATTGAACTCCCAGCACCATTCCACTGTGCCCCTTCCCCACTGCTGACTTCTGAATGTCTAACTGTCATACAGTAGGGCTTGCGGCCTGTGCGCAGGGTCAGGGCGATGTCCCTGTCACGTTTCCTGGTTCTGAGGACCAGGCTCCTCCGAGCCCTGGGGCAGAGCCTGGGCCTCTGGGCCCTGAAGGGCCCATTGGACCAGGAAAAAGAAGAAGGGCCAAAGCCAGTGGGGATCAGCCTCCCCAAAAGGGTGCTCATAGGGACCAGCCAAAGTCCTGAGCCTGTGCAGCGTCTTTATAGGAAATACTGCTACATGTTTTTAGATTTTCGTTTTCCTTTCTTTCTATAAAAGAAGACATACAAGAAAGAAAAAAAAAGAAAACATGATTTTCAATTGATGGTGTCTTTTTGAAGAGGAAAAAAAAGGAACATCTAAAATACGTAGTTTTATGCATAAATCAAAATATTTATAGTATATACCCTGTTTCTAATAATAGTATTTATTAAAATGTTAATTTGGCAAACATCTATCCTGAGAATAGCTATCATAATAGCATACTCACAAATTCTCAGATATATAATATACTTTTATTCCAATGACATATATTCTGACTGGCTTAGCAGATCAGGTCTGGACCTGTAGATCTGAGCTTTGCCAAAAATGTTTTCTTTTTTTATTTTTTTAATTAAATGTTATTGGGGAGACAATGGTCAAAATGAACATATAGGGTTCATGTGTGGATTACTAAGTTACAGAATGTGTGTATGGCACCATGTGCCCACCACCCAAAATCAAATCCTCTCCTGTCACCTTACATTAGGATCCCCTTCTCCCCCCACCCCCATCCTCTGGCAGCCACTACACTGCTGTTTGTGTTTATGAGTTTCAGTTTTCTATCCCATACATGAATGAAATCATATAGTTCTTAATCTTTTCTGTCTGATTTATTTCACTCCCCATAATGTTCTCAAGATCCATTCATGTTGTAAATGACGCTATTTCATCCTTTCTTACAGCTGTGTAGTAGTCCATTGTGTATGTACCACATCTTCTTTGTCCAGGCCTCTATCACAGGGCACTTCGGCTGTTTCCAACCATGAATAATGCTGCAGTGAACATAGGGATGCATATATGTATGTTTGCATATAAATGATTTTGAGTTTTCCCGGTATATACCCAGGAGTGGGGTTGTTGGGTCAAATGGTAGCTCTATTTTTAATTTTTTGAGGAATCGCCAGACTGCTTTCTATAGTGGCGGTACCAGTCTACATTCCCACTAGCAGTGAATGAGGGATCCCTTTTTTCCCCACAACCTTTCTAACACTTGTTATTGCTTGTCTTATTGATAATGGCCACTCTTAACAGGCGTAAGGCCACTCGAATTGGGAATTAAGAGACAAAATTAATAGTTGCACATATAATCTTGGTTACCATAAAAGTGACTCTCTTCTGTAAAAGTTCAGAGTTATATTTATGCCCAAGAGCATCAACTTGTAGGCAGCAAATATTAATTAAGCACTTGCTTTTTGTGGGTACCAGTCTAGGTATTGGTGATCCAGCAATGAACAAAACAAAGGCTCTTCTCCTGCGCCATTCCTGCGATGAGAAGATGACAGCATTAGGTTGGGAGGTTAGCAAATGGGGAGCCAGGCATGGCACATTCCTTTCCTACCAGTCTTCTTAACCAATGGCATTGGGTGGAATATGGTGCAATAAGAATGTCTTTCTGTGTTGGTTTATTTCAGTGGCTGGCAAACAGGCTAGTGAGCCACATGTGGCTCCTGAGCCGTGGTTTGCCACTCTGGACTAATGAGTTTGCCGACCTCTGGCTTATTCCATTTAGTATAATGACCTTCAGGTTCATCCATGTTGTCACAAATGGCAGAATTGCTTCTTTTTTTGAGTCTGAATAATAAAATACTGGATGATCTCACTTCTATGTGAAAACTAAAATAGTCAAATTCATAGAAGCAGAGAGTAGAGTGGTGGCCACCAGGGATTGGGGGAGGGGGAAATGGGGAGATATTAATCTGGGGTACAAAGTATTCAGTCAGAAGTTTTGGAGATCTGCTATGCAGCACTGTACCTATCGCTAATAATAGTGTGTGTCTAAAAATCTCCAAGACAATAACTCTAATGTTAATTGTTCTTACCATAAAAGTAATAAAAGGGGTCAGAAAGCCAGCTGCGTGGCTCAGTGGTTGAACATCAACCTATAAACCAGTAGGTCATGGTTCGATTTCCCAGTCAGGGCACATGCCCGGATTGCTGGCTCCATCTCTGGTGTGGGGCGTGCAGGGGGCAGCTGATCCATGAATCTCTCTCATCATTGATGTTTCTCTCCCTTTCCCTCTCTGAAATAAATTTAAAATATTTTTAAAAATTAAAGGGGTGGTAGAAAACTTGGATGTGACGGATATGTCTACAATCTTGATGGTGGTGATGGTTTCATGGGTATATACTTATCCCTACACTCCTGAAGTGTATACATGACATATGTACACCTTTTTTACATACAAATCATACCCCAATAGAGTGGTTTTTTTTGAAAGAATCACATGACCTCACTCATATGTGGAATCTTAAAATGAGATGATGAATGGAGTGGATCCAGAGACATAGGAGCATGGAACAGGGTGTGAAATCTCCTAGGGAAGGGGGGGCAAAGGGGCAGATGGGAGCTAATCAACCAAAGACCTCGTATGCACGTGCGGCCAGCATTCAGTCAATCATCCGCACACCAGGTGGCTGAGCCTGGTTGGCTCCAGCACCCAGTGATGGGAGTCAGCAGCTTTTAAAGGACTTTTGGCGGCTTTTTTCTGGGCAGAGACTTCTTTGTGCATAGTGGGAGGGGAGATCATGGAATGTGGTCTCAGCAAGTGAAATGTGGTCTCAGCAAAGGGAATGTCCATAGTGAAATGGCCTGAAAAGCCAGTTCCGGGGTGGGAGGAGGGGTATCGATTCAATTATTTGATCAGATCTAACAGTATGCATGTATGCATAGCCCAAGGACACAGACAATAGGGTAGGAAGGCCTAGAGAGGAGGGGTGGGCTAGAGGGGGTCAATGTGGGGAGAAAAGAGAACATATGTAATACTCTAATCAATAAAGATTTTTAAAAAATACTGAAAAGGAACACGCATGCACGCACGCACATGAATTTGGGTTTCTCCAGAAGCAGGCCACAAGGCAGAAACCCAAGTACAAAAAGTTTATCGGGAGGTGAGGTAAACATTGCTACATTGCTAGGGGAGTGGGGAAGTGAGAGGGAAGAGAAAAGAAGCCAAAAAATCCTCCACTGGGTGTGGTTAGTGAGTGCTTAATCTCATGAGAAAACTCTAGAACACAGCTCCCTCCTGAGCGGGGTGGGAACTAGGAGGTTTATACCACCAACTCCCATCATTCATTGGTTGGGGCCTTCTTTGGGAGCAGGTTGATGCTAAGTCTGGCCTGCTGTGTGAGCAGGAAGGTGGACTTGGGTGGCCAGAGAAAGTCCTTACACACAGGTTCTGGAAGTTGGAAAACAGATGGCATGGAGTGGGTAGGTAAGAGCTGAAGTAAAAGGTTGTGGGCTGGTCTGCATGGATGTTGAGGGAAAGCTTTTTCCATAGCAAGTGAAAGCACTCCTACTGTTTCAAACATGGAATCGAGGCATGGGAGAAACAAAGTGCCATACATAATTCTAAAACTGTTCGAAGCAGAGGAAGGCGGAAAGACCGGCCCGCTAGGTTAGCGTTAGCAGTAGGATTTTCTCACACTGCTGGTAAACATACACATCAGAGGAGCTGGTACCTTCCTCTGGAAACACAAGATGGTGCTGTTCTCTAAGTAGAAGTCAACCACTAGATTTTCTTCTTCTTTTGATGCTGATCTATTATTGCAATTTAGCACACAATTTGAAACCAGTTGGGCTTCGATCAATCAAAAAGTATTTACCGAACACCCATTAAGTGCCAGAGTTGGGCCTGAAATAGAAAGGAGAATAGTATTAGGCAGAGACAGCAAAGCACAAAAACGGAAGCAGAAGCAGCTTTCCCGTTGAAAGCAGCCAGGATGTTTCCTCTCTTTAGAGAACTTTTAGAGAGTTTTGGTGGCATACGAATTTTATTTTGTCATGAAAGTGATTTGTGTTAATGTAAAAATATTCAGTATCAGTTTTTGACTATTATTTCTTCAATGTTAAATATTCAGTTACTGGTTAATTATGGTGAAATTAAAAACCATGTTTTCTATAAAATACGATTTTAATAACCTTGTCACCTTCTCCATGAACCCTTTCCTATTAAATACCACTAGCTTTAATTACTTCAAACTTCTCTTATTACCCTGAGTAACTCTAGGGAGTCCTTATAGCTGTGCTTCTTAAACTTTTTAAAAATATACTTTTTGTTGATTTCAGAGAGGAAGGGAGAGAGGGAGGGAGGGAGGGAGGAGAGAGAGAGAGAGAGAGAGAGAGAGAGAGAGAGAGAGAGAGAGATCAACCATGAGAGGGAATTTTGGCTGCTTCCTGCATGCCCCACACTGGTGATCTAGCCTGCAACCTGGACATGTGCCATGACCTTGAACCAAACTGTGACCTCCTGGGACATAGGTTGACACTCAGCCACTGAGGCACACCAGCTGGGTCGCTTTTTAAACTTTATGTGCTTAACAGGTACCTGGGGATCTGGTTAAAAGGCCGATTCTGAGTCAGTGGTCTGGGGTATGGTCTAAGAATTTGTATTTCTAATAGTTTCCCAGATGCTGCTGCTGTTCCATGGACCACACTCTGAAGTAGATTATTTTATTTGTAAATTTGGTAGTTTAACGTGTTTTGCCATCTTTACAAACATGTCTTACAAAAAAAAAGTCTTAATTTTAATTTTCTGTAGAAAAATTCTTCCTTTGTGACTCTTCCTCTCTCTACTTTCAAATTCCTTTCCCTCTGTCTCAATCACATTCTTATAACTTAACTGTGTGTTGCATACAGTAGTAACTCCATAGAGGCAGATGATGATTGGGAAAGAAACTGTATCCTTCTAAAACATGAATGTTGACAGTTTCCATCTGGCCTTCTGGAGTCATTCTCCTGTTGTCTGTACCATGCTCTCTCCCCTGTGATGCTGGCCTACATGGATCTCATCAAGGTGCGCCCTTGTCCTCTGGCTGCTAGGTAGATTCAGCCCATGGTGGCCCCAGAAGAAGGTCAGAGAGAGAGAGAGATCAGGAATTGATCCCCTGCTTCCCTCCCTGCAAGTTCACCTTGGGTTGACCGAGACTTTCTACTGAAAGACAGTACCCTTCACACAAACTCTCCTTTTGGGTTCTGGAAGCGGTTCCCTTCACTTCTCCCTTCAGAACTAGTGGTTGTAACTGCTCCTGTATTATTAGCCCCGGGCTACCTCTGCACCTTGCCCATGCCTTAAAAAAGAGTTGCTTTATAAATAAATCCCCCTCAAATTAACCTGATTTGAGTGTGCCTACCCATTGGAACCCTGACTGAAACAATTACTTACCATTGATTTGGGAAATATAAATAGGTAAAATTTGAGCTGTAGGAAGACAAAATAACAGAACCCGAGCCAAATAGAAAAGGATTGATTTTGACAAATATTTAATTACTTTACAATTTTAGGGACATGCCAGTATTGCATGATGTTATGAAATTTGGCTTAGGTTTTTCATTATCTCTGTGGTGTTTCCAATATTCAGACAAATTCTTGTTTGTTTGGTCAGTATGGGGCAGAATCGAAGTTTGTTGTAGCTGAGCAGGGGCTCCTGGCTTGTTAGAAATTTCCCAGACTGCTGATCTCTTGTCCTCATTGTAATCAATGATGACAGACAACATGAATAATAAATTTAACTCGCTCTGAAAAACAACAGTGGTAATTGTCTCTCTCTGACTCACCCTTTTATTTCAAGAGTAGCTTTGCTATTCTCTCATCTAAGTCTAATATCTGTGGATATGTATGTGAGTATAAAGTTACTCAATCCAAGTCTTTTTAAGTATATTTTTATTGATTTCAGAGAGGAAGGGAGAGGAAGAGAGAGATAGAAACATCAATGATGAGAGAGAATCATTGATTGACTGCCTCCTGCACGCCCCCTTACCGGGGATCAAGCCTGCAACCCGGGCATGTGCCCTTGACCAGAATTGAACCTAGGACCCTTCAGTCCACAGGCTCACGCCCTGTCTGAGCCAAATCAGCTGGGGCAATTCAAGTTTTTTTTTTTTAACTTTCTTGTAGTCTAATTGGAGAAGATCTCACTTTATGTGAAATGTACCATAATCGTTTAATTTGTGCCTATTAAAATGTCAAAGAGTGATCCATCTTGAATTTGACCTGGAATATTCTAGGGTGATAAAGTTTTTAGTTCTCTTAAGTGTGTTTTTTTTTTCTTGGCTCTATCGATTACTTCTCCATTAGACTCTAACACTTGAGGCTGCAAATTCATTTTTTTTTCTAAATAAATGGTCATGGTGTTTACCAGAATTTTATTACTACAGCGGAGACTTCATCATTGGGATTTTTTTAAATGGTGAAATTTCATGGCCTGTTTTCAAGGTTATTACTCAGAGCACCAGATATGTAACAAGGGTTTTTTTTTCCTCTTATAGTTATTGTCAAAATAAATGCTAACATAGTTTTAGTTGCTCATACTATCATGGTTAGCAGGAATTTTTCCCTTTGAGACAATTAGGAAATCTAGTTGGAATGTTTAGAAAACTAAACAGCCATTGATCTCTCAGTAATTGATTTATTCTCCACTTACTCATCCATTCCCCATCTGGTTGAGGACGAGTGCTAAAGTATATGGATAGGAACAATAAATAATCTGTTTCTTTACAGGGCTCATCTTCTTAGATGATTAGTGCCTATAAACAAATTAATTAGAGTTTATTTTTGCAGTGATAAGGCTACTAGGTACATGACAGAGGCAGAAGGGACCAATCTGACTGGGGAAAGGGGCTGATGGGGAGACCTTCACAGAGGATTGGTATCTTGAATGGGGTTTTGAAGGTTGACTAAGAGATAAAGAATGGCAAGTAGCCCTAGCTGGTTGGCTCAGTGAATAGAGTGTCAGCTCTCGGATTGAAGGGTCCTGGGTTTGATTCTGGTCAAGGGCACATACCTTGGTTTCAGGGTTCCCCGGCCCTGGTCAATGGTGCATGCAGGAGGCAACCAATTGATGTGTCTCTCTCACGTTGATGTTTCTCTCTCTCTCTACCTCTCCCACCCTTTCTAAAAATCAATGGAAAAATATCCTCGGGTGAGGATTAACAAAAACAAAACAAGAGTGGCAAGTAGACAGCAGCCAATTTATAATAAGTCATACCTTCTGCGAAGGAAGGTGATTTTTATCCTGAAGACAATGAAAGCTTCTAGAGAATGGATTTCATCTAGGGAAGAGATATGACCAAGTTTATATTTTGGTAAGGGGTGCACTGGAAGGGAGGGGTGGACTTGTATGTGCGTAAAGCAGGAGGTAGGAAAGTAACTGGTTGCTACAGAAAGAGCTCACACAAGAGCTAAAAATGGCCAGAACCAAGGCTATAGTGGTGAAAATGAAGAGAAAGTGGCAGATTCAAGAGCTAATTAGGAGACAGAGTTGGCAAGACAGTGTCTGAGAAAGCATTGCTGAGATAAGGGGTATACAAAAGAGAATATGTTTGGAAAATGGATGGGGAGAAAAGATGAGTTTACTTTGGGATTCTTTGAGGGTGTGGCACCCCTAACAGACTGCTAGACAACCCTGGACTTCAGAAAATAAATCTGAAGTAGTAGAGACACATGTTGGAAAATCAGGGAGTTGTTAAAACCAGAGGAGGAGATGGGATGTTTGAGAGGTTGAGGGCAGAGCAGAGCTCTCCAAACTATTTCTTTGTCTTCATACCTTCTTTTCTTCTTCTTCTTCTTTTTTTTTATTTCTTACCTGAAGGTATTTTTCCATTGATTTTTAGAGAAAGGGGAAGAGAGAGGGAAAGACAGAAATATCAGTGTCAGAGAAACACATCGGTTGGTTGCCTTCTGCATGCACCCCAACCAGGAGCCTGCAACCAAGGTATGTGCCCTTGACTAGAATTGAACCCAAGATCCTTCAACCCACAGGCTACTGCTCTATCACTGAGCCAATCTGGCTAGAGCTCCAAACATTTCTTTAACAAATTATTTTTAATGATTTCAGAGAGGAAGGGAGAGGGAGAGAGAAACATCAGTGATGAGAGAGAATCATGGATGGGCTGCCTCTTGCATGCCTCACACTGGGGATCAAGCCCACAACCTAGGTATGTGCCCTGATTGGGAATAGAACCATGACCTTTGAGTTCATAGGTCAATGCTCAACCATTGAGCTACAATGGCTGGGATCCATACCTTCCTTATGTGTTGGCTCCTGATCTAATACTGCTAATTATAGGATAATAGGATGATTAGAGACCCAATGCACAAAATTTGTGCAAGGGGGTTGGCCCTCGCAGCTGCGGCGGCTTGCCTCGGCCCTCCCTCACAGGGCAACCTGAGGTGGCATCCCTCGGTCCTCACAGCCCCAGCTTCATCCAGAAGGATGTCTGAAAGGTCGTTTAGCTGTCATATCTAATTAGCATATTATGCTTTTATTATTATAGATTGCCACCGGTCGGGAAGTGGGAGGGAAATGCCCTGAGCTCAGTAGAGAATCACTAGAAGAGGGACCTAGGAGTTGCTTATGAAAGTAGGAAAAGCAGGAAGAGAAGGTAAAGTACCAGAATCCAAGGAAGAAATTTTAAGAAAGCAAAACTCAGTCATTTATTGGTTGGTTTAAATTTAAAAAAGAGAGAACATTGAAAAAAATTAAAAACATGTGCAGTGATAACCAGATTTAAACAGAGGTCTAATTTTAGCATGGAACATGAGGCCTGAAGTCAGAAATAATGGAGAAGGACCCCCAGGCATTTGAAATGGTTGTCACAGACTGCTTTGCTAAAACCATATGTCTTTGATAGGCTCATCTTCACTTCATTGTGAGCCATCTTAGCTATTTTTAATACCAGCCAGAAGTACTTTGACTCGGTATTTAAAATTATTTTCTTCAGAATCTGCTTAATTCTTATGTCTTCTATTCTGAAACTTTTTCTCTCTGGTAAAACCGGGTACAAAGCCTGCTTTTCTAGGAACAGAATGATATCCTAAAACTGCTGAGAGTGCTATTCGAATTCAGGATCCAAGTGAGGACATGATAGCAAAGTTCCTTCTATCTGCGTTGCAGCTAACATTTGGTGGATTCAGTTTGCAAGAACGGCTGCATGAGCCTGAGCGTACTACCTCCAGCCTCCTGCTGCTTCTAGTCTTGCTGCTATTAATCATACATTGCGCTCTCTAGCAATAGGGATGTCAAACTATGCCATACTTGAATCAGCAGAGAATAAAAGGAGTCGGGTTACCTCTAAAGAACTTCACAAAAATGTTACAAGAAACATGTGCTTGTGCATAGATACCTGTGCTTATATCTGATTCAGTCCTGTGAGGCCAGGCTAGGCATGCGAGGCTGCTTATATGAGGGGAGGTTCTGGTACCCTGCCAAGGGGTCTGTCACTCAACTGTGTGAGAAGGCTTGGGAGGGTCTAGAGATTAAAGCAGGAAGATCATGACTTCAGAAGTCAATGGAATTGGATGGGAAATGCAGAAAACAAGCTTGAAAAACAACGGGAGTACCCAACTCTGGATAGTCATTGTAGAGATGGGACCCAAATGGAACTGATGCCTACCTCTTAGAAGCAGGCAGTGGCCAGAAGATTAAAAGCCATGTGTATCCCACTAAGGAAGTTTGATTTTTATCCTGAAACCAGTGGGAAGCCATCTGCTCTTTCATATCTTTGGTTAAAATATAGCACAGGGTATCCTAGGATTTCTCAGCATTCATTCAGGTTTATTGAGATACCAGAGGCCTGGTGCATGAAATTCATGCACTGGGGTGGGGGCAGGGTGTCCCTCAGCCCAGCCTGTGTCCTCTCATAGGTGCTGAGGATTGGGCCTAAGCCGGCAGTCAGACATCCCTCTTGCAGTCCGAGGCTCTCGCAGTCTGGGACCCCTTACTCCTTACTGTCCGCCTGCAGTAGAGGCAGGAGAGGCTCCCACTACCACTGCTGTGCTTGCCAACCATGAGCCAGGCTTCTGGCTGAGCAGCACTCCCCCTGTGGGAACGCACTGACCACCAGGGGGCAGCTCCTGTATTGAGTGTCTGCCCCCTGGTGGTCAGTGTGCATTAGAGCGACAGGTCATTCCTAGTCGTTCTGCTGTTAGGGTCAATTTGCATATTATCCTTTTATTATATAGGATAATTTACATATACAAAACTCACTCTTAGTGTCTAGTTCTATAAGTGTGGAAAAACACATACAGTCATGTCACAACCACCACAGTTAAGCTACAGAATAGTTATATCACCCACGTAATTCCCTTGGGGTCATTTGTAGCCACCTTTTCCCTCCACCATCTCCTTCTGTCAACCACTGGTCTGTTCTCTGTCCCTACAGTTCTTCCATTTGGGCACATCCACTGTGGAAGACAGTTTGGCAGTTTCTTTTAAGGTTAAACACACACTGACCACATGACTCAGCAACCCCACTCCTAAGTATTTACCCTCCAGAAATAAAATCTTACGTTAACTAAAAAACCTGTATGTGAATGTTTATAGCTGCATTCTTCATAATAGTTCCAAACTGAAAACATCTCATAAATCTTTCAATTGGTGGATGGGTCAATAAATGGGTACATCCATTAAATGGAACACTACTCAGTAATAAAAAGCAACTAACTGCTGAAACCGGTTTGGCTCAGTGGATAGTGTAGGCCTGTGGACTGAAATGTTCCAGATTTAATTCCAGTGAAGGGCATGAACCTTCGGTTGCGGGCACATCCCCAGTAAGGGGCATGCAGGTGGCAGCTGATGGATGTTTCTCATCGATGTTTCTAACTATCTCCTTTCCTCTCTATAAAAAATCAGTAAAATATATTTTTTAAAAAAGCAACTAACTACATAAAGGCAGCAACATGAATGAATCTGCAGTGCATTATGCTAAGAGAAAGAAGGCAGGCTCAAAAGACCTCATACTGTGTGATCCCCAGTGGCTGTACCATTTTGCATTCCCACCAGCAATGTATGAGAGTTCCAGTTACTCTTCAAGCATGACAAACTCTCAGCCAGCGGGCCGCATGCACTTGGTAGAGTTTTCTTAATTTCAGTCATTGTAATAGACTTACAATGTTATCTTATTGTAGTTTTGATTTGCATTTTTCTAATGACTAATGTTGAACATCTTTTCACATATTTTTCACCAGCCATATATCTTTTTGAGTAAACAGTTTTAGAATAATTTTTTCCATTTTTATTGGGTTGTTTGTTTTTTATTGATGACTTTTGAGAGTTCTTTATATATTCTGGGGACAAGTCCTTTATCACAGATATGTTTTGCCACTATTTTCTCCTATTCTGTGACCTGGTGGTTCATCATCTTCGTGTCTTTGCAGAGCAGAAGTTTTTAATTTTGATGAGGCACAAGGGATGGAGACTTCCGATTATGTAAGTCAGCTCTTCTCTGGTTCTGAGAGCTCCCTTTCACTTTCCATCAAAGGCTGAGTTTCCCCAGCTGGTGCTGAAACATCTAACACCAGAGCAGAGCAGGCCAGAGGATGCTGGCCCAGAAGGGAGCAGGCCAGACCAGAGCAGAGCTGACCATGGAGGAGCAGACCTGTCTAGACAGAGAGGGGCCTGGCTCCAAGGCTGCCTCACAGCTGTGCTGTTGTCACAGCTGCGCTATATCACATTGAACTGTTTTGCACTGAATAAAATTTCCTCCTTCGCTGCACCCCTGATTGGGGATTCCTGTTTGTGTTGAATTGGTGCCAATTACCATGGGTTGACATGTATAATATACAGGGTGGTTCAAAAGCAGGTTTACAGTTGTGAGCATGTGAAACACAGAGTTTATTCTTGTATTATTATTAATTTATATTATTTTCAATACTAGAGGCCTGGTGCATGAAAATTCATGCACTGGAGGGGGGATCCTTCAACTTGGCCTGCCCGCTCTCACAGTCTGGGAGCTCTCAGGGGTTGGAGGTGACCTGGCAATCAGGGGAAGGCGATGCCCCATCACACCTCTGCTGCTGCCACTGCCGGCAGCACAAGCCTCGGCCGGCCCTGGTTACCTGAGCCTTGGGCATCCCTGGGCATCCCTGGGTGGCTGAGCAGCTGCCATCCAAGGCTTGCTGTGCCTCAGGCCAGCCCGTAGCTGGGGCCTGAGGGGACTGAGGGACTCCAGAGGCAGACATGCGGCAAGGCCCCAGTGGGGCTGAGGGGACTAGGTGCTGCCATCTTGTGGCTGTGGCTACCACTATATTTGAGGGTGGGTCAGTCAGTTAGCATACTCCCTCATTGGCTGTGGGTGCCATCATCTTTGAGGGTGGGGCAGTCAATTAGCATATTCCCTTCTTACTGGCTGTGGCTGCTGGCATCTTTGTGATGGTGTGAGGGTCAATTAGTATATTTCCTCTTTATTAGATAGGATGGACCACTGTAAACCTACTTTTTCCCAGCCTTCCTTTTAAAGAAAACAACAAAAAAACCCAGAAACCTTTATTTTTGAAAGTATTACATATATCCACCTCCCCCCCACCCATTTACCCCTCCAGCCAACCCCCACCACCCACCCCAGGCTTTTTAATGGCTGCATATTTTTCATCATATGGTTAACTTTAAATTATCTTTCTAATTTTAGCAATCTAGCCTATTTTTATGAATTTCTATTTTAAATAATACTGCAGTAAATATTCTTGTATATAAATCTGTGTGCATCTCCAAAAAGATCCTTGCAACAAATGCCTAGATGTGGAATTCTGAATCAGTTCCATTACTTTTAACCTAATCTTTTAGAAGATACTTCTTGTAAAAGCATTTTGGCAAAGAAATTCTAGATAACTTCTTGTTCCATTCCTAGAATTCTACATAATGCCATTTTTGTATCTTTGAATTAAAAAGTTTTTCAGAACCTAAAAGGTTACTAGCTCTGTTGAAATAAACAAACATACATTGTTACAAATTTTCTTTTTCTTGTAATGAGAACTTCTAAGACTTATTCTCTTAGCAACTTTCACATGAATATTTTATACTAGAGGCCCAGTGCACACAATTTGTGCATGGGGGGTGTCCCTCAGCCCAGCCTGCACCCTCTCCAATCTGGGACCCCATGAAGGATGTCCAACTGCTGGTTTAGCCCCAATCCCAGTAGTGTGCTCCTGTTCATGTTGGATTGGTGCCAATGACCATGGGTTGACCTGTACAATATACAGGGTGGTTCAAAAGCAGGTGTGAGTAAGATCAGGCCTAAACAGGCAGTTGGACATCCCTCTCACAATCCAGGACTGTTGGCTCCCAACTGTTTGCCTGCCTGCCTTCCTGATTGCCCCTAATGACTTCTGCCTGCTAGCCTGTTCACTCCCTAACTACTCCCCTGCCAGCCTTATTGCCCCTAATATCCTTCCCCGTAGGCCTGGTCACCCCTAACTGACCTCCCCTGCAGGCCTGGGTCCTCCCCCCACAACTGCCCTTCCCTGCAGGCCCAGTCATTCCCAACTTCCCTCCTCTACCAGCCTGGTCATCCCTAATTGCCCTCCCCTGCAGGCTTGATCACTCCCAACTGCCCTCCCTTGCAGGCCTGGTCTGTTTCAACTTTCCTCCCCTGCAGGCCTGATCGCCCACAACTGCCCTCCCTTGCAGGTCTGATCCCTCCCAACTGCCCTCCCCTGCTGGCCATCTTGTGGTGGCCATCTTGTCCACGTGAGGACAGTCATCTTGTGTGTTGGAGTGATGTTCAATTTGCATATTACTCTTTTATTATATAGGATAGAGGCCTGCTGCACAGGTGAGGGCCAGCTGGTTTGCCCTGAAGGGTGTCCTGGATCAGGGTGGGGGTTCCCTTGGGGCATGGGGTGGCCTGGGCGAGGGGCCTGTGGTGGTTTGCAGGCCAGCCATGACCCCCGGTGACCCAAGTGGATGCCCTGTTATCTGGAATTTATTTATCTTCTATAATTGAAACTTTGTAGCCTTCAGAGGAGGCCTGGGCCAGCCACGGTGTGCAGGAAGCTTGGCTTCCTCCATTGCCAGGGAAACCCAAGTCTCCTGTTTGCTCTGTGGCTGCAGCCATCTTGGTTGGATTAATTTGCATACTCAATCCTGATTGGCTGGTGGGCATGGCTTGTGGGTGTAACAGAATTATGGTCAATTTGCATATTACTCTTATTAGATAGGATAGCAGATTTCATCATCTTTGTCTTTTGGTTTTAACTTTGCATGAAAAAATTTAAACACTCAAAATAGAAAGGCTAGAATAATTAAAATGATGTACTAATATAATGTTTTTATAGTAACATATCATTGATCAACTAGAGGCCTGATGCATGAAATTTGTGTACAAGGGAGTTGGGGGTGGGGTTTCACAATCCTGGACCCCTCAGGGGATGTCTGACTGCTGGTTTAGGCACGATCCAGGACTCCTTGCTCCTAACCACCCACCTGCTCGCTCCTAACTAACTGCCTGCTCACTCCTTATAGCCCACATGCTTGCTCTTTATCATTTGGCTTGCAGCTCTTTAGCATTACTGTGGAGGCAGAAGAGGCTCTACCACTGCTACTGTGCTTGCCAGCTGTGAGTCCAGCTCTGGTTGAGCACAGCTCTGGCTGTGGGAGCACACTGACCACCATGAGGCAGCTCCTGCATTGAGCATCTGCCCCCTGGTGGTCAGTGCACATCATAGTGACTGGTTGATGGGTCGTTCTGGTCCTTCTGGTCATTCCGCTGTAACAGTCACTGGTCTTTTATATATATATATATGAAATGGTTGGTCCAGGTATTGTGGGTGGCTGATCCCTCTTGGATGGCTTAAGCAACCCAGGATATGCCTCAGAAATGAAGAAGGGGAAGGAGAGAGGAGAATGCAAACTCCATTTGTTGTGTGCACCTGTGAGGATGTCCATATGTCCTTGCCCAAATGGGGGCAAAGTTGCAGCATGCCTGAGCAGTTTTATGTAAGAGGAGGCTCTGTTCCCCCATTTCTCTAGAACTCAGCCAGGCAACCCACAATCTCCACACTTGCCTACAACTCTCATAAGAGTTACCCTAGTTCTGTTACGTTCCATTGTGTGATGCTCAAATGAACAACTGAATGTGGTTGTCCTCTTTGCCAAACCACATCTGGATTACTTCATTGGGTTCACAAGTAGTCTCCTTGCTGCTTCTCTAAATCCCTTACAATCTAGCAGCCAGAATGATCCCCATAAAATATAACACATCATGCCCCTTTCTCAGTCCAGACTCTTCATTGGCTTGTCCTCGCAATTAGAATGAAATATAAAGTTCCTACCGCTTATATGATCTGATCTTCTTACCTCTCTCACCCAATTTTCGACTACTTTTCCTTTTTTTCTAGGTGCTTTCACTTTCTTGTAGTTCCAGCTCCTCGAACACATCGTAACACTTCAAGCTCTGGGTCTTTGCACTTGCTGTTCCCTCTTCTTGAAATGCTCTTCCTGCAGATACTGCAGATACTTGCTCACTTCCTCGGGTCTGTTCACATGCCTCAGTCTCAGAGAAGCCCAGCTTGACCACCCTGTATCAAATAGCAGTCTCCCTTCACAGTAGTTTGTACCAGGGATGCCCATTCAAAAGGCAGCATCACGTATTTCCTTGGTTAGAAATAGAAGTTGAATGGACTTAGGGAATAGTTCCGTCGAATTTTGCAGCTGGTTGTAAAAGTATTTCAGTCTATATAACCTTGGCAGGTGAGCACAATCAGAGCATTCTCTTGCCAGAAATATTTCTGATAAACACTGACATTTTACTGTCGAGCACTTTGGAATAAGGCAGTTATGGCTTGGAATACTAGCTCTTCTATGTACTAGCTGTTTATTCCCTAATTTCTTGGAGGCCTCAGTTTCTGTATGTATAAAGTGGAAAAGTTAAAGTGCATTTTATAGAGTGGGTTGAAGTGTAACCAATATAAAGTACCTACCCAAATGCATATGTAGTATTTAACAAGTGTTAATTTTCATCACAGCCCTCTTCCTCCCTTTTTGGTCATCACAATTTTCTGACTTTATACCCTTCCTTATTTCAGAGAAGTTGGTTTCCAGCACTGTAGTTTACCCGCCAGTACTTGTATTTTAGATTTCATTTTAGAGAACAATGGAAACCTCTTTATGAGATTTAGCAAATCATTCTTTTTGATCAGGAATCCATGTCCTTAGAAGTGATTTTTTTTATAATTCACCTGCCCTTTATCTGCCAGCTCTTATTAACTTTCATTTCAGAGGGCGCATTTTCCAACCTTTCACCAAATTCAGGGGCACACCTGTTGGGGTCCTTCTTTATTCACCTATTAGAAATGAGTCCCAGAAAGAGGTTTCTACCAGCTCAGTAGAGGATCAGAGACAACCAAAGAAGCAACATAGAACTCTCTCCATTTAATGCACTTGGTAATTGCCCTTCACAGTTCTGGACATTCATGGGAAAGTGAGTGCCGAATCAGCCTTGATGATCTGAAGCTAGTTATCGTCTCCATCAGTTTGGCCCGTGTTCCTTTGCTCTGCTCTCACCTGCTGATTGACCAGTTCACTGTTCATTAACAGTTTTTAGAAAGATGGGCAGAGAAGAGAAAGATTATATTTTCATCAGTCTACTTAGGTTAAAAAATCAGTTGATATAAAATTTTTCATTAATGAACAGGAGAGGGGTGATATTAAAAAAGAAAACGAAAATGGTGTTTTCTGGTGTATTATTTGTTGATTTAATCATTCATGAGTCTCCAGCTCTAACAATAATGGCAAATTGAGAGCTGTCACTATATCTATTTACAATATTATATAAAATTATCCTAATTTTGCAAAAATATTTACTTACAGATATATCTATATCTATATAGATATCTACATATAGATATATAGATATATGAAAATATATCAATATTTAATGTTGGATTTCTGGGGAATGGAACTTTTATTTTCTCTTTTTGTTGTTCAGTATTTTTCAGGTTATCTTCAAGGAGCCTCTGTTTTATAATAAGAATAAAAGATGGTAATTTTGTTAGAGTGCACTTTGAAAGGTGAAGAACAAATGGGTGCAATAATTTGATATTTGTAAATGTATGTCAACTACTACTTGAAGCTTTTATAAGGTAGGGTAAGCAATGTTCCTTTAAGAAGCCCATCAAATTCTGTGGAACAGACACAATAGAAAATGCTGAACACTACTCAGCCATAAGAGAAAATGAAATACTGCTGTTTGTGACACCATAGATAGATCTTGAGAATATCATGCTAAGAAAAACAAATCAGACGGAAAAAATTAAGGACCATATGATTTCACTCAGATGGAATATAAAACTGAAATGAACAAATGAGAGAAACAAACACACAAAAACTCAGACACAGATAACAGTATGGCAGTTACCAGAGGGAAGGGAGGTGGAGGATTAGTAAAGGGTATCAAATATATGGTGATGGAAGATAATTTGACTTTGGATGGTAGGCACACAATGCGATATACAGATGAGGTATCAGAAATGTACACTTGAGACCTATATATTTTCATTAACCAATGTCACCTCAATAAATTAAAAAATTCTGAAGGACCAGAGTAGATGAGAATCTTTGGTAACCTAGTATTGGACCCATAAATGTTTCTCTAGGCTTAACATTTTGGTCAATAAACCTGATGTCATTGAACCCCAAGGGCTTCATTTTACCTTCACACCAAACTTTCTAGGTGAAAGAATTTCTGGACTTAAGGTTTCATGTTCCTCTCTGGCTGCTTACTTGCCATGTAGAGTCCCAGACGGTTGGAATTGTGTATGTCCCCTATCTTAGCCTACCTTCCCCTAGGAAGCCCATGCTACAAAATGCAAAAGCATATTTGGTAACATGCTAATAAAGGGTCCACCATCAAGCAAGTTTTATACACACACAAACGCATACGTGCACGCGCGCACACACACCCACACACACACTGCACTGAGTGACCAGATTATTATGATCTCTGAACACATAATAATCTGGCTACTCAGTGTATATCCTATATAACAAAAGGCTAATATGCAAATTGTCTCCTTGACCAGGAGTTCGACCAGCAGGCAGGCTGGCCAACTGCCCATGTCCCCTCCCCCTGGCCAGGCTGGCTGGACCCCACCCATGCATGAATTCATGCACCAGGCCTCACACACACACACACACACACACACACACACACACACGCATGCACGCACGCACGCACTGAGTGACCAGATTATGCATTCAGAGATCATAATAATCTGGCCACTCAGTGCATATATTTTGATTGATTTCAGACAGGAAGGGAGAGGCGGGGGGAGAGAGAGGGAGAGAGAAAGAGACACATCAATGATGAGAGAGAATCATTGATTGGCTACCTTCTGCATGCCCCCTAGTGGGGATAGACGGGCCACCCTGGTATGTGTTGGGAATAAACTGACCTCCTGGTTCATAGGTTAAAATTTAACCACTGAGCCGCATCTGCTAGGCCGAAGCTCCATCTTATTGGGGCCTTTGAGAGGGAATATAAAACATGTCTTAGAATTATTCCCCCCAAGGGACAAGGAAGCTGAGGGTTTTGTCCTCCAATTTAATCATTACCAGCTGAGAATTACGTGCTCCTGGGATATCCCCCCCAGCCCCCTCTACTTCCCGCCAGCCTGGAACTAAGTGGAGAGCAAACCCTCTGGTGGAGAACAGTAGGTACTGGCAATGGGAGGAAAGGTGGGAGCAAGAGGCCATATTGTCAGGTGCTACACCTGGTGTGGCCTGGGCAGCGGTTAAGACAGCTATACCTGTTGCAGGGAGGAGGTGACGTCTGTTTTGAAGTGGGCAGAAAGGTGTAAGACATGAGCTCTGCAGGTGCCATGACTCAGCTTTCTCGGAAAGCAGCAGAGAAGACAGATGCAGAAGACGGAGGCGCCCAGGTGGGGTGCTCTGAGAAACATCCTGACTCTGGGATGGCACTGAAGGGGGGCTGGAGAGCCAGGGTGTCTTTGTGCTGGTCCACTTTTGTGTCTAAAGGCGCTGGTGGCCCGGGCCATCGAGGTTCCAGTAGAAATTTAGTGCTGGAAGCAGAATCTGGCACCCACCTCCCCATTACAGGGTTCTGCTGCTTTCTCCATCCACTGTGTGGGCTGAGTTGTTCAGGCCCATCTATCCTGTTAGCACATGCCTGATGGGACATGGACAGGGTGTCAGGATGGTAGAAGAGCTATTAAGATCCCTTACATCGTAGAGCATCTGCAAGACAATCAGAACTTCTCCATTGCCAAGATTTACTCCCTCTTGAATTTCTACTGTGTGTGGTTATGCTGAAACGATGCCTCTTTCTCACACTCTCAAATAGTCCAGTCAGTATCTTTTTCATGTGCTTGTTAATTGCTGCTGCATGTTGGGCCATAAACCCGCGTGGCTCATCTCTCCAGGGAAATAGATTCATCACCACCATCAGCTTCCATGGTGCGCTTGCATCCTAGGAACCAGGAAGAATGGAACATTTATTGTCGAATACAGAGGCCGAGTGCAGGGCAGGGACTCTGACCAACGTTCAGTAACTTGGGCCTAGCTTTTCAGTTCAGCTGGGCTATCAACGTACCCTGTTTCCCCGAAAATAAGACAGTGTCTTATATTAATTTTAGCTCCCAAAGATGCGCTAGGTCTTATCTTCAGGGGATGTCTTATTTTTCCATGAAGAAGAATACGGTACACATTTATTGTTGAACAAAAAAAGAAGGAAATTTATTACCTGTACACGGTACGGTAGTCGTTGTCATCACAAACCAGCTCACTGATGGGCCGCAGCGCAGCCGGAGCTGTTCAGGCAGGGCGAGGTCTCTTTAAATCAGGAGTCAGACGCCTTATGGTAGCTTTGGGGGCCTTATATTCCGGGGAGGTCTTATTTTTGGGAGGATGCCTTATATTACAGCGAGAGGCAAAACTTGAAGAAGGTCTTATTTTCGGGGGATGTCTTACTTTCGGGGAAACAGGGTAGGAGAAGTGATTGACATAAACTCAAAAACAATCCTGATGAATTTCTCACATATGTTTTCATTTATATTGTGTATGTTTTATTAGGAAAACACAATCATTTCCTTTAACGATATTTTAAACTTTTCTCATATTTCAGCATACGATTTCATTTGTCTAGGGAAACAAACCTTGCCCCACAACTCCCCAGAATAACGCAGGTCATTTTATTTTATTTTTCACAGGTATCATTTTATAATGACACATTCCCCAAAAGGGTACTTAATAAACTTCGCTGGGAACCTTTTTGTCTTATTAATTAACCAGTTATTTGTTTGCTTCATTGACTACGTCAACAAATACACATTGAACTCCTACTGTGTGTCTGTCACTGTGCTCCATGCGGAAGTGAGCAGAATAGACACAGGCCACCTCCCCCTGGAGAGGCGGGATGGGAGGGTGCGGCCTCTCACCTGTGTGCAAAATGCAGCACATTTGCCTCCCAGGGACACCGCAATGACAGCACGGCAGCTGGTTGAGCTCTCAGCTCGGCTCTGTTTTGTCAGTCCCCGCTTCCCTCCTGCTCCTTTCTCTTGTTTCCTGTTATCCCTCCGTCTGTCTCAAAGGGATTCTCTGGGCTGCCTCCTCTTTCTGATGGCTAGGTTCCCCTGGCGCTGGCTCTTGTCACACAGCCAGTTCTTGAAGGTTGTGGAGAGAATGTCACCTTGTTTTTTTTCCCTCTAAACTCTCCTTATATATTTAGAAATTGAAAGTGATTTACGGCAATGATTCATGCCCTGCAGCCCTGGGATTGAATATGCTGAATCCCTGGAGCAGAGGAGCAAGGAATGGGCTGATACCCCTTAAATTCAGACATCGAGTTTCCTTAAGCATTTGGGAATTATGCATTCAAGCAGCGCTCTGTTCTTCTCGCATTTTGCTTGCTGTGTGAGCAGGTGGGCGAGAGCCTGGTAGGTGTCATGGGCTAGAAAATGCCGTGAAGAATTCCTAACAGCTCCTGCCTGAACCTTCCTCAGGGAAGCTGATTTGCATCAGAGCCTGGAGTTAGTTCTGCGGCCCTGTGAGCTGTATTGAGTATGTGCTTATTTAATCGCCCTTTTTACACTTGGCTCCTTTCTGCAGTTTTGGATTTAGTCTGTTCCCTGCAGAACAGACTTGAGTATTTTTAAACTGGTTGGCATTAAACCTACTGTGGTTTCCCTTTAAATTTGTTGATTGAGTAAATTAATTTACAAGCAGTGTGGTGATAAACATTTAAGGGAGGAAGATTTTTATCAGGAGGCCAGGACTTGCTTCACTATCATTCCACACTGCTGTTAATGCAAATAAGTTTCTTTTAGTCACCTTCCTGAGTTTGTCTCTCGTGCCAAGATATCGCTAAGTACAGATGCTGTAAAAGGAAGGATTTTCCCCCTGTTATTTGTCTGCAGAAGTGAGAGAAAAATGCATGTTCATCAAAGAAGAAATGGACTTTAAGACTTTATTAAGAATAAAATGGCCTGGAACTGAGGTGGGAATAAGGAAAACATTCACTCAATTCAGGAGAACATATGCTCATAGTAGTACAGTTATTTTACTAGTCATTCATATTATTATTCCACATTGATTAACCATGACAAGAGATTTAACAGAGAATCCTTCAGCGTGCCCTACTTAACAGGAGGAAAAATGGTAACACCTTTGTCAATGTAAGTGTTGCTCTAAATGTTAGTTTTTTTCATGAGGATTTCTTTTTCAAGGAGGAGATGTCTGAGACCAAGAGCACAAATAAAATCTATCTGAAATGGTGCATTGTGCTATCACACTCCTCGATGGTTGGTATATCTGCTTCAAATTAAGGGTTTGATGTCATGGAAACAGCTTGTTCATTTGGAAAGCTGCTGACACTCTGTGGGAAGGCAAAGGACCAGTGTGTGTGTGTGTGTGTGTGTGTGTGTGTGTGTGTGTGTAACATCCCTATCAACCTTCAGCAAAACAAATACTCATTCCTGCCAGAAAGTATGGAATTATATAGGAGGCTTAGACTTCTTTTCACTTTTGGCATCAGAGTTTTAGAACAGAGTATATGAGTCATTTTGGAGAATAATGCTAGAATGAAGATTCAGATTCAGTGGGTCTTGCTGTGGCCTGAGATTCTGTGCTTGTAAGGAGCTCCCAGCTGATGCTAATAGTGTGGGGGTCAAACTTGGAAAACCACTGCTCTGGGGTAGTTCTGGAATACCTTTGTCTTTGGCTAATGAGAATTGCTTACTTACTTAATGTTTGGTCAAACATTTCCAAAAGAATCATAGCTTTAAATTGCTGCTTTTGCTTTTGCTGGTTTCTATGTCAATTTTAAATGTTATCTAAAGCTTAGATGTCTTGGCAAATCAAAAAAGGTAAAAAATTACATGTGTATTATCATTTTAACTGTTGACTGTTAACTATCCTGCACTCACCTAAGTATGTGCCTATCATTACTTTTTATCCAATCACAGAGTTTTCCCCGCCTTGTTTTCCCCCACCTTCCTTGTCTATCACCAATGGATTTCATGTAACCCACTTATGTCCCCTCCTTTGATTGCAACGTATAAAAATAGTTGAGAAACCGCCATTCTCTGTAGCATTATCCCAATCCATTGAGATACTGCTTCGCAGCAATAGTTGACAATTTGGCTCAAATAAACTCACAAAAATTCTTTAAAAAATCACATGTGTATTTAATGCATTTTTTTGAATTGGACATTGTTTGTAGACTATCACCTTATGCTGGAGTTAGAAGACCTGGAAGGAAAACAATTTGCAGCCTCCTACCTTTAAATAGAACCAAGAAGCCTATTGGTAAGAGCTGTGACTCTTTGACAAACAGAGAATGCCCTCTGTAGTGGACAGAATAGTGTCCTTCAAGGATTCCTGTCCACCCAGACCTTTAGAATGCGACCTTATTTGGGAATAGGGTCTTTGCAGATGTAGCTAGTTAAGATGAGGTCATATTGGGCCCTAAATCCAATGGCTGGCGTCCTTGTGCGATGGAGAGTCCCACACATACAGAGCAGGAGGAAGGTGATGTGACAGAGGCAGAGGCGGTTGATGCAGCTCTAATCCAAGGAGCTCCAAGGATTGCTGAGAGCCACCAGAAGCTAGGCAGAGGCAAGGAAGAATCCTCTAGACCAGTGGTTCTCAACCTCCCTACTGCAGCAACGAAAATAATTTTATGGTTGGGGGTCACCACAACATGAGGAACTGCATTAAAGGGACGTGGCATTAGGAAGGTTGAGAACCACTGCTCTAGACCCTTTATGGTGATCATGGCCCTGCTGACACCTTGATGTCAAGCTTGTGGCCTTCAGGGCTATGAGAGAATATTTCTGTTATTTGAAGCCACCAAGTTGGTAGTAATTTGTTACAACAGCTCTAAGAAGTGAGTACTCTTACCATAACACAGTGAGCTGTATGGAAACTTGGTCTCATCAGGTTGGAGAAAATGTGTTCTTTACTTGAGATGGACAAGCACTTTATTTCCTAAGGGAAGCACATGGTTTTCATTCTATTGATGCATACACTTAAATCCTGTGATTTAAATGTTTTTATTAATTTTTAGAGAGGAAGGGAGAGGGATAGAAAGATAGAAACAATGATGAGAGCAACATCATCAATTGGCTGCCTCCTGCACGCCCCCTCCTGGGGATTGAGCCCGCAACCTAGGCATGTGCCCTGACCAAGATTCAATCCAGTGACCTCTTGGTTCATGGGTCAACGCTCAACCACTGAGCCACACCATGGTAAAGTACATGGTTCCAATCACAGCTATGAAATCATAATGACAAAGTAGTACATCTTTCAGGTAGATTTCTTCAACATCTTTCGATTTGTTGGTTGAGGAGCTGCTGCTTTCTGTGTGATTCACCATAACTGCTTAGGGAGCCAGGGTCTTGTGTTTGATTCCTTGGTGAAATAGTTGTCTTTGCTCTAATTCTTGGCCATAGACCACCCGCTTAACCCGGGTCAGTGTCCTTGAAAATGTTGATCAGAATTGGAATTGAGTGAAGCTGTCTGGAGCAGGTTCAACACTCTAACAAACCAAACATTTCAAGAGCGCAGCCTACTGAAAGTGGGTCAGTAGTTGTCAACTTCTCATGGAAAGGACAATATGATGATGATGATGTGAAGGATATTTAACTTAATAGCTATATGTGGGTCAGCATTTTCACACTCCGTCTTCATTGGGTTCATAGTTTGGAAAATTGAATTGTGTCCCAGGTTTGATCTCAATCTGTGCTGGATTTGGAGGCACAATTGAGATGGCTTTGAAACTTATTCTGTTAATTATTAATGCAGCTGCTTTGATTTTGAGGATGAAATTAATTCTGTGGACTTTTAAAAATATATTTTATTGATTTTTCACAGAGAGGAAGGGAGAGGGATAGAAAGTCAGAAACATCAATGAGAGAGAGACATCAATCAGCCGCCTCCTGCATGCCCCCTACTGGGGATGTGCCCGCAACCAATGTACATGCCCCTGACCAGAATCGAACTTGGGACCTTTCAGTCCACAGGCTGACGCTCTATCCACTGTTCCAAACCGGTTTCGGCAATTCTGTGGATTTTTATAGTTGTCTCAGATATTGCTTTGGGAGTTCCAGGGAGACAATGAAAATGTTGCCCATTAATTTCTCCTAAGTCTTAGGCTTGTATACCAAATCTGACAGATTTGATCTGGGTTTTATACTAATTTCTAGCAAGGTGTAAACAACTTATGTTATAGGGTGTTTGTGTCAGTGCACATTTTCTCTTATGATTTATATCCAAATAAGAGTTTATGAAAAAAATCTTGGGGGCTATGCTATTTCCTTTAGGGCAAGATGCTGTGCTTTCAAGAAAACTGGTAAAAAAGCTTTGTTGGATGCAGTGCCAAAATAGGCCAACTCTTTTTTTTTAAGCTTTTTCTTTTCTCTTTTAAAAATATTTTATTGATTTTTCACAGAGAGGAAGGGAGAGGGATAGAGAGTTAGAAACATCAATGAGAGAGAAACATCAATCAGCTGCCTCCTGCATGCCCCCTACTGGGGATGTGCCTGCAACCAAGGTACATGCCCTTGACCAGAATCGAACCTGGGACCCTTCAGTCCGCAGGCCAATGCTCTATCCACTGAGCCAAACCAATTAGGTCTAGGCCCATTCTTTACGTAAATATTAATTGTTGAAATGTCTTGGTAGTGGGGGAATAAGGACACATATAATACCTGAGTCAATAAAGAAATTAAAAAAAAATGTCTTGGTAGAGGCAGCAGACAGGGAGAGGAAATATATGCTTTTCCAAGGTTTGAATAACAATTTGATTATCCAAAGATGAAGGAAGTGGACTTGTCTTAAAGAATTTGGAATTTTAGGTAAAATGTTTTTTAAATGCTCTATCATAATTCAGCATTTCATAGTTCTTCAGGTGTTAAATAAACTGTGCAGTAGGTTTAGTTAGAAGAAGGGGAATTTGGCAGAATACCAGCTGCTTATATTAACAAGATGCCTATTGCCCTGGCTGCCCGGTCTGTCTTATTTGTTGCCATTTATTACATTTCGTGGTGGGGGCCTCCCTAAACATCTTTCCTCTTTCCACTTTTCCTTCCAGCAGGAAACATCCAAGGACATTTTCTTTATTCCATCACCATTTATCCACTCTATGCCTTCTTCCACCTGCACCCCACCCCCTGCCATCACCACACTATTATCTATGCATGTCCATCCCAGGACATTTTCAGATAGGGCCTGACATGCTATGCCTGATGGCTTTTAAAAATACATATATTGTTATTTATTTCAGAAAGGAAAGGAGAAGGCGTGAGAGATAGAAACATCAATGATGAGAGAGAATCATCAATCGCCTGCCTTCTGCATACCCTCCACTGGGGATTGAGCATGATACCCAGGCATTTGCCCTGACCGGGAATCGAACCTAGGATCCTAGATTGACCCTCAAACACTGAGCACACTGGGCTGGGCCTGATGGCTTTTACTATTCCTGTCTGTTTACCCCTTTGGTTTATTACAGGAGAGACAGGCTTAGAGTGTTAGGATACTCCCAGAGAACCTCAAGGCTCTGTATACATTTATCTGAGCAATCATCAAGTGCCAGGTTATTGCAGGTAAATTCACATATCTCAGGAGCCCTCTGACTTTCAGGAAATTGAGGCTCAAAGAGATAACAGATTTGCCCAGGATAACACAGCAATTAAATGGGAGGTTGGTCTGACTGTAAAGTCTAAGTTCTCTTCAACATATATACTGAGTGGCCAGATTATTATGATCTCTGAATTCATAATAATTGGGCCACTCAGTATATCCTATCTAATAAAAGAGTAATATTTAAATTAACCATCACCCTGCTATACCCAGAGGCCATGCCCACCAGCCAATCAGGAACGAGTATGCAAACTAACCCAACCAAGATGGCTGTAGCCATGGAGCCAGCAGAAGGCTTGGGGTTCCCTGGCAATAGAGGAAGCCAAGCTTTCCACACACCATGGCCTGTCTTGGCCTCTGCTCAAGGCTACAAAGTTTCAATTGTAGAAAATAAATTCCAGATACCAGGACCTCCACTTGGGTCACCAGGGTGTGTAGCTGGCCTGCAAACCATCACAGGCCCCTCGCCCAGGCCATCCCATGTCCCAAAAGAACCCCCACCCTGATCCGGGAACCCTTCAGGGCAAATAGCTGTCCCCCACCTGTGCACCAAGCCTTTATCCTATCTAATAAAAGAGTAATATGCAGATTGACCATCATTCCAACACACAAGATGGCTGCCCCTATGTGGTCAAAGATGGCTGCCCCCATGTGGACACAAGATGGCCACCACAAGATGGCCAGCAGGGGAGGGCAGTTGGCAGGGACCAGGACTGCAAGGGAGGGCAGTAGGGGGTAATCAAGCTTGTAGGTGAGGGCAGTTAGGGGTGACCAGGCCTGCAAGGGAGGGCAATTGGGGGCGATCAAGCCTACAGGGGAGGACAGTTAGGGGTGACAAGGCTGGCAGAGGAAGGAAGTTGGAGGCGACTGGGCCTGCAGGGAAGGGCAATTGGGGGGGACCCAGGCCTCCAGGGGAGAGCAGTTGAGGGGGACCAGGCCTTCAGGGGAGGGCAGTTAGTGGTGACCAGGCCCACAGGGGAGGGCAGTTAGGGGCAAACAGGCTGGCAGGGGAGCAGTTAGGTATCAATCAGGCTGGCAGGAGAGTGGCTAGGGGGTAATCAGGCTGGCAGGCAGAAGTGGTTAGAGGCAATCAGGAAGGCAGCAGGTGAGCAGTTGAGAGCCAGCAGTCCTGGGTTGTGAGAGAGATATCCGACTGCCAGTCCGACTGCCAGTTTAGGCCCAATCCTACTGGGATCAGGCTTAAACGGGCAGTTGGACATGCCTTCAGGGGTCCCAGGTTGGAGAGGGTACAGGCTGGGCTGAGGGACACACACACACACACACACACACACACACATATGTGTGTGTGTGTGTGTGTGTGTGTGTGTGTGTGTGTGTGTATTAGAGGCCCAGTGAATGAATTCGTGCATGGGTAGGGTCTGGCCAGCCTGGCCAGGGGGAGGGGACATGGGCGGTTGGCCGGCCTGCTTGCTGGTCGAACTCCTGGTCGAGGGGACAATTTGCATTTAGCCTTTTATTATATAGAATATACACTGAGTGGCCAGATTATTATGCATTCAGAGATCATCATAATCTGGCCACTCAGTGTATATGTAAAGTACTGAGTCCCATGTGCATGGTTGTCAGGTACTTTCACCTCCTGGGAGATAATAGAGCATGGTGTTTAAAGGGCAGGCCCTATGGCCACATTGCCTGAGTTCAAGCCTCACATCTTGTTATATGCTCTCTCTGTGCCTCATTTCTTTATCTGTATAAAGGGTGGTAATATGAGTACCAACTCAATGAGATTAATCTGAAATGAGCAACTGGAACAGTGTCTGATACATGGTGGGGAGCAGATTGGTATTTATCACTAAGTCTCATGCTGACACTGTGTTACAGGTGGAGAACTGACTATCTTGTCTGGAGTGGTACAGCTAGAATGGAGTAGCTCAGATGAAATGGGGTTTGAGCTCAGCCTGATGATATGTGAAGACTATCAGGAGTCACCAAGAATTAGGAGAACTCCGGAGGATACAGCATACTCTTCTGAATCCCTGAAACATTTGCATTGGTCTCTGAACACACACACACACACACACACACACACACAAAACAAAATGAAAAAAGAAAAGATGCCCTAGCTAGTTTGGCTCAGTGGATAGAGCATTGGCCTGCAGACCAAGGAGTCCTAGGTTCAATTCTATTCAAGGGCATGTACCTCCATTGCAGGTTCCTCCCCAGCTTGGGCCCTGGTTGGGGTTCATGCAGGGGGCCACCAATTGGTGTGTTTATCTCACATCGATATTTCTCTCTCCCTCTTGCTTCCACTCTCTAAAAATCAATGGAAAAGTATCCTCGGGTGTGGATTAAAAAAGAAGAGAAAAGAAAAGAAAAAAAGAACAGAAATGCATGCAGTCATCATAGGGGTAGGGTAAATTGGGTAAAGGGGTTAAATATATGGTAACAGAGGAAACCAGACTTTGGGTGGTGAGCATGCAATAGAATGTACAGATATCACATTATACTGTTGTATGCCTGAAATTTATATAACGTTATTAACCAGCGTTACCTCAATAAATTGAATTAAAAAAAGAAAAATGCATGCAGCAGCTGGTCTCAGGGGCATCTGAAAAGCAGTGCTCCTACCCAGAGGGCTCTGATTCCAGTTGTAGCTCAGGAAGCTGGTTAAAGGGCCCTTACAGCTTCCTCAGTGCAGCCTGCACCCCCTCTTCCTGCCCAGTGCAAACCCTAGGGTTGCTGTGGAGGCAGCGAGGACCTGGCCACTGTGAAGTGACTGTGATTTGGGTCCCTTTGCCGAGCTAATCCTCACATTGGTTGCTGGGTTATCAAAACTCTAGAGTAGATGGCCAAGTTCTCTTCACCAAGCCCGTTCTGACTGTTGGTTCCCATGTGAGTGGGTGGCTGGGGTGGGGTTGGAGGCACTTTCCAAACTTCTCAGCAAGAAAAACTAAGGTCGAAACTGGTCTGGCTCAGCGGATAGAGCATTGGTCTGCGGACTGAAGGGTCCCAAGTTCGATTCTGGTCAAGGGCATGTACCTTGGTTGTGGGTGCATCCCCAATGGGGGGTGTGCAGGAGACAGCTGATGGATGTTTCTCTCTCATCTATGTTTCTAACTCTATCCATCGATGTTTCTACTCTTTCCCTCTCCCTTCCTCTCTGTAAAAAATCAATAAAGTATATTTAAAACAAAAACAAAACTTAGGATTGCATTGGCACTCCTTATCACCACTACCCCTGCCTCCCCTTTGTTCTCTGTCCTTGAAGGGCAAGGGTCATTTGCCCCTTCACATGTAAAGGGACCACAATTCGCAGAAGCTAGTTGAACAAAAATCTCTCCAAAAGTTTCCGAGGGAGTTTGCTTCGAGGTACCAGCCAGCTCCCAACCTCCATTCCTCCTGCTCGCCCTATTTTCTCCCTCTCCTCCATTTCACCGAAATTGATAATAATGATGCCACAGAGAGTCTTGCTCCAGGTAACCCTCCTCTCTTCTCCTCCTTCGAGCACCCCTTGACACACGCAGCCCCAGGACTCGACTCGCACCCTGCCTTTTCCATTCGGCCACTTGAGCATTAGAACACTCACACAGTAGCAATTTCAAGACTCTCCACACTCTTGAGAGGGGAAAGGTGGAAGCGAACATTTTCTGAGCACCCATCAAGGGTTTGGTGTGGTGCTGGCCAATTGACATATCCCAGGAGACTTCTGATACTGTATAGTGGTTATGATCCCATCCGTATCCTGCTTCCCGTTTAAGGGTTAGTCAAGCTCTCCTTCTCCTGAAACTGGGCTGATCTCTCAGCCGCCTAGTTGGCATCTATTATGTAGGCCCTGTGGCTGACACTGTCAACCTCTCTGTCCTTGGCTTCTCACTAAGAACACTTGATTTCTTTTTTTCTTTTTCAAAATACATTTTTATTGATTTCAGAGAGGAAGGGAAGGAGAGGGAGAGAGAAAGAGAGAGAGAGAGGGAGGGAGAAATATCAGTGATGAGCTGTCCCTTATACACCCCCTATTGGTGATTGAGCCTGCAACCCAGGCATGTGCCCTTCACCAGAATTGGACCTGGGACCCTTCAGTCCGCAGGCTGACACTCTATCCACTGAGCCAAACCAGCTAGGGCAACACTTGCTTTCTTGCCCATGGATTTTTTTCTGGTGGGATTTTCAGTCCATGTGCAGGGCGAGTGAGCACCCCAGAGCAGCCCTCAGTAAAAGATGGGATGAGTTCCCCAGCTCCTCTCCCTTTGGGAGGATAACTCTGAGGCTGCGTTCTGCAGTGTGTCCCAGTGGGATTGAGCCTCGGTTTTCCACAGTAGTAACCTGTTCAGTAACGCATCCTTATTGGCTTCTTTCTCTTCTCTGGCTTACTTCTTGTCACCCTTCCAGACCTTCCTAGGATAATCTGCAAAGTCAACCAAGTACCGGAGCCTGCTTCGGAATATATCCAACCCAAACAGACCTTTTAGTTTACTTTTAAAAAATCTGTTTTTATTAATTTTTAGGGAGAGGAATGGAGGATAGAGAGATAGAAACATGGATGAGAGAGAAACATCTATTGGCTGTCTCCTGCATATCCCTTACTGGGGATCGAGCACACAACTGGGGCATGTGCCCTGACTGGGAATCGAACCATGACCTCCTTGTTGATGAGTTAACACTCAACCACTGAGCCACACCAGCTGGGCTAGATTACTTATTTATTTTTTTTTACAAAATTTCTTTATTGATTAAGGTATTACAAATGTGTTCTAATCCCCCTATTGCCCTCCACCCCATACCCCACTCATGCCCTCACCCCCTGGTGTCTGTGTCCATTGGTTAGGCTCATATGCATGCATACAAGTCCATTTGATTGATCTCTCCCCCTTACCCCCACCCTCCCCTACTTTCCCTCTGAGGTTTGATGGTCTGATCAATGCTTCTCTGTCTGTGGATCTGTTTTTGTTCATCAGTTTATGTTGTCCATTATATTCCACAAATGAGTGAGATCATGTGATATTTATCTTTCTCTGACTGGCTTATTTCACTTAGCATAATGCTCTCTAGTTCCATCTATGCTGTTGCAAATGGTAAGAATTCCTTCTTTTTTACCGCAGTGTAGTATTTCATTGTGAAGATGTACCACAGTTTTTAATCCACTCTTGATTACTTCTTTTAATGTAATTGTTTTTCACAGCTTTGTTGCCAGTTGTTTTGTGGGTGGGGTGGGGAACTGTTCCTTCTCTTGATTTAGCAATATTTATGGAGCACTTAATGTGTATGAGACACTGTACTGGATTATAGAGATTTAAAAAGTGAATGGCATAGTACTTGTCCTCTAGGAGTTGTAATGTGATAGTGGATTTCAAAATAGCAACCCCAGAATTTCTTTAGTTTCTTTCTCATGGTTTTTAATTGGTGTGCTCACCGAAACAAAGAAAATGATGTTATGGTAGCACTGGCATTCAGAGATTACACATTGTTGACTGTTCAGTGTTAGCAGTATTAGGTAATTCTCTGAATAAAGAAAATACTCATAATTCTACAATGCTAAAACATCAGATGTTATTTTATCACATGTTCTTTTCCAAACTTTATATTCACAATACTAGAACAGATGGCAATCAGAACATAGATACGATTTTAAATTAGCATTCTACTATGTACATTTCCATTTTTAGACAGTCTTCATAATTATTATGAACAACTTAGAGTACTGTACTGAATTGATGTGTCATAAATTACAAAATAGTTTCCATATGATAGAACATTTAGATTATTTACAGATTTTTACTACTGTATATAATACTTCATTGAAGAGCTGCTGGCAGCTTTTTTTTTCCTATTGAAACATTTACTTTAAAAAATATATAAAAATATGTTTTTATTGATTTTAGAGAGAGGGGAAGAGAGAAATAGATAGAAACATAGATGAGAGAGAAACATCGATTGGCTGCCTCCTGTGCAGCCGCCACTGGGGATTGAGCCCACAACTTGGGCAGGGCACATACTTTGACTTCCTGGTTCATGGATCAAAGCTGAACCACTGGCTGGGCTGAAATATTTCCTTTTTATAAATTTTCAGAGGAAGGGTTACTAGCCCCAGAGAGGCTGACTATTTCTGTAGCTCTTCTTGTCTTTGGCATTTCTGTTCTGTGCAGTACCCAGAGCAGAGGGAGCTGTTTCAATTTACATGTTGGGAAAAGTGAAGAGATGAAAAAAACAAACAAACCCTGATATTAGATGCTGCTTCACACTTTTGCCTATTACCCAATAGTAAGGGTTAATATGTGAGGCCAGTTAATGGTCACATTGACCATCACAAAGAGTCTGGTCCAAAGGAACAGATATGGGGCATCCGAGCAGGATGGTGCCCTGGGCCTGAGAGTGAGGGTCTCAGCGTCCTTCCCGGTGAGATGTGCGGAGGAGCGCTCCAGGTGGCAGCAGGCAGACAGATGGGAACACTGTCTGGCAGGTTGGACTGGAACTGTCCTTGGCTTCCTGGGGATTGCTCAGCTCAGCCAGGAACTCTTAGCAGCTGCGTCTGGCCCAGGCTGGGCTGGGAGTTGAATGTGTCATCGTTTGCTCCAGTGGTCCCGGGCTCACCTGGCACGGTGCATCCTGATGGTCAGAAGGAGCAATTCTATTCCCGGTGTCCTGGGCTACAGCTGGGGACAGTTGTCTGCTTCAGAGAATCGCTGATACTCCCCAACTCTAGGGTTTTCATTTAAACAATGTACAGGACAAATAAACAGCTTGGGACAGTTTCTGGATGCCCTTTTGATTAAGTAGTTAGTTACTTCATTCATTATTAAACACCTATAAGCATTTTAAAAAATATATGTTTTATTGATTTCAGAAAGGAAAGGAGAAGGAGAGAGAAATATCACTGATGAGAGAGAAACATCGATCTGCTGCCTCCTGCATGCCTCACACTTGGGATCGAGCCAGCAACCTGGACATGTGCTCTGACTGGGAATCAGACTGTGACCTGATGGTTCTTAGGTCATTGATCAACCACGGAGCCACACCGGCTGGGCAGTTAAACACTTTGAGGGGTGACCATGTGCTAGCCATTGTTTCAGGTGCTAGAAGTATAAAGATCAGTAAGACTTGGTACCAGCCCTTGGGAGAGTGGTTTGTGACATGATACTACATTGTAACTATTATTCTTCAGGATAAGAACAGAAGTCAAAACTCCAAATTCATTTTGTAGTTTATAATCCTGCAATTTCCACATAACCCAGGCCATGTCGGGACTAGCCTTGTATGATCTGAATTATATGTAGAATCTAAATCTGTCAAACTCAGAGAAAGAGTAGAGTGATGGTTATGAGGGGATAGGTGGAGAAAATGGGGAGACCTTGGGTCAAAAGGTTCAAATTTTTAGTTAGAAGTTGAATAAATTCCATGGTGACTATAGTTAACAACACTATTGTATGCTGGAAAATTGCCATGAGCGTTATCTTAAATGTTCTAACCATATAAATAACAAAATGGTAATTGTGTCAGGTGAAAAATATGTTAACTAACCTTAACATGGTAAACATTTTGCAATATGTACATGTCAGTCATCACTTGGTATACCTTAAACTTATACAATGTCATTTGTCAGTTTTGTTTCCCAAAAAGCTGGCGAAACATTTTAAAAATAAAGAGTACCTTTATTTTTTTAAATTTAATTTTAAGGTTGACTTACTTTATATCTTTGTTTGTGTTTCAAGGTTGAAGCCATTGCTTATTGATGTCCCTTATTTTACATTCTTTAAAGAGGCCTAAAAAAAAAAACGGTTTGTTTTGTGAGGACAGTTTCCAACCTGGGAAAACCTTCCATACACTTTTTACCGATCGTGGCGAGAAAAGATGAGATTTGTTGATGTTTTTACCAGAGGGAACATCTTTTTATAGTAGTAGGCAGGAAATGAAAACTATTAGGCACATTGAGCTTGGATGAGTTATTGGAGAGTTAGGTTGGAGGGAGTAATTGAGGACAGCATAATTTTCTTTCCTGAACTTTTGCATTAAGTGTATTGGCTTCTTTTTCCCTCTCTTTTCCTCCCACTCTTCTTTTGGCCTCTTGGACCATTTCTGCTGTAACTTCAATGTGAATGTCTGTATCCCATTGGAGGATGGGAAACATTTTTTTATCTACCCTCTGAGGATTGGTAACTGGGGTCTGCAAATTAAAGTGACAAAACCCAGGTAAACAGGATGAAAAACAGCTTAGTTATGCATGCAACATACACACATGTGGGAGAACTGGATGAGTAACTTACATGGGTGGTTATAATTGGGGGTTGATATACCATCTTAACCAAGGACAATAAATTGGGGAGAAACAACTAGGAAAGGGGAGTTTGGGCTCCTGAGTGTGGTAAATTGTGACAAGGCAACTAGGAAATGTATGGTAGACAAGGGTTGTTAGTAAGGTCTGTGATAAGTGGGAAAGGTCGTTCTTCTCTTCCTGGAACAGGAGAGGGTAATACCTTTGCAAGTGGAATTCCTGTCACCTTTACGAAGGGAAATGTGTGCCCTGCTTTTAGGCAGGAAGAGGAAGGGTAGAGAGTTCCTCCTGTGTCTGCTGTTTCCTAATTGTCTTCAGCTCCAAATAATCCTTTCGCCAAAGTGGCATCTTGTGTGATGGCCTATTCGGATCTTCTTCCCCAGTATTTTTCTAACGTCTTCTTTCTTTTTCCAAAGTTTTAGTTTTGCCCACGGAAGGGATGAGATGATGTTGAAATGGAAGGGGGAAACAAATGTGGAAAGTGTCTAGAGAATCATCTCTTATAGACCAATTCTGGAGGAACAGTTCCCTCAAGTCTCCTCTGATGTGAGTAGTCAATAAAAGAATGTCTAGTTATGTATGATTTTATGTACCTTTCAGATAACGCTCAAGTTCAAATTTAAAAAATGTAACTCTGGTCTTTTTTTAAAACATCTTAGGAGCTCCAAAGCTAATAACAGCATCTGGTGTAGTTCCTATCTCCCCATCACAAGTGTTTACCCAGGTAGTCAGAGAGACAGACATGGAGTCACAATAGCGCTCAATAAGTTGTTTGGACTTGGAAGAGAAATAGATTAGTCTCTTTCACAGAACTATCCTGGAAACAATTGACATAAGCCACTTAAACATGAACTTTACCTACTTATTAGATAAAAAGAATATCCAAATGACAACTTGGATCTTTTTATTGAGAGAGAGAGAGAGAGAGAGAGAGAGAGAGAGAGAGAGAGAGAGAG
>JAAGEH010000411.1:8466660-8484377 GCA_011751065.1 Lasiurus cinereus | reverse complement strand
AGAGAGAGAGAGAGAGAGAGAGAGAGAGAGAGAGAGAGAGAGAGAGATATTGAGAGATTGATTGAGATTGATTTGTTGTTCCACTTATTTATACATTCATTATTCATTCATTGATCTTGTATATGCTCTGACCCAGAATCGACCCCACAACCTTAGTGTATTGGGACATGCTCTAACCAACTGAGCTACCTGGCCAGGGCAACATGGATTTTTTTAAAATAATAATTTGAAATGCAATATGTTAAGTCCAGGAGAATAGCTAATTTTTTGGTATCACTAATGATAATTCTGAAAGTGTTACTCCCCCATTTATTAATCATAAGACAAACAGCCTGCTCTGCTATCCATTCTGGGGTGATATGGGTTTATACTTAAGAGCTGTAGACTCTGGGTCCAGAATTTGTGGTTAAAAAACCCACCCTATAAATATTGTCAACAGAATAAAGTTTACAGGTTTAGTGGAGTGCACACTGTCAGAAACAGAGCTTTACAGAATCTTAGGGATTTGATCACTGACTGTGTCTCTTACTGAATGCAAACAAAACACTATGATTTCAGGATGTTTTATTTGGGTCCTTCACCCTCTGACCCTTTAAGACTTTTGGCTGTTTATTGGATACAGCTAAAACACCTGATTTTCTCTAATGGCATATATTGTATTTAACATGCCAGTAATGAGAAAATGCTCAGTATATGATAAGCAAGGCATTTGCCCCACAGAACCACGTGGAACATGTTCTCAAACGGAAGGTTGTTATTATTGGAAGAAGGTATGGGGTAAATGTGCTAGAAAGGCAAAAACTATAGCAATCATAGTTTCAGAAAGGTATATCCAGGTGCAGTGAGAAGCTGGAGGAGACCTTGGAGTTCTAAACCAGTGGGTCACAACTCTGGCTGTACATTAAAACCCTCTGAGGCATGTTAAGAATAGTTCTCGCCTAAGGCAACAAAAGCAAAAGTACATCAAACAAAAAAGCTTTAGCACAGTGAAGGAAACCACCTGCAAATCAAAAGACAAATCTACTGAGTTGGAGAAGATATTTGCAAATGACATCACAATAAGGGGTCAATATTTGAAATATATGAAGAACTCATAAGGCCTGGCAGGTGTTGCTCAGTTGGTTGAGCATCATCCCATGCACCACAAGATTGCTGGTTCGATTCCAGGTTGGGGACACATGCCCAGTTTGTGGGCTCAATCCCCAGTAGGGAGAGTGCAGGAGGCATCCAATTGATGTTTCTATCTCTCCCTCTCCCTCTCTCTGAAATCAATAAAAAATAACAAGAAAAAATAACTCATACAACTCAACTTCAAAAAACAAACAATCTGCCGAAACCGGTTTGGCTCAGCCTGTAGACTGAAGGGTCCCAGGTTCGATTCCGGTCAAGGGCATGTACCTTGGTTGCAGGCACATCCCCAGTAGGAGGCGTGCAGGAGGCGGCTGATCGATGTCTCTCTCATTGATGTTTCGAATTCTCTATCCCTCTCCCTTCCTCTCTGTAAAAAAAAAATCAATAAAATATATTAAAAAATAAACAATCTGATTAAAAATGGGCAGAGAACCTGAATAGACATTTCTCCAAAGAAGGCATGCAGATGGCCAACAGACATATGACAATTGCTTAACATCACCAGTCATCAGAGATGAAAATCAAAACCACAATGAGATGGTATTATTATTATAATATCTTACTTAACACTCGTCAGAATGGCTATTATAAAAAAGTCAACAAATAATGTGCAGGTGAAGATGTGGAGTAATGGGAACCCTTGCCTACTGTTGGTGGGAATGTAAATGCATGCAGCCACTAAGGAAAACAGTGTGGAGGTTCCTCAAAAAATTAAAATTAGAAATACAGGTTAAGTGACTACCTCCTTGCCCATAGTTGTTGGGACCGTGGGATAGACTAGTATACCTGATCCATAGCTTGGCTTGAAAATCCTGTTAGTGAATCAGATGACCTCTCTGAAGGATCTGAACTAAGAAAATGAGGCAATTGGCATCAGGAACTGAGGCTGAATGTGTATAAATAGAGAGGTCTCAGTATTTACAGGGTGGGTTTTTGAACCATTATCACATACTGAGCATTTTCTCAGCAGCGAGGGGCCTCATGTCAGGTCAGATTTTGAGGAAGCAGATATTCAGAAAGCTACAGAAAAACCATAAACAAGAGACCGCATGGTCTGCAACAGAGGAGGTAACAGCCAGTTCCCAGATGACCCTTGTCTCCCAGTGTCTTTTCAGTTCCGGTGCCTGTGCATCCTTGCAACAAACTCCAGTTATTAAGGTTCTTGGTGTGGTCTCCCATTTCTCACAACCTATGGAGCTCAGTTGGAAACTGGCAGCATCCTCAGAGGCCTCTGTAACTACTCAGACTTTCGGGAAATGTGTGCGCCTAACCTCCCTAACATGGCTTATATTTTGTTTACATCAGTAATCCAAGAAACATTAATGACGAAAGGGAAAACCTCAGAGCCAATGTCTCCAATGAAAGCAACTCATGTGAAAGATGGCTCAGAACACTAGCTGGAACTGCATTCATTCAGCCTTGAAAAAGAAGCAGCTGCTCTCTGCGGCTTTTGCTTGGCCAAGTTCAAAGCCCTGCAGGAATTTGAACATATCTCTGGACTAGGTAAATTCCTATTTCCCTACATTAGAATACCACAGTGGAAACGCTCTGTATGAGAAGACGGTAGCTACATCTCGGGGGAGCTTTCTCCAGGAAGAGTGACAACTGTGTTTCCTCAAAGGAGGCATGGAGAAGCACATACGAAGGAAGACAGCTGCCTTCTAATAGGGTAGCGGAGACAGAAGGCACTAAGTCAGACAATTGTCTGTGTTTGTTTTTTAAGCAGAAGAGGGAAATTTGCTCAGAGCAGCTGTGTACTACTGAGGTTGAGTAATTATACTGTCTACAAAGCCTCTGCGATAAGAAGCTGCTAAACTGGGTGAGACACCAGACCCACTCTGCTTGCTTATGTGCTGAGTTGAAAAAAAAAAAAAAAAGGGAAATCCCTTGGGAAGACCCAAGGTCTCGATTGGTCCTAATGGAAGTACTACCGATTGAAAAGTAGTAGGTGGTAGGTGGCATGTTCTCGTTGGGATAAATGGCCCTTGAGACCATTGGTAAGCACCTCAGGGGCCCATGTTTGAATCAATCTGAAGGGTACACAAGGGACATTTTTCCTCTTATTACCGGAAATTACGACTTTAGGCAAATGACATGAAACAGGATTTCTCAATCATTTTTTTCAACCCATTTCCCTTTTTAACAAGCATAAAAATCTCAAATTTCTAAATAAATTAAAAAGTGATTTAAACTAAGTCAATGTAATGAGACAAATAACTGCTTTATTTTTAAATTAAGAACTGATCCTTTTAAGGCACTAAACAGGATTACAAAGTAATCAAGTTTCAGGTTAAACTCAAAAAGTCTGTTTAGTAGCTTATCAATTTACGTAACTTCCTTGAATGCTTTAAACATATTTGTAGCCTTCATTTTTGCTTATCTCTTGTGCTTTTATAGAAATAGTAATATATATATATATATTACTTCTCACTCTAGAGAGAGAGTTACCATATATCTATGTATCTCTATTTGTTTTGAGAGAGAAAGAGAGGGAGGGAGGAAAGGAGGTGGACAGAGAGGGATAGGTATGAAATAGTTGTTAATACATTTGTCAGGCAAGACTTCCACCTAACCTAAGTTAGCTATCATTACAGAGTGACAGGCAGTCCTTGGGTTATGTCAGACTCGAGGTACATTGTTTCGTGGTTATGTCGCCATCTCCCATCTATATATACAAAAGCCTAAGCGACTGAACAATTGAATGACCGAACAACCCATCAACTGGTGGCTGTGATGCACACTGACTACCAGGGAGCAGCCACTCAATGCAGGAGTGCCCCTTGGTGGTCAGTGCGCTCCCATAGCCAATCTTCCGCAGCCCCTCCTCCAGACCAGACAACCTCCCATGGTCCCAATCAGCCCCAATCGCCAGCCAGGTCAAGGGACCCCACCTGTGCATGAATTTGTGCACCTGGACTCTAGTTTATTTATATAAAAAAAAGGTCTTTCATTTTGATGTATGTACATATGTGCTTTATGTTTTTTATTATTTATTTGCCACAAGTAAAGGTCAGGAATTATTATCTTTCTTTTACATTTTTTTTTTACTGTCTCACTTCATTACTGCTGTGTATGTGCTCCATGTGAGTGACATAGGTGCTTATGTAGGTGGGTCCTGACTTACGGTGAAAATCGTGTTACGTCACACCATAGGAATGGATTATGGGAACCTACTGGACTACATTTGTAACCAGTCAAACAATGGGCCCATGCTGCCTGCCATTACTCAAGCCAATTCAGTGGAGACAGGGTTGAATCATATATGAGCGTTTATTCCAATACTACGTGCAGTATGGGAGCGCAGCAGGACAGCCACAAAAATCTGCTCTGCAGCCCCCCATAAGCCGGGTGCTTATAATAAGTACAAAGGAAAGTAGGAAAAAGGGCAGTTTGCAGATATGAAAAGGATTGGGGGTCTTCAAAGTGTTTAGTGATAAGCAGGGGCTGGGATTACAAGGGAAATAGCCAAAGGGATTGCCAAAATTAACAGGTAAGCAGGCTGGAGATTTGCAGAGGCCTGCAGATATGCAAAAAGGACTGGGGTCTTCAAAGGGCTGGCGATTCTGGTCTCTGTAACAAATCTTTGTTCATCTTTCCATGATGGTAGGCAGCTCCAAGTGCAGAGGAAGCTTTTCATCTCCAGTTCAGCTCCAGCCAGGGTAGAAGTGCCTTCTTTAATCAGAATAAAACAATCACGGTTAACAGAGCATGATTAATATTTCTTAAAATACTAGCTGGTTCCCCAACATTTTTTAAAAATATATTTTATTGACTTTTTACAGAGAGGAAGGGAGTGGAATAGAGTTAGAAACACCGATGAGAGAGAAACATTGATCAGCTGCCTCCTTCACACCTCCAACTGGGGATGTGCCTGCAACCAAGGTATATTCCCTTGACTGAAATTGAACCGGGGACCCTTCAGTCCACAGGCCGATGCTCCATCCACTGAGCCAAACCAGTCAGGGCCCCCAACATTTTTTTTCTGTCCCTTTTCACATTGAGTCATAGAGTTGATGATCTGCGCACCAGGAAAAAGTTAGAAACAAGTACAGTTGAGAGGGAATAGTAACTGCAAATTGTTTATGCCACAAAAGGCTTCTCAGTGGTGGGTTAGAGTTGTCCTGGGTCTTGAAAAAATGAGGCAGAGTGAGAATGGAATGGAATTTTTCAGTCTTGCAGGATCATTCTTTTTTTTTTTAAGCCAATACCCTGACTCTGAAGTCCCTATGCCGCATAGCTCCTTATTCCACTGTTAAGCCTCCAAATCTTCTGTTGAGGTGTTTGCAAAGCCCCCTTTTCAATGTCTGTTGGTAGTGTTGGGAACTCACAGGAGGACACATAATTGTTTGGGGTAGGCCAACTCAGCCGGTGACATATTCAAAGAATATAAGAGACTGATTGCAGAGTTGATGCATGCTGAGCATTGCACCAAAGAAGAAATAAATCTTTAGGAAAAATGGTAACTAGTCTGTGGCTGAATGTCATCATAGTCTGAGTTGGCTCTGGGTAGCCATATTGAATTCTTATCTTGCTATTGCATGGGAAACCAATGTAATATACTTCTCAGATCTTTGTCTCACCAAGACATTAGGCCCGGAATAGGATGGATAGACATTTTTTAAAGAAAATCTCCATTTTTCATATGTAATCACTGTCTAATATGCCAAGAGAAACCAACAAGCTGTCTCAATTCAGTGCAAGAAACTCGGTGAGAAGCAGGCAGTTTTAAGAGCCCTTTCCGATGGAGCTTTTATTAAGAAATAAAATAGAGCAAGGAAAGAAAGAACTGTCACCAAAGCAAAGTCCTGGCATGTAGCACAAGCTTCTTTTTCCTGTGCCTGTCAGCACTTTTGCTCTCTTCCCACCCTGCCCTGTTTTTATTTTCTTCCCCTGCTCGGCATTCAGAGCCAAGTCTGGAGATGTTTGGAAAGCTCACCACGTGCACTTTTCTTTTCTCTGGAAATGGGACTGCACTGGCCGCTTAATATTGTTTCCCTCCACCACTGTTCTCTTCAGAGCTGAGACAAGTGTCCTACAGGTCTGTTTGGGCTCCATTTCCACGTCCATTGCCCTATGGGTATATTGTGTAGCCTCTTTTCATTTTCAGGGGTTGTAACCTGGAGGGAGCAAAAAATCCTACGGATGTTTCCTTTGCGATTTCAATTGACTTCAGTCTGATTTGGGCCATAAATGAAATCATTCAAGCATCATAGCCTACTCCTTTGATCCCCCACCCCCACCCCAATTCTAGTCCTGGGACTCCACAGAGTTTTATCTCTGCCAGTGCTAGTCCTTGTCTAAAGTATTACACACACAAGCATCAAAAGATAACCAACACCTTGTACTTAGGATCCTTAAGACCTTTCTTGGCTCCTAAGCAGCAGCTGGCTAAAATTTGTACCCCTTGCCATGGGCCAGTAGAGCTTTAATACGTTACCTGGCACACTTTTTATAGTCCACTGTGGTGGCTAACTTGCTTCTAGAGGCTGACTTCCAGACCACCAGGTCTTCGCTCACACAAGAACCTCTGGCCACAAAACCCATTCACTTACCTGCTCCTACAACCTTCAAGGCCTGTAGACAGCGCCTGGAAAGGCACATGGGCATTCTTTAAATTATTGTCAGCTGAGTCCGAGGCGCCAGGCAGAGCCACGTCTTGGATACACATTCACCAAAGAGGCAGATGTGTTATCAGTTACTGATGCTTAACTTTGCCCAGGTATTGGGGAGCGGGCTTTGATAGGTAAATCCAGTCTAGCACCGGAAATGAGGGAATGAATAGGACTTGGGCCCACCCAAACTCCTTTGATCGTAAGTTTTTGGTGAAACCACCTTGTACTTGGGAATATAAATAAACACGCTGCCTCAGCTCTGGGTCCCTTTCCCTCCATCAGAGAGGACGGTGGTCCCATCCGGCCCCAGCTTTTCCTTTCATTTTGTGTCTTGTCTCTTTCTTTTATTTCTCAATCCCCAGCTCCTCTACTCAGGAACTGGACCCGCTCCTTTCCGTGCTGGACGCAGAAAGAGAGAAACACCTCCAAAGGTCCAACCCAGTATGTCACTTCCCTAATACATTCAACTTACATTTCACCCCATGTTAATTTCTTTTTGACAACTGTTTCAGACAAGGAAAGCCAGGTTATACTATACTAACAAATGACTTCCAAATCTCAGCGACTTAAGTTTATGTCTCATTTACACCACTCAATGTGTGTGTGTGTGTGTGTGTGTGTGTGTGTTTTTATATATATATATATATATATATATATATATATGAGGCCTGATGCATGAATTCATGCATGGGAGGGGGTCCTGCCAGTCTGGCCAGGGCGAGGGGATATGAGTGGTTGGCCAGCCTGCCTGCTGGTCAAACTCCTGGTCGAAAGGACAATTTGCATATTAGCCTTTTATTATATAGGATATACACTGAGTGGCCAGATTAGTATGTGCTCAGAGATCATAATAATCTGGCCACTCAATGTATGTTATATGTGTATCTTAGGTCAGTTGTGCCCCTCCTCTGAATCTTCTTTACTTGGGGATCCAGGAAGGCAGAGCAGCCTTTGTTGGGATACTGCTGGTCAGTTGGCATATGGAAAAGAAAAATATAGTGAAACCATGCAATGGTTCTTAGCTTAGAAGTGGAGCATGTCAATCCTGCTCATATTTCATTGACCACAAGAAATCCTATGTCATTCGTCAATGGGTTAGGGAAGTATAATACACTCCCAGAGAGGAGCAGCTGGTATTTTGAATATTAAAAAATAAACTAAACAAGTCCCCATAGCACTTTGTGTCACTATTTCATTTGTTATGTAGTGTTATTGGTTATGTATCTTGTCCCTGCGAACTATGAATTCATTAAGATCAGGGACTGCATCTTATATGTTTATTCTACACTGAACACTATGCCATCAAGGCAATAAGAAATGCTTAATAATTGTTTGTTGACTAGCTGGATCAGTAAATGAATAAATAATTTTTTATCTGACTTTGGTTGGGACATTTACAAAAAGCAAGCAAACAAATAACCCCAACCCTACTCTATTTAAAATTGTTCAGTGTCTTAGGAAAATGTATTTTTGGTGAAATATTCTTATGGTGTCTTTTGGACCTTATGCTTCTGAATTATTTTCACAAGATCTGAGATCTTTGGGAGCCAGTTGGCATCATCATTAGTCACTGGAAATCATCCATTTGACACCAGCAAAAACACAGGCATGCTGCATTTCTCACAAGGGCTCTAAGATGGCGAAACACCCAGCAGTGAGAATACATCACTGTCCTTTATGTTTGGAGGTGACACAGATGATGTTCGACTGTTTTCCTGTTTGGCTATGGAAGAACAGTCTCATACAAATGAACCTTGGAATACTAAATCAAATTTGTCCATAGGACAGGGCTAGCTGCCCACAAGTGATCTGTAAATGGTGTTCCTTCAAGGGACTCCAAGAAGCTTTTACTGCTCTCAAATGATCTTTCCTATATTGTGTTAAGGTCCCAAATTTCCCCATAAGAACCACTACTATGTTTAAGTCAGTGTTTGGTAGTTCTACCTTGTTTATGCTCCTTTCTCTATGCCCCTCCTTAGAGACAGTAGGTATAGCTTGGCCCTTTTTTTATGCATTCCCCAATACAGGCACCTTACATTTGTATAACTTAATTTGGGTTGAGAAATAGAATTTATGCAACAAAAATCTATGAAGTTTATACTGGGTTTTAGGCACTGTGGCTTCTCTTAGTAAGTTCACAACCTAGGAGCAATGACAGACAAGTAAACCGAAAAGAAAGTGTGGTGTGATAAATACTATGAGAGAGGCATTTCTGGGTGCACAGATATGTGCCATCTATGGATGAGGTTGGTCAGGAGATGCTGACTTATGAGTGTTTAATGAAAAAAAAAAGGGTGTTGTATAACTTGGCAATAGATTTTTGCTACTGAGGAAACACCAAGTTATCTCTGTATGATATGTAGCATGGAGGCGAGGAATTTGATTTGACCCTTGTGTGACTGGCGGGAGCCTAGGGTGATGACTCAAGAAAATGATACTGGAGAGGTAGGTAGATAGAAGCAAGTTGTGGAAGGCCTTGTTTAAGATGCTAATGGAAGCACTGAGTTTTAGATTTGAGTTTTAGAACATGTGAGGTAGAAGAGTAAAGCAATGAGTGGAAGTGAACAGAGGGCATTGCTGGGATGTGAATTGATGGAGCGAAGATCAGAATCAGATAAGCAGGATCACCAACAAGAGCTGTTTCTGTGCGGGGGTAAGTGTGGAAACGATATCACCGAAATGTGAATGAGAGGTGATGAAATGCTGAAAGTGAATGTATATTACTCTTTATAGAAGCTTGTTTTTTTGAGCAAAAGGAGAGAATGATAATTTCTTTGGGGATAATCATGAATTGGAGTGAATTTTTTTTAAAGATGAAACTTGAGTGTTGTTTATGTGTGTGGAAAGAGCTTTGAAGAAAGAGATGGTAGAGATACATTATCGACTACCAAAGAGCAAAACCTTCTTACTCTCCCTTTTTTTTTCACCTGTCTATGCTTCATCTTTCTACCTATCTACTGTTTATTTTTTAATGGGAGTATCCCAACTTTGCTATTTATGCTTCATATTTTTTACTTATTTTATATAAATTACTGTATATTGCTATAATTTTTCTAACTTAATAGGGGAAACTGACAAATATAATTGTATATATTTAAAGTTTATAGTGTGATGATTTCATATACCTATATATTGTAGAATTATTACCAAGATTAAGATAATTAATACACCCATCACTTCACATACTCTTCTCCCCCCCTTTTTTTGTGGTGAGATCTGCTCTCAGCAACTGTTAAGTGTATAATACAGTATTATTAACTTTCATCACCATGCTGTGCATTAAATCCTCCAGAACTTATTCTTCTTATAACTGGGAGTTTGTAACCTTTGTCCTATACCCCCCCACACTTCTCCCTCCCTTCAACCCCTGGAAACCACCATTCTATTTTCTGTTACTATGAAATCAACTTAAAAAATGATTCCAGGTATAATTGATACCATGAAGTATTTGTATTTCTCTGCCCGGCCTATTTCACTTAGCACAATCCTTCCAGACACATCCATGTAATTGCAAGTGGCAAAATTTCCTTTTTTGTATGGCTAAATAATATTCCTTCGTCTCATCATATGTCACATTTTCTTTATCCAGTCATCTGTCGAAGGTTGTTTCTATGTCTTGGCCATTGAATAATGCTACAATGAATGTGGGAGTGCAAAGGTCTCTTTGAGATACTGATTTCATTTCTTGGGTATATACTCAGGAATGGAATTGTTGACTCATATGTTCTATTTTTAATTTTTTGAGGAACCTCTACACTGCTTTCCATAATGGCTGAACCTATTAATAGTCCAACTAACAGTGTATAAGGATTCCCTTTCCCCCACATCCTCTCCAACATTTGTTATCTCTTGTCTTTTTGATAATAGCCATTCTAACGGTATGAGATAACATCTTATTGAGGTTTTGAGCTGCATTTCTGTGATTATTTGTGAGTTTGAGCATCTTTTTCTGTACTTATTGGCCACTTATATGCCTTCTTTGGAAAAACATGTATTCGAGTCCTTTCCCCATTAAAAAATTGGTTTATTTGCTTTAGTGGTCTTGAGTTGTCTTGAGTTTTTATTATTTTTATTTTTTTTAAATATTTTTTTATTGATTTCAGAGAGGAAAGGAGAGGGAGAGAGAAATAGAAATTTCAATGATGAGAGAGAATCATTGATTGGCTACCTCCTTCATGCCCTCTACTGGGGATTGAGCCTGCAACCCGGGCATATGCCCTTGACTAGAATGGAACCCAGGAGCCTTCAGTGCTCAGGCAACTCTCTATGCCCTTAGCCAAACCAGCTAGGGCATCTGAGTTTTTATATATTTTGGATATTAGCCCCTTATCAGATATATGGTTTACAAATATTTTCTCCTATTTGATAGATTGCCTTTTCAATTCGTATTTTCATTTCTTTCCTGTGCAGAAGTTCTTTAGTTTGATGGAGCCACACATGTTTATTTTAGTTTTTGTTCCTTTGGTTTTGGTGTCTTTTCCAAGGAATCATTGTCTGAGCAGATGTAAAAAAATTGGATGTGATTCAGGTGCTCGTAGAACCAGCCATTTGAAGACCACTGATGACTTGTCATTAAAATATTTTTTTTTGTAGAACTGACTTCATAAATTGAAGGAAAAATGACTGTTATATACCAAATGGGTAAAAATAATATATATAAGTAACATAAAGATGTGTGTGTGTGTGTGTGTGTGTGTGTGTGTGTGTATTCATGGTGCTTGAAATTAGTACTGTGATTCTTTTCATCTTTATGTTAATTATTTCTGGACACCCTAGTTGACCACTGAATCTATTATAGGTATTTATAAATTTTCTTGATATCATTTGGCCCTTGATACTTGCTTTGGTCAAATCTTAAAATTTTTTTATTGAGGTAACCTTGGTCTATAACTTTATAAGTTCCAGGTGTGCAACATTATAATTGGACATCTGATTATCCTACATTGTGCTCACCACCAAAAGTCTAGCTTCCACCTATCACCACACCATTGACTTTTCCCAATTTTGCCCACCCCTCTTCTCTGCTAATAATCACTGATCTGTTGTCTGCCTCTATGAGTTTGTTCTCTTTGTTCATTTGTTGTTTCTGTTTTTAATATTCCATGTGTGAATGAAATCATATGGTAGTTGTCTTTTTCTATCTGATTTATTTCACTTAGTCTCAAGACCCATCCATGTTGTTGTAAATGGAAAAAAAGGTGGAATCCTGCCATTTGCTTTGAGCAAATCTTGCTTTAAACGAGAATGAGCAGCCTTCTCTAGAAACTTCAGTAAAGGCAAATGTTAGTTTTTTAAAAGGCAGAATGTCATATTTTTTAAAAAAACATATTTTATTGATTGTTTTATGGAGAGGAAGGGAGAAGGACAGAGAACCAGAAACATCGATGAGAGAGAAAGATCAATCAGCTGCCTCCTGCACACCTTCTACTGGGGATGTGCCCACAACCAAGGTACATGCCCTTGACCGAAATCGAACCTGAGACCTTTCAGTCTGCAAGCCAACGCTCTATCCACTGAGCCAAACCGGTTAGGGCCAAAATGTCAGATTTGAAGCTAGTTTGGTGTTGCAGTTGCATTCAGTATCATTGCAATTTCTTTTACATTACTCGATATTATGTGTCTGGTATATTTTCAGAGTAGTTTGGAAAGAAGTTGAGTAGACTATGTTAGTGTTTGTTCTACTGAGCAATACCTGGAATAAATGGGTTACATAGTGAGACCATTTACTTCTGGGGCGATCAATGTGTAATAGATAGATCTACCAAATTTACTTCTGGCCTCCTATAACCCAAAGGATGTAAGCTTATAACTACAAAAAAAAAAGCAATATCTGAGACTAACTCTGCTGACATTTAGCACTTACCTACAAGATGAATGTAGCTAAACACACCACCAAGCTATCTGAAAATCAAAGAAGGATAGCTCGTAAAATAGAATTGGGATATTGGCTGTCCATTGGGAAAGGAAAAGCTGGTTTCTTCCTCATATCGCTAAAAAAGTTCCAGAAGGATGAAATACTTTGGCAAACAACACTATATAAATATTAGAGGTAAGAATCAAAAAATCATTTTAAGTTTTTGGAGGGGGTGAAGGATTTCCTTAGTTTGGCCTCAAGGTTTTCCCACATTAAAGAAAACTGGGGCATGGGGTAGGTAGAAGAGGGCATAGGGGGAAATGGTAATGGAAGGAGACTTAACTTGAGGTGGTGAATACACAATATAGTACACAGATGGCGCATTATAGAAGTGTACACCTGAAACCTGTATCATTTTATTAACCAATGTCAACCCAATAAATTCAATGAAAACAATAAAGAAAAACTGAGTCAGTTTGAACACTTACAAATACTACTACTAAATTGGCATGACAACACTAAAACAAATTTAAAAAACAAATAACAACCAAAGATGCCCCAGGGTAGGAACATATATTTTAAAAATATATATATTTGTATTGATTTCAGAGAGGAAGGGAGAGGGAGAGAGAGAGAGAAACATCAATGATGAGAGAGAATCATTAATCTGCTGCCTCCTGCATGCCCCCCACTGGGGATCAAGCCTGCAACCCAGACATGTGCCCTGACTGGGAATCAGACCGTGACCTCCTGGTTCATAGGTTGATGCTCAACCACTGAGCCATGCCAGCTGAGCACATATCTTTATTTGTAAAGATATATATATTTTAGTGTTTACATTTTTAAAATAAACCTTTATTGTTCAGATTATTATAATTGTTCCTCTTTTTTCCCCCCATAGCTCCCCTCCACCCGGCTCCCACCCCACCCTTTGCCCTTACCCATTGACATCATCCATAGGTGTATGAGTTTTGTCCAGTCTCTCCCTGCATGCCCCCACCTCTTTCCCCCTGAGAATTATCAGTCCACTCCCTTTCTATGCCCCCGATTCTATTATATTCACCAGTTTATTCTGTTCATCAGATTTTCAATTCACTTGATTTTTAGATTCACTTGTTAGATATTTTACAAACTAATAAAACAAATAGAAAAATGGGCAAAGAGGTAAATAGGCAGTTTTCAAAAGAAGAAATCCACACAGAAATGAGTAAACAAGAGGATGTACTTAATTTCACAATAACTAGAGAAGCACACGTTCTTTAGAGAAGTGCATGTTAAAATGACAATATGACGGTGGTTTTTTCAGCTACCGTACTGTCAGGGATGAAAAAGATTGTGAATAGCCAGAGCGGCTGCAGAGGCGAGGCAGCAGGCAGTGTCCTGCACCGCGGAAGCATTTAAATTGACTAACGGTTCTGGAAGGCAAGCTTGCCTTAAAATATGTTTCCCCTGTATGACCCTAGAACTCACTTCTCTGTGATTAGTCTAAAGAAATACATAATAATACAGATCTCCTAAGGGTGCTTTATTTCAGTGTTGTCTATAATAACATGGGGATGAACCCAAATGTCCATTCAGACGATAGAAAAATTGGTGTTGATTTTTAAGGACAGGCTGCATTTTGAGTAAAGTTAAATATAAAAGTTTTCCATGAGGAACCAGAATTTAACACAGTCACCTTGGATTGCTTGGGCTTTGCTTTTAATTACTGGCAGTAAATAAGTTAAAAGAGGATAAGAATCCTTGGGCCGGAAAGTCTTCCCAGAGAAGAAAAATGGGGAGAATAAAAACTTGTCTGATGTCAGCCCTTTGGAAAGACACTCAGAGCTTTGTTCAGACCAGATCGAAGTGTTGTACACATACCTCCACAGTGGCTTTTTTTTTCTTTTTCCTTTTTTGGGTGCAGAGCCGTAATTTGTTCTTCTCTATCCTCTCCCCTCTGTTTCCCCACTTCTTTTCTGTACCCTGTTAAGCAGCGGTAGTATAACAAGGACAGATACTGAGACCTTCCTCTCCAGGACCTCTGGATAACACCTTGTTTTGCATATTGAGGACCAAAATACAGAAAAATAAATAACCCATCCCAGCTTCCATTTAAGGCGGCTGTAATGACAGCAAGCCACCCCTGAGATATTGGTGGGCAGAGGCCGTCAGCGGTTAGCCTTTGCTGCAGGGAAGATCTGCGAGTAGCTGCCATTAGAGAAAGGAGGTTACCGAAAGGTTGGCTCCGCAAAGGCTGTCTCTCTTCCCTTCTCCTCTCAATAAATAATCACCATGCTGTTTTATGCTTGGAGGTGTAGTTCCATGCAGGGGTTCTAAATCAGGGATGCATACCAGAACTCTGGGAAGAGTTTTAGACATAAAGATGCCTGCAAAGTACCTCGAGGCCAACTGGCTGGAATCTATGTCATGTGAAACCTCAAGGGTGACTCATAGGGAAGCCATAGCTCATTGCAAAAATTCTGCAAAGCTTTGAGGACCTGGAGGTTCAGTAGGCCCCCTAGAGATGTCTTGCAGGACTCATTTCTTTATAAATCATTTAATAAAAATACTAGAGGCCCGATGCATGAAATTCGTGCAAGGGGCTCAGCCCTTGCAGCCCCGGCTTTGTCTGGAAGGTCATCCGGAAGGACGTCTGGTCTAATTAGCGTATTACACTTTTATTATTATAGATGTTTTTGGTCTTCAATAAGCAATGAGTTCTCTCTTCTCTGAAAACTTATAATAAAAAAAGAATTTTTTATAGAGAGGAAGGGAGAGGGATAGAGAGTTAGAAACATCGATGAGGGAGAAACATCGATCAGCCGCCTCCTGCACACCCCCTACTGGGGATGTGCTCGCAACCAAGGTACATGCCCTTGACTGGAATCCAACCTGGGACCTTTCAGTCCGCAGGCTGATGCTCTGTCCACTGAGACAAACCGGTTTCGGCTATAATAATTCTTGTACATAGCACACATCTCATATGTTACCCTGATCCGGCCTATGTCACTAACTCATGTATTTAAAAAATATTTATTTAGCACTTACCACACTCCAGGCTGTTTAATAGGGTTCTGTTAGTATTTATTGTTCCTGATTATGTGTTGTATCCGTCCCTGTAGACACTGTGCTCATCTCAAGACATTATGATAAGGATTTTTCATGTCTGTCAGCACATCCTACTATTGCTGAGTTCAGGAATTGTGTCTTATTTATCTTTGTGTTTCTAGTGCTTAGCACCTTCCCTGGGATTCAGTTAGTGCTCCATGAATATTAGCTTAAACTATTATCCTTGGAGGAGTGGGGAGAACAGATGGTGTGTTCTAGGGTTAACAGGTCAGTTCATGACTATTCAGCATGGCTAGTACATAGCAGACACAGGAAGAGGTGGTAGAAGTTGAGGCTAAATAGGCAGGCAGGGCCAGCCCGTGAAGAGTCTTATATGTTTTGCCAAGAAGTTTTGGTTTCATATACAATGGTGATTGCTATGGTCTGAATGTTTGTGCCCACCCAAAATTCATATGTTGAGAACCTAATGCCCTAATGGTGGTATGAGGAGGTGGAGCCTATAGCAGGCGATTAGGTCATGAGGGCAGAGCCTTCATGAATGGGATTAGTTCCTTTATGAAGAGACCTCAGAGAGATGCCTTGCCCCTTTCTACGACTTGAGGACACAGCGAGAACTCAGCAGCCTGCAAAGCGGTACAGGGCTGTCACCAGAAGTCAACCATGCTGGCACTCTGATCTTAGACTTCCACCCGCCAGGACTGCGAGAAATAACGTTCTGTTTTTCTATAAGCCACCCTGCTATCACAAGCAATCTATGGTTGTTTGTTATATCAGGCCAGACTCACTAAGATGGCGAGTCACTCCAAGTTTTATGCACAAAAGGGGCATAATGATGGCACAGCTGGGAGGAGGTGAAGAGAGGAGCCAGGGCTGGTCAGAGGATTCATTGCAGTAATCTAGAAGAGAGGTAAAACAATTGAGCGTTTCCGGTGGTTCGCTGGGGCTGGCTTGTACCGGTGTGTGAGAGCTGATTCTGTACCTGTCTTCCTAAATCATGATCAGTGACATCACATTAGTAGCTTAAAACTGACCACGGCTAGAGTATTTATAATTGGTGAACACTAGATATCAGGACTTTTTTCCCCATTGGAAAGCCATTTTACCAATTCATGATTGCGTTTACCTCATTTTAAAAGTCATTTCACCTAGAAAGCCTTTCCTTATTGCCGGGCCTGGAGAAGGTGAATCTTCTATGTGCTCGCATCACATCCTATTCCATCACCATTATGACACGCAACGCTCTGTATTTTAATAACCTGTTTCCTTGTTTGGATGTCATGCTGGTTGTAAGCACATAAATAAGTGGTTGAAGATATTTGATGGTTGTTTGAATGAATAATGTGTTATCCCAGTAGTTCATGTGGCAGATACGTTTCTTCAGCAATTCTGGAAGTGGCATATGTACATGGTTCATATGTTCCCTTTTTTAGGATAAATTGAATGAGTCAAAACTACAATGTAATGATCCATATATGTCCTCAGCACTTGAAAAGAATAGAAAGAATACATATTTCTCTGAGCATAACGTGAAAAAGTACTTTAAGAGGGAAATTATTTTCATGTTGTTTAATTTTCCCTCCTTGTGGATATGAAAATTGCAATTTTCTTTGCATTTTAAGTGTGGCATGGGAAGAAAGATTTTGATGACCTAAGCCAGTATTGTAGAAGAGCTAGGAAAGTACCCTTTTAGTATTTTGATTTGAAGAAGAAACTAAAGGTATTAGTGAAAAACAGACTTTAACTTCATGTTGTTGACATTATACTTGTCAAAATAGATAACTTCCTCTAAAACAGATATGTATATTTACATGTACATATAAGGTATATATAAAGCATAGTTATTAAAATAATGTTTATGAAATATTTATAACATACCTGTGCTCATTAGCTATTGCAGCATAACAAATGGCTCCAAAGTGGCTTAAAACAGTACACGTTTATTTATTTCTTTATTAGACTTCTTTTTTTTAATTTAATAAACCTTTATTGTTCAGATTATTACAATTGTTCCTCTCTTTTTCCCCAACAGCTCCCCTCTACCCGGTTCCCACCCCACCCTCTGCCCTTAC
>JAAGEH010000411.1:8394095-8466560 GCA_011751065.1 Lasiurus cinereus | reverse complement strand
CCCACCCTCTGCCCTTACCTCCCCCTCATTGTCTTCATCCATAGGTGTATGAATTTTGTCCAGTTTCTTCCCGCATCCCCCTCACCACTTTCCCCTGAGAATTATCAGTCCACTTCCTTTCTATGACCCTGATTCGATTATAGTCACCAGTTTATTCTGTTCATCAGATTTTTTATCCACTTGATTTTTAGATTCACTTGTTGATATGTATTCTTTTAAAAAATATATTTTATTGATTTTATACAGAGAAGAAGGGAGAGGGATAGAGAGTTAGAAACATTGATGAGAGAGAGACATTGAACAGCTGCTTCTTGCACACCCCCTACTGGGGATGTGCCCACAACCAAGATACATGCCCCTGACCGGAATTGAACCTGGGACCTTTCAGTCCGTAGGCCAATGCTCTATCCACTTAACCACACCAATTTCAGCTGATATGTATTTCTTGTTCATAATTATTTATTTATTTATTTTTATTTATTTATTTTTTTCCATAATTTTTTATCTTCACCTTTTTCTTCTTCTTCCTCTTCTTAAAGAATACCTTTCAGCATTTCATATAATATTGATTTGGCGGTAATGAACTCCTTTAGCTTTATCTTATCTGTGAAGCTCTTTATCTGCCCTTCAATTCTTAATGATAGCTTTGCTGTGTAGAATAATCCTGGTTGTAGGTTCTTGTTATTCATCACTTTGAATATTTCTTGCCACTCCCTTCTGGCTTGCGTGGTTTCTGTTGAGAAATCAGTTAACAGTCGTATGGGTGCTTCCTTGTAACTAACTTTTTCTCTTGCTGCTTTTAATGTTCTCTCTTTGTCTTTTGCTCTTGGCATTTTAATTATGATGTGTCTTGGTGTGGTCCTCTTTGGATTCTTTTGGTTTGGGGTTCTCTGTGCTTACTGGACTTGTAAGTCTATTTCTTTTACCAGGTAGGAGAAAATTTTGGCCATTATTTCTTCAAATAGGTTTTCAGTTTCTTGCTCTCTCTCTCCTTCTGGCACCCCCATAATTCTGATGTTGGTACACTTGAAGTTGTCCCAGAGGCTCCTTACACTATCTTCATATTTTTGGATTCTTTTTTCTTTTTGCTTTTCCGGTTGGGTGTTCTTTGCTTCTTTGTATTTTAAATCTTTGGTTTGATTCTTGTGATCCTCTACTGTGCTGTTGGATCTCTGTATATTATTTTTATTTCAGTCAGTGTATGCTTAATTTCTAATTGGTCCTTTTTTTATATCCTTGAGGGTCTTACTAAATTTATCAGCTTATTTTAGAAAATTCTTGAAAAACCTTATAACCATGGTTTTGAACTCTATATCCAATCATTTGCTTTCCTCCATTTCTTTCATTTGTGACTTGTTTCTTTGTCTCCACATTTTGGCTGCTTCCCTGAGTTGGTAGAGTAGCTTTGTGTGGTAGGTGTCCTGTAGGACCTATTGGCTTAGCCTCCCCAATTAACTGAAGTGGACACTCTTGGTGCACCCCTTTGTGGGCTATGTGCAGTCTTGTTGTTGTTGGTATCACTGGGATGAATTGACATCCAGGCCAATTGGCTGTGAGGATCAGCTGTGTCTATGATGGTAGAACTTATGTGTTGGAGACACCCTTGTGAGACAAGATTTGCTTCAGTGGGGCTTTAGTGTTCACTGAGTCAGCCCCCTGAATATGTCCCTTATAGATCTGAGGAGTTGTAATCTGGATGGTCCTACTCTGACCCCTGGCTCTTGGATCTCTAAAGAGGTGCTAATTTAGCCTCTGCCTAAGGCCACCCAGCAGGAGCTAGGAGAGATCTGCAGATTCCTCTTCTTTTTGGGGGGGTTTTGGAAGTGTCCAGATGAGGCTCAGCTGTGAAGCAATGCAAGCTGCTGTATGGCCTTGGGCCTTCTTTTAGATGTTCTGGGTCTCACTGACTAAGCTGCAGTTTGTTAGGTAAGTTTAGATTTCAAAGGACCAGGTCATTCATATGCAAAAGCCTCTGCACACAGCTTGGATGGGGCAGAGTCTTAGGGTGGAATAAATAACCATGGCTGCCTGTCAGCCCTGCCCTTAGAGGCCCCTGGATCTCAGTGTCCCTTGGTAATTGCTGCAAGCACCTCTGAGAGAAAGCCGCCCTTGAGTTCCGCCTGCTGCCAGACAGTCCAGTTTATCTCCATATGAATCTGAGTCCCCAGAGTCTCACCCAGATCTGGAGTTCAGAGCAGTCGGGAGCTTGTGTCTCCCTGCGGACTGAGAAAGCCAGCTGCGTACTCAGTTGCCAGCCCTCTCCGTGTGCGCACCTCCATACCTCTGCCTTCCATAGTTCCTCTGAGTCTCAGTGTGCTTTTCTCTTTCTTTCTAGTTGTATAATTTCCACTCAGCCAGCCTTCCTGTGGTTCTGGATGATGCCCGTTTTGTCTTTTAGGTGTAGTTTTGAAGTTGTTGTGCGAGGCAGTGGTTCAGGTGTTTACCTATGTCGCCATCTTGGTTTCTCTCTTAGAGTCTTTCTTGAGGTTGAGGTCAAGATCTAGGCCTGGGCTGCAGTCATTTGAGGACTTGAAAGGTCCTGGAGGGTGCACTTCCAAGGTAGCTCACTGCATGCCTGGTGAGTTAGTGCTTGTTGTTATCAGAGCCTTCTCCTTTGGGCAGCTTGAATGTCCTCATGACCTGGCAGCTGACTTCCTCCAGAGCAATTATGTGAAAGGTGAACAAAGATGAAGGTATAGTGCCTTTTATGACCTAGTCTCAGAAGCCATATACCTTTTCTTGCCATGTTTTATTCCTTGGAAACAAGTCACTAAACACAGTTGATATTCTAGAGCAGTGGTTGTCAACCTTTTTCATGCCACAACCCTTTAATACAGTTCCTCAAGTTGTGATGACCTCCAAACAGAAAATGATTTTCGTTGCTACTTTATAACCATAATTTTGCTACTGTAATTATCTGGTTTTACGATGGCCTTGGGCTCCACAGCAGTGGTTCTCAACCTGTGGGTCATGATCCAGAGGTTGAGAACCGCTAGCAGGGTTGCCTAAGACCATTGGAAAACACAGATATTTACATTACGATTCATAACAGTAGCAAAATTACAGTTAGGAAGTAGCAACAAAAATAATTTTATGGTTGGGGATCACCACCACACGAGGAACTGTATTAAAGGGTTGCAGCATTAGAAAGGTTGAGAACCACTGTTCTAGAGAGAGGGGTGGTTAGGCACTATTCTTTGCCTGGAAGATTATCAAAGAATTTGTGGGCATATTTTAAAACCATCATGATGGCAAGATGCTTATGTTGTAATTCTTAGTGAAAAGAATCCAATTCAAAATTATGTAATAGGATCAAAATTGGATGAGAAAAATAGCATAAAAAGGTTAAAAGAAGAAAATATGAATAGATCAGTTACCACATAAGAGGTCTTTGAAAAGGGAATAAAAATCTTATGACTAAGAAGGGAAAATAACCAAAACACAGGACTTTGAAATGTAAACGGTTCTTATAAAAGGTAAAGAAAGTTTATAAAAGGACTTAAGATAGCACCCAGGGAATGGGGAATGGGCAGGTTCCAGAAATGGAAGCAAGGTGTCAAGATAGTGGATAAGGCCCTAGCTGGTTTGGTTCAGTGGATACAGTGTCAGCCTCTGTGGACTGCAGGGTCCCAGGTTCAATTCCAGTCAAGGGCACATGCCCAGTTTGCAGGGTCGATCACCAGTAGGTTGTGGGCTCAATCCCCACTAGGGGGCTTGCAGTAGGCAGCCGATCAATGATGCTCTCTCATCATTGATGTTTCTATCTTTTTCTCCCTCTCCCTTCCTCTCTGAAATCAATACAAATATATTTTAAACACAATACAATCAACAATTTATTATTTTAAAAAAAGATAGTGGATGATGTTATGGTAAGGTATCCTGGAATGAAGGCAAATTTTCCCCAGCCAAAAGTCTATATGTGCTTTCTTAATGGCAAATGCTAATCCCAGGGGAAGCTAAATTAGATTCTATAAGAGAAAACCACATGAGTTAAGTAGTGAAAGGAGGTTTTTTTTGTTTTTTGTTTTTTGTAAAATAGGAATTTGGGGGGATGAAATAGGCAGGTTTAGGAAATTTAAAAAATTACGGGGTCCATGGAAAAAACACAAGGCTACGGAGCTGCAAAAGTGTACATTTCCATAAGACAAGGGAGCAGGGAGAAGCAGAAGTTACATTTCCATAAGACAAGGGAGCTGGGAGTAGCAAAAGGTACACATTTATAGACTAAAGGGAAGGAGGAAGAAAGCCCAGAGGAAACAGGGAAATAATAAGGGAGGAAGAGAGGAGAGTCTCATATGTCCCATGTGAGGTTTGACCTTTAAGCTCAGGAGTTGCTATAGTGACCAAATCAGAAGGGGATAGTGACCAATCAGAGGTAATATTAAGGCACAAAAAAACTGCAGCCTTTATAAACCATGGAAAAAGGGACTCACTGGGACTCTTTCCCCCTCCCCACGTGGCAGTCTGTTCTTGTTCTTCAGTAAATTCCAAATTACTATATCATCTTCTGTCCGTGCATTCATTCTTCGACTCCGATAGATAGAGAGCCCAGGAAAAACCATCCTGTCCAGGGAACACCACGCATTCCAGTCCAAAAATCCTGTTTCATTAGCCTGGGGGAAGGACTGTGAGTAAGGCTGGAGGTAGGGCTGAATTCTGAATTCTGGTGTTAATGGTTTATCATGAAACTAGAGGCCTGGTGCACGAATTTGTGCACAGGTGGGGTCCAGCCAGCCTGTCCCAATGAGGGGGGCGGGGCCGTGGGAAGTTGTTCTGGTCGTTCCATTGTTCCGGTCACTTGACTTTTATGTATATAGACTAAAAGCCCAGTGCACGAAATTTGTGCACAGGTAAGGTCCCTAGGCCTGATAGCGATCAGAGCCTACTGGGGCTGTTTCACCCAGTCCCGATCGGGGCCAGCTGACCAGGGCCTGCCAGCGGCCAGACAGGGTCTGCTGGATGGGGGGTGAGACTGCAGGAGGTTTGCTGGCCCGGGGGAAGGACTGGGAGAAGTTGGCTAGCTGTAGGAAGTTGGCTGTGGGAGCACACTGATCACCAAGGGGCAGTTCCTACATTGAATGTCTGCCCCTGTTGGTCAGTGCACATCATAGCGACTGGTTGACAGGTCATTCTGGTCATTCAGCCCTAATGGTCACTTAGACAAGGTATTTTCCCTAGGTTTCCCCCTATCTTTGTTTCATATGCATGTATTGCATGTTTTCATGCTTTCTTCTACCATATTGGTTGTTGATTTTCTGCTCCAACCACTTGGGTAATCAAGTCTTTGGTTTCCTGAAGCTGGATATTCCTGACATGGGGGGATGCAAATATTGAAGGTTAAGGGAATATATAAGTACCTCTTCAGGAACCAAATGAATTAGATGCACTGTTTCTGAGGTGTAAACTAAAAATGGTGGAGTAAAATGAGTTAGGGGAAATAGAAATTAATGCTCCTCAACAGTCAAAGCACAGGTCCCAGATATAGACAGTGACACCTGAAGATCTTTCTGACAAAATGTGTTGCAGCTTTGAACATTTAGTGTGTGTCTGTTTCTGTTGAATCATACACAGAATATAGCATATTCTTTCTTTTTTCATTCTTTTAAATTCTCACCCCAGGATATTTTTCCATTGATTTTTAGAGAGAGGGAAAGACAGACAGAGATATCAATATGAGAGAGACACATCAATTGGTTGCCTCCTGCACAAACCCTGAGGAGAGAAGAGCTTGCAACCCAGGTACATGTCCTTGACCAGAATCAAACCCGGGAACCTTCAGTACGGTATGCAGGCCAACACTCTTTATCTACTGAGCCAAACTGGCTAGGGTGTATATATTCTTAACATATGCAGATTCATCTAAGTGGCCCCTTAGGAAAAGAGGGAGTCTCTAGAAAGACAATGGTGTCTTTCCCCAGAAGCTATTGTTTGTATGGAAAAGTAATTTTGCATTACAGAACCTGGCCACACCTCAATGGGATGGATGCAAAATGTTTTCTCAGGAGAGTTGGTAGTTGTATTCCCTCACCAGCTACTGCAATCCTGTATTCTACTTCATTTTGTACCCTTCTGATGAAGCCAAAATGTCCCCCAGAATTGTCTTTCCTCTATAGGCATGGTCCTTTGCCTTTTAAAAAAATAAAATAAAATTATATATACTATATATTTTATTGATTTTTACAGAGAAGAAAGGAGAGGGATAGCTAGAAACATCAATCAGCTGCCTCCTTCATGCCTCCTACTAGAGATGTGCCCACAACCAAGGTACATGCCCCTGACTAGAATTGAACCCAGGACTCTTCAGTCTGCAGGCCGAGGCTCAATCCACTGAGCCAAACTGGTCAGGGCCGTTCCTTGTCTTCTTACTATTCCTCCAAGTGTGATGTACTCCCTCCTCTGCCTTTGGGATTTGACTCACTCACCATGTTCTTTGATTCTCACAACCTGCTCAGAAACTTACCTCTTCAAAAGGTCTTCCAAGATTAATGCTGTCCCTTCCATCATTGCTAAATTTAAGAGTCCTCCTAAGTTTCAGGCCTTTAGTTGGTGGTATATTACTGATAGCAGGTTATTTTTAATAACTCCCAAACTATTCCTTTTCTCTTGTCCAGTGTGGTAGGCAACATAGTAGGAATTGAGACCCGGGCCTATATTCTCACTACCAAGGATCAAATCCCAGCTCTATCACTTGTTCTCTGTGTGACTTTGGGCAAGTTACTTAACTTCTCAACATCTCAGTTTTCTCATCTGTAAGATGGAAATAATATTAGTGTCTCTCTTATGGCATTGTTGTGAGTATTGGAAGATAATACAGCGGTGAGCAAAAATAGGTTTCCAGTTGAGTATGTGAAACACAGAGTTTATGCTTGTATTATTATTGATTACTTATTGTATTTTGATTTGTGCGAAACTGTAAAGCTACTCTTGTCCACCCCTGTATATATCAAATACTCAGAAAGCAGTCAGTAAATGTTAGCAGTAGTAAGAGAAGCTGTCTTAGCAGGTCTTGTATGTGTGGAGAAAAAGGTATGATTTTGTTGAAACTCAGATCTGCAAGTTAATAGCAGAATGACCGTGGACATGTTACTTAAGCTTTCTGGGCCTGAATTTTCTTACAGTAAATGGGGTTAAGTATTCCAACTTCTGGGCTGAACTGCTCATGGAATGAAGGTAGGGCTGGTACTTGGAGGTGGTGACAATGGTCAGTTTCTTTTTTCTTGTCAACAAAAGAACAACCCACTGCTTATTTTAATCAAGATAATGTTTTATTTCCTCACCAGCTCCCCAACCATGGTAATCCGTTAATGTAGTGGAACTTTGGTAAAGAAAAAAATTAATCAACCTGTGTATTCAGCATCTTGGAGAATGAACATACAGGTGGTTGACTTTTTCCCTCTGTAATAATCCGGATTTGTGTTGCTTGCATTACTAGATTTGTTTACTTCTTCCCAGGGTAATATTCTTGTGTCCACAGAATTCCCTGCCCTAATTAAAATACCTGTCCTAGGTATTTGTAAATCGGAGGCAGGAAAGTAGGTAGTCACAATCGATCAGAACCAAATGGTCAGCTGCTCCATGGGGCTCTGGCATTAACCTAAATGGCTGATTCTGGAACCTGCTTTTAGTTTTGTCATGGTGTTCACATCCTCAGTGCATATGGTCATTGCTTCTAGGTGCATCCCTATGGCTCTCATGACAATGATGGCAATGAGACCAAATATTGTGGTTGCCTTTTTGTCCCTATTATACACCACAAATAAAGGGGAAGGGTTCAGGGCTTTGTCTTATCACATAATATAGACCTCAGGTTTGTAAAGGATTCTTTAGAGCAGGAGTTCTCAACCTGTGGGTCGTGACCACTAGCAGGGTCGCCTAAGACCATCGGAAAACACAGATATTTACATTACTATTCATAACAGTAGCAAAATTACAGTAATGAAGTAGCCACGAAAATAATTGTATGGTTGGGGGTCACCACAACATGCGGAACTGTATTAAAGGGTTGCGGCATTAGGAAGGTTGAGAACCACTGCTTTAGAGTCTATGATTCATGGGCTAGCAGCATCAGTATCATATGGGAACTAATAGAAATGCAAATTATTTTTTTTCTTTATCGATTAAGGTATTACATATGTGTCCTTATCCTCCTATTGCCCCCCCACCCCCACTCATGCCCTCACCTCTGTGGTGTCTGTGTCCATTGGTTAGGCTTATATGCATGCATACAAGTCCTTTGGTTGATCTCTCCCCCTTCCTCCCTCCCTCCCCTACCTTCCCTCTGAGGTTAGAGATGCAAATTCTTGCACTGCACCCCAAACATACTGATGAATCTCTGGGAGTGAGGCCCACCCATCTGTTTGAACAAACCCTCCAGCTGAATCTTGTGCCAAAGTTTGAGAAGCCCAATGCTCCAGAATATTACTAAATCTGGGTGACTTATAACAAAATGCTTTTAAAAAGAGGAAACTATTTTTAGCCCTGGAAACCTAAAGAACACTGGCTTAGTTTACATTTATATTGTTTAATTCTCCAAACCCTGAGTCACTGATCATTCACTTCAGATTTTATTTCAGTGCTAGAGCTGTCTTTCAGTGACCTTGAAGGTTGTCATGGAATTCTAAAAAGTAATTGAAACCTTCAAAGCAAAATAAATTTTAATATGGTTAAAAAGAAGTCACTTTAGGGCATACTATGGAGTCATTGGAAATGAGACAAACAAGGAAGGTATAATTTTGTAGGTTTGAGAATCCGTGTCCTCAGTATTGGCCAGATATAGTTTATGATCATATCATGAGTTGTAGGTGTAAACATGACTTGTATTGCTATTTGTTTTCTCTTTAAACTTATGCTCAGTTGTAATCTATACAATTATAGTTCTGAATGCAAAAGTGTTTCCTTATACACCAGAAATGAGAAATAAGTCTGCGTAGAACAAATAAGTACACAGCATGCTGGACTCCCGTAGTCCAACTCCTTCTTGAACTAGCTTTCATTCCTTTGGTGGGTTATACACTGAGTGGCCAGATTATTATGATCTCTGAATGCATAATAATCTGGCCACTCAGTGTATATCCTATATAATAAAAGGCTAATATGCAAATTGTCCCCTTGACCAGGAGTTCGACCAGTAGGCAGGCCAGCCAACCACTCATATCCCCTCCCCCTGGCTGGCCAGACCCCACCCATGCATGAATTCATGCACCAGGCCTCAAATATATATACTGAGTGGCCAGATTATTATGCGTTCAGAGATCATAATAATCTGGCCACTCAGTGTATAATGTCAGGGCAGCCTGCCATAATGAATCCAAAACAAAAATAACCTGTTAGCTTCCAGGTGCACCTCTGTGGCAGAGGTGAAAGATTCAGGCAGACTTCAGCATTTAATGAAGCCAGTTGTGTCCTAGAAATTAACTGAGTGCCATTACAGTTTGCTTATAGAAAATAACTACTCAGACCATGAGCCCCTTCATTCATCAAGTCTGAAAGGCAAGCAAGGATCAGGAGTGACACAGACAAGAGGACAGACAAAAATCCCCTAAAGGAAGCCATCTTTTATTGCCTTGTAACACGTTGGCCTCCATATAGAGAGATACTGTTGATGTACTCACTGCCCTAGGCCATTTGAGTCGTTTTTACAGTGCTAGGGCAGAGAGGTACAGGGATAAATTATGGCTTAACTTCTTTCAGAGGGGAAGTATTTCAGAAACAAAGCCTGGCACACATTGTGGGCATTGGGAAAACAACAATTGGGCAGAAACCACAAGAGGGGCTGGTGTCACCCTTCTTGCCAATGAGATAGTCGTATGACTGGTTGTTTAGCTTCTTCACCCTCGCTCAGTTCGTCTGTTAATGAAACGGGACACCTGTAGGCCCTCCAGGGTTTGCTTGAAAGGTAAGAACAAGGATGAAATGATCTGACATGGGGCCATGCCTGATGAAAGAGCAGATGAGCAGTAGGATGATGCCCACTCTATTGATGGGGTTGCTCTTGTCCTCCTTACTTCTGAGAGGTGAAACCTGAGAGGCGGGAAGAGGTGAGGATGGCAGGGACGTGGAGAGTAGATGGTGGTCACAGGTGGGCTCTCAGACAAGTGCATCTGGGGAATTACTTCTCAACGGTGCTCTCATCTATCCTTGGCTGTGGTACAGAAGTGTCCTGTGTTCTTGAGTCCTTTGACCTCCATTCTACTGGGCAGTTCTTTCCTGTATGCTCATGTTTCCCCAATCACTGGTGCATAAAATTGTTTGGCGTGCTGAATATGTCAATCAGAGTCCTGTTGCAGCCACAGGCCCTGCTGACACCGTCCAGCCTATGGCCAACTATTGGCTAAAATGATCCAGCCTGTCCATTGTGCTCAGCGAAATAAGCCGGTCAGCGAAAGACAAGTATCACGTGATCTTACTCGTATGTGGAATCTAATGAATAACAACAAAAAAGGATGAATAGATCCAGAGACATGGAAGCGTGGAGCAGACTGATGTATCTCAGAGGGAAGGGGGATGGGTGGGAAGAGACCTATCAAACAACTCGTATGCATGTATGCATAACCCGTGGACACAGACAATAGGATGGCGAAGGCCTGCGGGGAGAGATAGGAGCAGAGAGGAGGGGGTTAATGGGGAAAAAAGGGGACGTCTGTAACAATAAAGATACCATTTTCAAAAGTGGCTTATTTTGTTAAACAGGAAAAGAGTATTTCTGAACTCAGGTATGTCTGTGCCATGCCCTCAGCTATTTCTTTCTCTTTTAAAATTGTCATCAGTAAGAAATCCACTTGTTTATAAATAAACCTAAATGCTGGCATTGTCTAGAAAAATTTCACGGGTTTATTTGTATTTTTATAAAGTTGAACTGCTGAAACTCGTTCACTGAAACATTTTGGCTTGCATTAATGCTTTATTTCTCCACATTTATATTTAAAAATTCACACACAAATGAAAATTGAAACACTTGCCAATATCTGATTTCTTTTCTTCATTTTCCACTTGCAGTCATATACTTAAGTACCTTTTGACCCCATGGGAGAAAAAAAAAAACTAATGTTCAGAACATTAGGAAGATCATTTTTTTTTTTCAAGAATGAAATGCTTCCCAGCATAGTGGGTTTTTAAGCACATTCTCCATGCTTGTGGCGTGCTAGCTGGACGTCGTTTGGCATGATTGTTGCACATTTGGCATGGATAGCACACAGGTTGGTGTTTTCACAAAGGCCAACCAGATAGGCCTCACTTGCCCCTGCAAAGCACCAATAGCTACACTCTGGAAGTGAAGATCTGGTTTTCCCTCAATGTTTCTTAATGGTTTTAGAGAGAGAGGGGAAAGGAGAGGGAGAAAGAGAGAGAGAAACTCTATGTGAAAGAGAAACAGCCATCCGATTGGTTGTTTCCTGTACGTACCCGACCAGGGATCAAACTGGCAACCAGAGTATGTGCCCTGACCTGGAATTGAACCAGCAACCTTTTTTTAAAAAAAAAAATATTTTTTATTGATTTTTCACAGAGAGGAAGGGAGAGGGATAGAAAGTTAGAAACATCAATGAGAGAGAGACATCAATCAGCTGCCTCCTGCACACCCCCTACTGGGGATGTGCCCGCAACCAATGTACAGGCCCTTGACCGGAATCGAACCTGGGACCCTTCAGTCCGCAGGCCGACGCTCTATCCACTGAGCCAAACCGGTTTCGGCTGAACCAGCAACCTTTTGGTGCACGGGATGACAACGCTCACCCAATGGAATCATGCTGGCAAGGTCCAGATCTGTTTGAAGTCCCGAGCAATGCCTTGCATCAGACTCTGGAAGGGAAGTTTGCAAATCAGAAGTTCAATGTCAGGAAGTCCCACAGTACCAGGCCTGTAATGATGAGGTTTCTTCACCCCTCCAAGAGAGGGCACACTGTTGTGAGCGGCTTTTGTAGTGGGCAGTTGGCTTTCTATAGCCATAGTATGGAGATCTCCCTTCTCCTTCAGCCGGAGCTCCGTGAGCTAGAGGTGGTGCCACATTACTGAGTGATTTCTCTCTATTGTTCGAACACCCAGCCTGGGCTCCCTTGATACTTACAGTGAAGCATAATAATAATCCCTCCTTTGGAAAATGCTATTTGAAACTGCTGTTTTAGAATTCTGCTATTTTTACTGGTCCCTCTGTTATTTTTTAGACTGTAAAATAACTTGTTTTTGCTTGAATAGAAAAGATAAACTTAATTGCCCGACCTGGCAAGCTAGCCATCTCACATAAAGGACCGATACGCTGATATTGATGCCTGTATAGATATGATACTCAAGGTTACAAGTTGTCTGTATATATACAACGGTGTTTGCTAGGTCTGATATGTACTCAAGGTCACAAGCTGTCTACAAAAATAACTTACACAAAGAACTAGAAGGGTATAAAAAAGAAATACTCCCTCCTGTGTTTGTTCAGAATTTGAGAGTTAATCTGCTCTGAACCTGAGCCCAATAAGGATGACTCCTAACTAATTGGCTGTTGAGGTGTCTTGTCCAGCTCGCTGATTTGCAATACAACAACAGTATGAGAAGAGCAGTCAGGGAGGCTGGAGTGTGGACAGTGGCTTCTCCTTACAGAGGAAGTTTGCTCCTCTGCAGTCTTCCTTCTCCAGCCGGGAACCCATACATGTATTTCTGTGTAGCTGTTTCATCATCTTGAAAGTTTTGGTTCCATTCCCCCCGTTCATTTTGGGGAAACTGACCCTACCCTTGCCACTAGGGCTGAGATCTGTCACTTAGGCCTGAATTCCTCAGAGTGATCCTGTGTCTTGGTCATAGATATTGCTTCAGGGATGGATTTGTGACACACACAGTCCTAGGCATTCCTGGGTAAGAAGCTTGACTGTCTCTCCCTATCTTGGAGACGATGGAGCTATGGGAATTACTAGAGATATCTTGAGGCCAGAAAGGGGAAAGCAACCTCACAATAAAGTTGACACATGGAGGAAGGAACGTAGCGTGTACACCTCCTCCATTCACTTGGTTAATTTAGTAGTGTTCCAAAGAGGTCTTATTTCCACAGTCCATCAGATCCTGAGTCACTCGGGCTTTTTAGTGAAGAGTGGATAGTTGGGATTATGGGTGATGACCCTTGGCGGGACACTGAAAGCAGATAGTGCCATAGAGCAGAGGAAGGGCAAGCAGCACAAATTAAGCCTTCATTCTTGCTGCAGTTGCTTCCAAAATGTTTTGTTATTCCCTTGCCCCCTTTAATTCTTTTCTAAGCTATATTGACCCCGAGTGTCGCTCATGCTGTCTACTCATTATTCCTGAATGAGTGCGTGTCAGGGAGCTTCCACTTCCTGGGAAACCAGTCAAGAAAAAACAGCACACTGTTTGCACCAATAGGACTCTGGCGGTCCATATTTGCTGCCAGTAAGATGACTGAGATGTGTTTCTCTTGAGGAAGGGGGTTCCATGTCATCCTCACCATGGGCCCCATCCCAAATCATGCCCACCACAGTGTAGGGCTGACAGCTGATGTGAGGAGACTTGCCTTTAAAATAATTGATGTAGTATCTGTTTCCAAAACAGATGTTACAGTAGGCCTCCAAATCAGTTCTGCAATGAATGTAATCTATTTTTTGAATCACCAGGTTAGGTAAGAAACAATGTTAAGACTTTTAATGTATAGCAGTGGTTCTCAACCTGTGGGTTGCGACCCCTTTGGGGGTAGAACGACCCTTTCACAGGGGTCGCCTAAGACCAGCGCAAAACACATATTTCCCATGGTCTTAGGAACCAACACACCGCTCCTCGGTGTAGCAAAGTGTAGCCATGTAGTTTACTGTTGTCATATGAAGACTGTTGCCCATGCTACACCACGATTCAAGACAAAATTTCATTTATTTGTAATTAGAAATAAATATTTCACAATATATAATTACATATTATTTTTGTGATTAATCACTATGCTTTAATTATGTTCAATTTGTAACAATGAAAATACATCCTGCATATCATATATTTGCATTACAGTTCATAACAGTAGCAAGATTACAGTTATGAAGTAGCAACGGAAATAATTTTATGGTTGGGGGTCACAGTGTGAGCAGCTGTATTAAAGGGTCGCGGCATTAGAAAGGTTGAGAACCACTGATGTATAGGATACCCAAAACAATCCCTGTACGGTTTGGATTTTTAATACATTTACTTCTACATAAGATAAACCATTTACAAAATGCAACAGAGAAAGCCTGTGCACAAGATTTAACTAGAATTGTTAATGATTCATTTGCTCTGAAATTTATTTTGATTTCTTATGTTACAATCATAGCTATATGCAAATATCTGAAAATAATGGCAGACATGAAAGCTAATATTACCTCAGTTAAATCTGCTAGATCTGGAGTTTTCCAACAGGGGTAAAATTGACAAATATCCTTTTTCATAAGAAATCAAACTTTCTTTGATTTCAGGAAATTATTTCTTACTTTTCATCATCGGAAGCAACCTACTATCTTAGTAGTGAATTAGAAGCTAGTATGGGCAGGAGAAATATTAAATCCCACTCAATTTCCCACCTCATATCCCTACTTGTATCACGGATTCTGAGTATCCTCTGTGTTTTCTTTGAGGGAAATTTAGGTGACTTTTGTGTAGTAGGTTGGATGTTTGATAGGTGAGTGGATGGAAGTCATTGAAGAGGAATTGCTAGTAGCAGCAGAAATTACAACTTGTGTGCAATAGCTAATATTCGAGTTCATTCCTTATAGAAGACCACTTTGCCAGATAGACTATTTTTCACACGGACCAATTAAGATATAGCATTTGTAATCAGGCCAACAAAGCATTTAAAAAAACAATCTCCTTGTGAGTAGGTGGACATAACCTTGCTCCATTGAACTTCTCTTATTTATTTCTTTAAAATATATTTTGATTGATTTCAGAGAGGAAGGGAGAGGGAGGGAAAGATAGAAACATCAATTCTGGGAGGGAATCATTGATCAGCTGCCTCCTGCACGCCCCCTACTGGGAATCGAGCCCACAACCTGGGCATATGCCCTGACCTGGAATTGTGACTTCCTGATTCATAGTCAGTCTCAACCACGGACCACACCAGCTGGACCCAACCTCTCTTTCACAGTGATATATGTTGTGATCCCATTTAACCAAGAGGTTCCTTGACATAGCAGGTTCCCTACCTCATTAAGGAATTCATTTGCTAATCATTAGTCAAAAGATTAGGCAGAACAATTTAAACCCAAGAGTCACTTAGTTGAAAATTAATTTCAAATTAAGAAAAAAATCCTTCTGGAATGATAATATAAACCAGTAGGGTTTCAAAAGAAAAACATCCTTTTAGGCATCTTTTAACAATATTATGTATTTTCAAAAGGTGTACTTCCACCATTTATAAGTTGTAGAATAGCTAGAAGTCCCAAACAACCAAATACCTCATGAGAAAAAATACTGTGTTAAGGAAATTAAGTTTTTATTTTATTTTTTATTGATGAGAGAGAGAGAGAGGGAGAGAGAGGGAGAGAGAGGGAGAGGGAGAGGGAGAGAGAGAGAGAGAGAGAGAGAGAGAGAGAGAGAGAGAGAGAGAGACACCAGGGCTTGAAGCTGAAACCTGGGTATGTGCCCTGGGAATCAGACCCGCAACCTTTTGGTGCATGGGATGATGCTCCAACCAACTGAGCCACTCCGGCTAGGACTAAGGAAATGAAGTTTTGAAATATACAGATTAAGTATATTTAAATGGAATCACGACATCTATCACTGTAAAAGAGAGGTTGGGTCCAGCTGGTGCGGCTAGTGGTTGAGCTTGACTATGAATCAGGAAGTCACAGTTCCTGGTGAGGGCACATGCCCAGGTTGTGGGCTCAATCCCCTCTCCCCCACACCCCCTCTCTCCTTCTTGTCTACCAGGTACTCAAATCCAGCAGTGATTCCCAAGTGACAGCCTGCCATCTTAAGTTTTATGACTGTCCCTGGAGCTCAGTTCAGGTTTGAGATGAAGCTGAGAGTTGGTTTAGAAGTGTTGCCTTGGGACTTAAAGATGCAGGAAATGTGAAAGCTGACACATTCTTGTTACCAGGAACCAAGAGTGCGTACCTGGGAAAAACACACCAGGCAGTGTTCCTAATTGTTCAACAGCCAATTGTTCTCGTCTGATGATTTCTTCTGCTAATAAGAAGTACCATCTGGCTGCTGTGGACAGAATGATGGGAGAGATGTCGTAGACAATGAAATGTTTTGTAGATCACCGTTTCTTCAAAGGGAAATCTGTGAGGGAGTAATAAAGGAATGCTTCCTTTTGCATACCTCTTGAGGAAATTTTGGAACTGTAGGGAAACGTTTTTGTTATTCACATTGCTATTTTCTGCTTCAGATGAGAGCAGAAAATTATACAAGCGAGTTCAAAATCACTGCCTTGATCAGAGCCCAGGAGCAGCTACTGGAAAGAGAAGCCCTAGAGCACTGACAAGTTTGGCTCAGTGGACATAGCGTGTTAGTCCTTGGACTGAGGGTCAAGGGGGGACTTTAAAAAGAGAGAAAGATAAAAATGGTGAGCTTCTGGAGGGTTCCTTCTTTACCAGGTCATCCTTGAGATGTTTCTGAATACTAGAACTTCCAGAGCAGCCATGTACAAATAGTTGTCACTTTGTGCTTTTTAAAAATTATTTAAAGTGGTACATATGTCTCCTTTTCCCCCCTTCAACCCCTCCCCAGCCACTGCCACCTCCCAGGACAAGCCCCCACTACCCCAGTGTCCGTGGCCATTGGTTATGCTAATGTGCATGCATACAAGTCCTTTGGTTGATCTTTTCCTCCCCCCTCAAACACCCACTGCCTGCCCTCTGTTGACAGTTTGTTTCTCTGTCTCTGGATCTGTTTCTGTTCATCAGTTTATGTTGTTCATGATATTCCACAAATGAGTGCAATCATGTGATATTTATCTTTCTCTGACTGGCTTATTTCACTTAGCATAATGCTCTCCAGGTCCATCCGTGCTGCTGCAAATGGTAGGAGTTCCTTTCCTTTTTATAGAAGTGTAGTATTCCATTATGTAGATGTACCACAGTTTTTTGTGTGTTTTTTTTGTGTTTTTTTTTTTTTTTAGGGACAGGGTACCAGGCATGGGGGTGACTTTAATAACTTGAATCAGGGCATGTTATCAGGCTGGGCTGGGGAGGCAGGCAGAAAGCACCGGGGAAATGCAGCCACTACAGAGAGAAACATCCTACTTTGTCCTCTCTCGACACTGTTTGAATGGCCTGCCTTGATGTCTGTCCATCAGTAGAAAGGGATTCCACAGGAGCCGTGACCTGCACCTTCATCAAACAGAGCTGTCAAAGGGAACTACCCCGCAGGAAGACAACAGCTGGTCCTTCCCGGACAGAGCACTCTCGGGCCTTAAGAGATGTACCACAGTTTTCTAATCCACTCGCATGCTGATGGGCGCTTAGGCTGTTTCCAAATCTTAGCTATGCTGAATTGTGCTGCTATTTACTTAGTACTTCTTTATCCTCTCATACTCCAATAGACATGATCAAGAAGTTCTTTGTCACCCTAACCTATTTGGCTCAGTGGATAGAGCATTGGCCTGCAGACTCAAGAGTCCCAGGTTTGATTCTGGTCAAGGGCATGTACCTTGGTTGCAGACACATACCCAGTGGGAGGTGTGCAAGAGGCAGCTGATAGATGTTTCTAAGTCTCTATTCCTTTCCCTTCCTCTCTGTAAAACAATCAATAAAATATATTTAAAAAAAAAAGAAGTTCTTTGTCATAAAACATAGGAGACCCTATTGGCAAAGGTCAGTGGTTGAGCATCGACCTATGAACTGGGAGGTCACAGTTTGATTCCAGGTTGGTTGGGGCACATGCCTGGGTTGTGGGTTTGGTTCCCATTGGGGCCATGTAGAAGGCAGCCAATCAATGATTCTCTCTCATCATTGATGTTTCTATCTCTCTCTTCCTTCTCCCTCCCTCTCTGAAATCAATAAAAAAATATTTAAAAACAAAAACATGGGAACAGAGAAACTCAACTCCAGATTGCTCCCTTAGCAGTGAAGAAGTGTGGGGAGGATTTACTGAGGTGCAAGGAAATCTAAAGAGTATGTAAGAGATGTCTTAGTAACTTTAAACTTCTGTAACATCAGAAAGAGACAGGGAAAGGGGAAAATTTTACTTTGAAAATAGACCTTTCTTTTTGAGGAAACAACCAAGAAATGGGAACATAGTTTAACATGAATCCAGAGTAGAACTACTGTACCTATCAGGGAGCTTATAAAAATGTAGAATGTACTTAAAGAAAACACAGGTTTTAAGTAATAGAAATAACTTGGGAGGCAATAATTATTTTAAAATGTAGTTATGGTTCCCAGTCTGCAGGGCTCAGTAGTTGAACGTTGACCTATGAACCAAAAGGTCACTGTTTGATTCCAGGTCTGGGCACATGCTTGAGTTGTGGGCTTGATCCCCCAGTGTGGGGCATGCAGGAAGCAGCCAATCAATGATTCTCTCTCATCATTGATGATTTCATATCTCTCTACCTCTCTGAAATCAATAAAAATATATTTAAAAAAATAAAATATGGCCCAAACTGGTTTGGCTCAGTGGATAGAGCATCAGCCTGCGGACTGAAAGGTCTCAGGTTCGATTCTGGTCAAGGGCATGTACCTTGGTTGCAGGCACATCCCCATTAGGGGGCATTCAGGAGGCAGCTGATCAATGTTTCTAACTATCTCTCCTCCTTCCTCTCTGTAAAAACTCAATAAAATATATTTTTAAAAAATAAAATAAAATATGGTTGTGGTGAATTCAAATTAGTGGTGTGCAGCTGTTTGTGCCATTGCTTGCAGAAAAGTGGAGGCTTCTTATAGCTATGGGTGACAGTGACTTCTGTAGGTTGTGACTGAAAGAGATGGGGATCCCTGAACTCTGGGTGAGGAGGAAGCTCAATGTATGAACTGAACATGCCTCTCTGTTGAATTGCAGATGCAACAATTTGTTCATTGTTCGAGGAAGGCAAAATCTGAATTAACTGCAATATCTGGAAGAGGGTTGAGCACAGGGCTGTGGTGCCTTAAGAATTCATTACCTTAAGTACTCATGACAGTTCTAGGGTCTTCTGCTTTTGGATATGAGTGGAGTTTGATTTTACTTATAAATACACTAGAGGCCTGGTGCACGGATCTGTGCACTGGTGGGGTCCCTCAGCGTAGCCTTTGGGGATCGGGTCAAAGCCAGCAGTCCAATGCTGCCTGCTGCTCCTGCCTACCCCTCCTGCTTATCCCGGCCCCACTGCTCCCATTGCCTCCCCTCGGTTGGCTGGCTGCCGCTCCACTGTGGTCGCCGGGCTGGGGCAGTCAGCCATGAGCCCTGTGCTGGTGCCCGTCGGTCATCTGAGCGGCGCTCCAGAGCGCACTGACCACCAAGGGGCAGCTCCTACATTGAGTATCTGCCCCACTGGTGGTCAGTGCACATCATAGTGACCAGCCTGCATCCTCTCCAATCTGGGACCCCTCAAGGGATGTCCAACTGCCCATTTAGGCCCACCAGGATTGGGCCTAATCAGGCAGTTGGACATACCTCTCATAATCCAGGACTGCTGGCTCCCTACTGTTCGCCTGCCTACCTTCCTGATTGTCCCTAACTGCTTCTGCCTGCCAGCCTGATCACCCCCTAACCACTCCCCTGCCAACCTTATTGATGCATAACTGCTCTCCTGCCAGCTTGTTTACCCCTACCTGCCCTCCCCTGCAGGCCTGGTCACCCCTACTGCCCTCCCCTGTGGGCCTGGTCACCTCTAACTGCCCTCCCCTGCAGGCCTGGTCACCCTCAACTCCTCTCCCCTGCAGGCCCAGTCACCACCAACTTCTCTCCTCTGCCAGTCTGATCACCCATAACTGTCCTGCTCTGCAGGCTTGATCGGCCTCAACTGCTCTCCCTTGCAGGCCTGGTCCCTCTTAACTGCCCTCCCCTGCTGGCCTGATCACCCACAACTGCCCTCCCTTGCAGGCCTGGTCCCTCCCAACAGCCCTCCCCTGCTGGCCATCCTGTAGTGGCCATCTTGTGTCCACATGGGGGAAGCCATCTTTGACCACATGGGGGCAGCCATCTTGTGTGTTGGAGTGATGGTCATTTTTCATATTACTCTTTTATTAGGTAGGATAGTGCAAAGAGTAGTGGATAAACTATTGGAATAGCATGTAGAATGGAATGGAATATAGACACATTATAGATGGGAATGTGCAGATGAGAGTAAAGGACTGCTAAGTCTGGCCCACAGGCACTTTTGCCAGAATCTCAATTCCAGACCCAAAGGAATTCCAGCCATCTTTACCCTGTAAAGACTACTCATTCAAGTATGTAGCACAAATGAGAATATGTGGCAATAAGGTTTAAAAAAATAAACCTCATGTATAAGATCAGGTATGAGTTTTGTCCTTCTGCCCTTGTTGATCTTTGCCAGCTGAAACATACAGCCCTTCATCCGATCTCTGATTCCTGAAAAAGCTCAAATACTTCTTGAGTTGTAAAACTCACCAACTTTGCTGAGGCATGTAGTAAGGAAAATCATCATTTATCATCCATTTTAAAGGGAAATTCTTTGAAAAGAAATCCAATTTTTATCTTTTCATATGGAAAAGGGGAACAGAATTGGAAAGTAAAGTATTTCCCCCCCCCCATCAGAAATTGTCTATAAGATGCTATCCAGATTACCCGATGGCATAATTGGAGGGATCTGCAGAGAGGCAGTATTCTTTCTTTCTCCAAACTTAATGTAGGTTTCAGCAGGGCCCCTTTATAGGCAGAAACTTGAGTGTTGGTCTGTCTTCAAGGGAGACAGTGACCAAAGATCATTTACTAAATAGCACCATAAATCTGGAATATACTCATAGTATTTTGCCATTAAGATGGAAACTTAACTAAGTATATGTTGAAATATTGAAATGAAATCATTCATTTTCTCTTTTTCCTTGGCTCTTACTTGCTGGGCTATTTAGGGAAATGTCGATGCTTGAGAGTAAAGCAAAGTGGGCAAAAATCCAAAGGATTAAATTTAATTCCCGTGGAAGTCTTCCTACCATAAAATATTTCCAAGTTAGTTAACTAAATTAATTGAACATGTGCTTAGGAAATGGAATTCTCTAAGGCATTGGTAGCAAAGGCCTGGTGCGGTATGCTTACTTTTCTGACCTGGGTTTTTCTTTTTTAAAATAAATTTTATTTTTTTTACAGAGAGAAGGGAGAGGGATAGAGAAAAACATCGATGAGAGAGAAACATGGATCAGCTGCCTCCTGCACACTCCCTACTGGGGATGTGCCCACATCAAGGTACATGCCTTTGACCAGAATCGAATCTGGGGCCCCTGAGTCTGCAGGCCGAGGCTCTATCCACTGAGCCAAACTGGTCAGGGTCTAGCTCGGGTTTTTCATCTGCATTATAGGTTGCCTTCCGAAAAAGGAAATCTGCCTGGCCTTTCTTCCATTTGTTGGAGAGTTATCACCTATGAGAGAGTGTCCACGCAGAAACTATCCTGTGAATCTCTCTCTCTGTCTCTCTCTCTCTCTCAACAGTAATTTCCTGAGAGAGAGAGAGAGAGAGAGAGAGAGAGAGAGAGAGAGAGAGAGATCTGATTTCAGTTTCCATGGGAATAGGCTAAATAAGGACTCTAACAGACAGCAGTATGAGTGTAACTTTTGCTATTCCCAGCTCAGAACTATTGAGCCAAAATCTGAAATCATTCCAGGCCTTTACATTTCAAGATCAATATTGTAATTTGGGACCTGTGGCATATAAGTTTGGATTCAAGCTTTTTTGGGGACAGTGATCAGCATGCATCCATACAGTTAGCGTTGCGAAATTAACAAAATGAAAACCCACCCAGATGTAAGGGAGGCAACTGATCAATGTTTCTCTCACATTGATGTTTCTCTTTCTCTCTCAAATCAATAACACACACACACACACACACACACACACACACACACGGAACCCCACCTCCACCCCCAAATTGATTTGGCACCACATGCATGTGTATTGCTTTGCTGCTCCCCTTCCATGCTTTCCTCCTCCCTCTCCATTCAGGTATTGAACTAGAACTAATACATCCAGCATTTCCTCTTGCAAGGACCAGAATTCTACTGAAAAGAGAGGCCAAACTTATATTTTTCATAGGCTTCTGTTCACTTCTTTTTTAAAAATATGTATATCAGATCTCAGATCTAAGTGGTCCTCCAGGTGGTCCCTAGGCTCTGTCCAATTTATTTATTTTTAATATATTTTATTGTTTTACAGAGAGGGAGAGAGAGAGTTAGTAACATCGATGAGAGAGAAACATCGATTCAGCTGCCTCCTGCACACCTCCTACTGGGGATGTGCCCACAACCAAGGTACATGCCCTTGACCTGAATCGAACCTGGGACTCTTCAGTCCGCAGGTTGATGCTCTAGCCACTGAGCCAAACCCGTTAGGACTGTTCACGTCTTTTAAGCACAGGCAAATAGGTACAGAGGGTGCTTCCTGCTACACTTTTATCCCTCTGTTTGTGATTACATATGAAACTAAGACCAGGACATGGGATTTTCTTTCTTCAGAGACAGATGTACAGCATTGTGGCCATTAAGCCAAAGAAGGGACCGTATGCGAGGTTTTCATAAAAGACATCTGCTGCCCACCAAGCAAAACACCCAATCCGTATCTGTGAGAAATGAAGTCATATTGACTTTTCTGATTGCTCATCTGTAGAAAAATAGAACAGCAAAAAAGAACACATGCTAATTGCTCTTAAAGAGCGTTTTCTACATCCGGATGTAGAAAATGAAGAAAAGGGGACAGAGGTAAAACTGTAGATATCCCCCAGCCCACTGCCACTTCACTTTTTGGTGTGTGTCTAAGAGCAAGCGGGGGACATCTGTCAGAGTGTAAACAAGATAAAGAAAGCAAACCAAGTTAAAAAAAGAAGATTGGCCACGTGTATGACAAAGGGAAAGCGGTAAGTGTGAAATCTTGACACTTAGAATTTGCTATCTGGTTTGAAAACAGGATGCCTTATGGAAAGGTGGGATTTGGATATGAATGGGTAGTCAGCTAAGGATCCGGTGTATTTGGCATGAGCCACTTCCCAGGGTTACTGTGCTTGAATGGCTTGGGGGTTCTACAGTCTCTACATTGCATGTGCAAAGCTGAAACATTGCCCTCTGCGAGAGCTGGTCAGATGGAGAGGAACTGCGGGTTGCCAGTCACCAGTGGGATGGATTTCCCTGCTGATTTTGTTTTTGTGTGGGTGTGGGATGACATCAAGACATATTTTAGGCGTCAGAGAAACTCAAGTGGTGCAAAATATGGGACATCATTGTTTCCTGAAAGAGCTAATAATTTCTTACCGCATTGATTTTCTCTGGACAATGAAAAAATACCATTTTTTTTGTGTGTGTGTGAGGATATTTTTCCATCGATTTTTAGGGAGAGTGGAAGAGAGAGAGAAAGACAGAGAGAAACATCGATGATGGATTGGTTGGCTCCTGCACTCACCCTGATAAGGCCCCAAGCCAGGGAGGACCTGCAAGCAAGGGACCTGCCCTTGACCGCAACTGAACCCAGGACTCTTTGGTCTGCAGGCTGACGCGCTATCCACTGAGCCAAACCGGCCAGGGCTGAAACGTATCTTGACTTTAGGTAAAAACAATATAGTTTATTAATGCTCCTTTATGGACAAATGTTTTAACTCTTTGTGGGAAATTTTTCTGGGTAAGTTTTCAATTAATCCCCTCTGAGCAGATGCTGCCCGGCATGGATCAAGGTGGCGTGACTCACACCTTGTCAAGCTCCAGATGCTTTTTTTTTTTTTTTTTTTTTTTTAGTTTTCCCTACAGGGTTTGGTGCTTATCTGGCTCCAGACTGACCACGCTGAACTAATTATGTGTCCTAGAATTTAGATATTCTTTCTTGATTTAAAAATAATTTATTGCCAAAACCGGTTTGGCTCAGTAGATAGAGCGTCGGCCTTCAGACTGTAAAGGTCCCGGGTTTGATTCCCATCAAGGGCTTGTACCTTGGTTGCGAGCAGGTCCCCAGTAGGGGGCGTGCAGGAGGCAGCTGATCAATGTTTCTCTCTCATCAATGTTTCTAACTCTCTATCCCTCTCCCTTCCTCTCTGTAAACAATTGACAAAATATATTTAAAAATAATTTGTTACTCCCAGAATTACCTATTTGCTACTGTGAAGAAACTCAACTAAAACAGGGGGGAACATAATATTTTGTTGGGGTCTCTTGTGGAGAAGTAAGTAAGATTTCTGAATGCTGTATTAGTGATTGATCTGAATGGCAAAATGTGATCTGATGATCAAGTGACATAGATACAACATAAAAACCCATTCTGATTTATCTGAAAACTTCATAAAATAACATGCAATTTCAGGAATTTCTTTCATTAGCCATGAAAATAAGAGAGGGACCCAGTTTTGCTGTTCAAACTATTTTATGTCTAAGGGTGAGGATCGTTTCCACATCACTAATTATTTGGACTCTCTTCCCTTTCATCACCCACTGAAATTGAACTACTAAAGGAACATTTAACTGTTATGACTATTTCATTGTTAATAATTGTTGGTGTGTCACCTGGCTGGCATGACTCAGAGGTTGAGCATTGACCTATAAACCAGGAGGTCATGGTTTGATTCCTGGTCAGGGCACATGCCCGGATTGCAGGCTCAATCCCAGTGTGGGGCATGCAGGAGGCAGCCCATCAGTGATTCTCTCATCATTGATGTTTCTCCTTCTCCCTCTCTCTTTCTTTCTGAAATATAATAATAATAATAATAATAATAATAATAATAATAATAATTGGCATGGGTTATCTTTGCTGTTAAAAAAAATAAATGCATTGGCTACGAGACACACTTTTTGCAGCTTTGCAACTTTTGCACATTTAGAGGAAGGAGAAATTTGACCAAGGAACTATGAAATCCAAGCTGAAACTTCACTTGTTTGGGCCTACCATTCAATAATTCTGCTCCTAGCTCTAAGCTGGAGTGTGAATACAGAAGCAGGAGTGGGCGGTTGAGTTATGGACTCATAGGCAATAGGAATATAACTTAAGTATATTCTTGCCAAGTTACTGGGGAGGAATTATGAGTGGGGAATTTAAAAGAAAATGTGAGGTCCTTTTACTTTATTTGAAAAAGTACACACTGAGGCTCCATATCTTTATCTTAGAGAGATTTCTGAACAACTCCATTATTTCAAGTTCATATGTTCAGTCATTCCATACAAATGTGCTTCCTTTTACCTTACCATTAGTTACTTTTTTCCTGTCACAGTGTCTAAATTTTTGGAACTGCACTAGGCCTCCTCTCCCTCCTCTTACTGTTCATGCCCTGTGTGTGTGTGTGTGTGTGTGTGTGTGACTTGTATGACTCTTCTCCCAAACTGATGTTTCCTGTCACCAGACTTCCTTGGATGGCACCTGCTTTCCTTAATGTGCATGAAAGACATTGACTTCCCTATCAAACTGATGCTAGGGATAAATGACAAAGGCCCTCTTAAGACTAGATTGGCAAGATGGAATGACCATCCCCCATGTCCTTCCTCACTTCCTGCCTAGACCTTGGGGGAGATGGCTGTGGTTTTGGCCTTTGCGGTTTTCATCTTTGTCTTAGAAAATTCCATTAAATGCAGTTTCCCACTCTAAGGCTGCTAGTTAGCAGTTTGTAAATTCTAAGAAACATTCACTTTCCCAGGTATATTTTTTAGTGTACTGCTTGGCTGGTCTCAGACCAGCTCACAGGAAACATAGAAGGGGAAGGTTGTATGTATGATGGCTTCCTGCACATAGCTGAAGCCCTGGCCTGTCAAAGCCCATAGAACCACAGGGCTGGGTCTGCTAAGGCATTTTTGTTTTATTTTTTTAAAATATGTTTTTATTGATTTCAGAGAGAGGAAGGGAAAGGGGGAGAGAGATAGAAACATCGGTGATGAGAGAGAATCATCAATCGGCTTCCTCCTGCACGCCCCCTACTGGGGACCAAGCCAGCAACCCAGGCATGTGCCCTGAATGGGAATTGAACCATGACCTTCTTGGTTCATGGGCTGACACTTAACCACTGAGTCACACTAGCCAGGCCTGCTAAGACATTTTAAATGTACCTCAAATGTGTCAGGGATGTTGTAGAAAGCAGTGTGAATGGCTGTGTGTGTTATGTGTATGCATGAATATGTGTACATGTGTTATAGGTGTATTGAGTGTCCATGCATTATGTATACATGTGTGTGTGCATGTGTGTGTGTATGTGTGTGTGTGTGTGTGTGTGTACGTGGGTGGGCCAAACACGTTGAAGGTTCACCCTGGAATTTTGCCAAAACCCTTATGTTTTGCCAAAGAGAATCATATGTGTACGTGGGTGGGCCCAACACGTTGAAGGTTCATCCTGGAATTTTGCCAAAATCCATATATTTTGCCAAAGAGAATCATAAAGGGTTTTTCCAAGGATGAGCCTGGAATGGGTAATAGAAAGGGGGCGAGTCTTTGCCATTTTTTAAGGACTTAAACAAAATACTTTATAGATCTCAGTGAACAAAATCTTCAAACTTCACTCTGATGCTACATAGTGTGACTAATATTTCCCATCTCAGTGGAAGCCTCCCCTTGTCATGTCTGGGCAGACGGTTGTGCAAATGGCACTGGGCAGCAGCCAGTGCCTCCCCTGCGCTTCAGGGAAGGCCAGGCAGTGATTCCCCCAGCCTCGCCTTTAGGACAACCCAGGTGCATTCCATTGTGCCTGAAATTATATCAGAAAAAGCACAACCAACAGCTACAAATGGTCATTTAATGTCCAACTTCCTCCATCAATGTACACTGTATCTGGCTTATGGTGAGGAGTCCAGAGAACCGGGCTTCTGTTTGCATGTCTGTGTCTAAGACACATCTGTCCTAAGCTGTAACCGAATGCCCCTGGCCATGATTTCCTACTTGGCCACTATAAATATTATCAAGATGAATGACACACATTCTCTGCTTGTTGGAGAGTCAGCGGCTGTGTGCATACTTACCAATGGCGGATATCTCAGAAAAGGGCTCATCTGGGAGCAGCCTTTGCAAGGATGGGGCATGCTACTTCCATGCCGCCTACACCTATGCAACGTGGAACTAGGCCGCTCTGCCCCTGGGTCTTTAACAGGGCCCACTTCTTTATGCTGGCTCTGCTGGCTCCCCCCATATATGTATGTGCATGTGCTGGAAACCAAACATTGTCTCACTAATAGAAAGATGTGGACAGGAGACCAGAAGGCTGGTCAACCCTCATTGCTCTGAAAGGTCAGAGCTAATCACTCATTGTTTAGTTGAAACATTGTTAGCTGAAGCAGCCTCTACCTGTTTGTCTCATGTAAACTTCTGTTCTTGGAATTTCCTGCCTAAAGGTCATAGGTGTATCCCATAGTCTTAATAAAAGGGATAGCAAGGCCAGAGCAGAGGGTAGTCTTGCCACTAGAGGAAGGCTCCTGCCTGGTCCCCCAATATCGCCAAATTAATACTTTTCTAGTCTCTCTTTTCATTTGCTTGCGGCCTCCTCCAGTACCCGAAATCTGAACGGGAACCCTGAACCATGCGGGACGTGAAAGAGGTTCCCACATGTATGGAGTGTGGCTCCTGTCTTTTTGAGGTTCTGTGTACTTTGTGGCAACAGTGAGAATGTGGTAGCAGCCTGGTGTTCGTTCTGCCAACAAGAGCACAGCACAGAAGGGTCCTTTCCCCAGTCCCCTCCTGGAGAGCTTGTTGAACTGGTGCTGAAACAGATTAGACAGTCACAGTATGTTTGCAGAATAAAGGAGTAAGGAATAACTGAATAGAAGTGGACACTTGCTTGAGCATGAAGAAACCAATATTTGGGAGCAGTTTTGGCTCCTTAGAGAAAAGATGGTTGAGAAATTCTTGACTTCCCATTGGTCCAAATGAGGATGTCAGGATCCCACGCCCATTGAGGTCTTTATGAATTTAGGACAGTGGTTCTTCACTCTTTTTGGGTCAAAGACTTCTTTGGGGATCTGATGACAACCAGGAACTGAACATATATGCATATTTTTGCATATAATTTATTTTTAGGGATCCCAGAGCCCCACCCTCCCCCAGACGCATTCACAGCCCCCAGGTTAAGACCCCATAATTTAGATTCACAGAATTTGGCAGGAAAGTGGCAGGGTGGAGAAGGGACTGAGACTAGGAACTAGGAGACTTCAGTAATAGCCCCGTGTCTGCTTCTAGCTAGCTCTGTGCATGGAATCTCACTTCTCCAGGTTTCCCTTTCCTGACGTGAAAAACAAGGAGGTAAGCTTCCTCTGTGGGCTGCCTCCTCGGTACACATTGTTTTCTTTGTGCTTTGAAGAGAAGCCTTCCTTCCTCAGTAGGTAGGTTCCTCCAAACCCTTGCGGTGCTAATTTTAATCTAACTTGAAAAATTTGCACAGAGGCCATAACTCTCTGCTCCCCTAACCTCTTCTTTGCACAGCGCCCTCAAAGGTATCAAAGAGGACTTCAAACAGATCGCTTTGGCAGAAGCAGGGCAGGTGAGACAGGCTGGGAGGAAGGACAGCCTCATACTGCCTATTGAGGTGAACAGCTCTGAGCTCATTCACTTTCCTCTTTGCTGTCTCCTGGACTGGCGCGACACAAAAATAAACAGTTTGAACCACCATAGGGAGGAGCTCTGTGATGGCTGAAGCCATTCGCAGTTCTTTGCCAGATTCCAGGAGTACTAAGTCAATCTTTTCCATCGTGTCGCAGCTTTACCACGCTTTTCAAAAATGGGACCTTTCTTTTCAAATACCTGGTGCTTTTTATGTAGCACAAACTTCAAAGCAAATTACCCAAAAGGGATGTTCAAATGTCTCCAGACAGGCTGAGCATGGTAATTAAGTTGGAAGTTCCCTCCCTTCCCTGCTCCAATCCCGAAGTGCCTTTATCCCATTCCTTCAAGGATTGAAATCCAGCTCCAACATCTGGGGCTTAGGCCCCTTTACCATTGGCCTACTAAGTGGTGATCTAGCTGAATTTCAAATGCCCTAAAATGACCAGGACAACTGATTGCATCTTTCTGTAGCCTTAATCCTGAGCCCAAGTCTACAAAAATCTACTTCTCTTGAGTTATGCATCCTGAGCCCCACTGTGGAACAGACACATTGTATCTAATAAAAGGATAATATGCAAATTAACTATCACTCCGTCTCGCAAAGATGGCAGAGCCCAATCCTCTCAGCCCTGCCGGAGTCCCCCATCCCAGGGGGGCAGCCCCTGAGAGTGGGCAGCATGAGCGGCCCGGTGGAATGTTTGCTTCATTGCCATGGTGATGAGGCAAGCGTTCCATGCCCAACCATGATGGGCCTCTGGCCAGGCCAGGGCACAGAATGCTTGGTCATTGCCCCGGCCACAAGGCAAATGTTCTGCACCCGGCTTTGGATGGGCCGCTGGGCCGCAGAGAGCCTCTGGGCAGCGGGCACGGAGTGGCCAGGCCCCACAGAGAGCTACCGGTGCACAGATTCGTGCGTGGGGCTCCTAGTTACAAATATTAATGTCTCCAGTGACTTTTGTACGCTAGGTCTTGCCATGAATGTATCATCTCAGTCCTCCCAGTGACTCTGCATCATCACTCAAATGTAGGCTCTCCGAGGGTGGATGGCTTGATCTGATTTGTTCCCTTCTGTCCCGGCCTTGACCAGGATCTCGGTGATCTTAGGCACTCAGTAAGTATTTGCTGGATGGAAAGAGAATGACTGTTATTATCCCCATTTTACAGACGAGAAAGCAGAGATTCACAGACACTACTACAAGCTGCAGGACTACTTTAATAGGATCCGAAGGAATAAAGCCATTAGGAAGAGGATACCATTTGTGTTCAAAAGGCTCTGCCTCTTGCCAAACCCCCAAGGTGGCTGCCCAGCCCACCTGTTCTTGAGATAGACACAGCTGGGGCTGGAGCAAAGTGGTGTGAGGGTCCAAGAATACCACTTCGAACAGTTGGGTGGTGGTTAGTTACAATGAAAGGGTCATCAAGGGCCTTGTATAGAGCAGTAGATTGCATACATAACTGCAGCCATGGAGGATGGATTCGGATTATTTCACTTTTGACTGAAAATCGAAGGGGTGAAAGTGGTAGGAAAGGTGAGAACAAGACAGCCAAACACAAACACCACAAACCAAACCACAGCAAAACAAAAGCCAGAAAACCTCCAACCCCAAAACCTAACCAGGACAACACTTACGAGCTGGAACAATGGAGAGGGGGTTTCATGAGGGTTTGTCTTGTTTTCTGTGGAACACGTGTAGTCCTTTTAGCCTGAGGAGCCCTTATGCTACTTATTGGACCATTGCTAAACAATAATGCCCCATTTCAAGTATCATTTTCTGTCTTGCAAAACCCAAGTTTCTTGGGAATTTATGTCTTCTGCTGAGAGAATATAATCCTTACCCTGACTTTTTTTCCTTATTAATGGCCAAGAAAGCCCAAGTATCACAGTTTTTTAAAAGTTGACCAGGAGAAATGTTTGTGATGAATGGAATATTCTCTTTGGTAAACAAACACCAACTCAAAACCAACCAAATGAGTTTCTTTGGTAAAGTGAATATTAATGCCTTGGTTGGAATTAATTGAAAACTAAAACTTTTCCAAGTGTTTGCTAGGGTCGTTCTTCCCCTCTTTATAGCAATTGAAAAAGTAAAACTTCATGAAGTAAAGACAGATTTTATATGGATGTGATTTTTGAGTTACTTCTAAAGTGTCTTCTCCGTGGTGGGGTTAAGCTGGGGCTAAACCAATGCTGTCAGAGCAATAATCAATAATCATTATTAACAATTAAATAATGATCTAACAGTAAATAATCAATAATAAATCTTGGCATGCAGAGTCCCCCAGTAAGAAAAAAAAAGTCATTCCGCAGTCAGAATTTCATAAGCCTTGATTTCAAGTGTTGAAAAGAGAAGTTGATAAGGTTGAAAAGTCCCTTCATTTAAAAGTACATTATCCCAAGGAATACAGAGTCTCGATCCAGTTGGAAAACTGTCGTAAAACAAAGTTCCACAGTAAGTCCTTCCGGTTGACCACATTGAATGATTAAATTCTCAACAAAATCCACTTAATCGGTGAGTGTGTCGGATCAGTTTTGTGGAGTCGTTTGAACCCGAGGTGCTCCACGTGGCCGACACTAAATCAATGGCTGATTTAGAACACACTGTTCAGAAAATGATTTAGCAACATATGATTTAAGAATAAAAGCAATCCCCTCTTCAGCCGTGTCTGATAAATAACAGCCTTGATGCAGGCCCCTCGGAGAGAGAATTGATCGCAGATCTTTTATGCGAACTTGCCCTTTTTTGAGGACTGTGTTTGTCCTCAGATTAAAGCTCATTATCTTCTCGCTGAGTACATACCATGTTGGTATGATCGCTTCGTGTGTCTGCAGGAGAGATTGAACAAGTGTGTAACGTACTGGTGATGATCCCCTGCACATGTATTTACAGCCGTGTGAACAACAGTACATGAAATAGAAAGCACAGGTTTGCACTTGGTGGAGTACATCTGAATCATTTGGGCATTTTTGCTGTTTGGCAAGACAAGGACAAATCCCAAACAATTACCCAGACGTTAAAAAAAAAAAAAAGCCTGCCCTGTGGCCAACAAAGTCCCGTGTTCCTTCCTTGGAAATGTACTTTGAAGGGAGTAATAGCCCTCTTATGAGAAAATCTAAAATTGGCCTGCCCTGTCTTAGACATGCTAAAATGATAGAAACCCTCTAGTGGTGTGACCCTGGGTGAGTCGCTTTATCCTCCTAGGTCTCAGTTTCCTCCTCTGGAGGATGGGAAGGTTGCACAGTACATCCGCTAAAGTCCAAAAAGGTAAGGTGCTTTTGGGAAATGCTTATCACTATAGATGTCTAAGTAAGCTACATCTCTAGAAGGGAAAAAACACTGTATAGACAGTTGCCTCAAAAGTGACCAGCTTTTAGCTGAATTTTGTACAGACCGAAAGAAACGCAGGGGTCTGGGGCAACATACATAGCCTCTGCAGATCAAACCATTTCTGTTGAGATCCTGCAGATACTGCAAGTCAACAGTATAAGCATCTAAGCTCATTGACGTGCAGACGGGCCATGCAGTGAAGTAGACGGGCAGCAACGAAGGCGTGGGGTGGGGCAGGAAGATGAAAGTGCAGCCAGTTTAGCAGGAAAGTTTCACTGTCGTCAGTGATAGATTTGTATCAGAGAGTACATCTTCCGGTGCTTCCATCTCTCTCCCTTCCGATCCTTTATCTCCCTGCCTGCGCTTTCTCGAAGTTTCTCAGCTTCAGGACTTGAGCCCACCAAAGCACCTTGTGTCCTCCGGGTCTCTCAGCAGGGATGTCTCATAGCGCAGGCGCACTGGCACTACCATCTCAGTGTTCTTCTCTCCTCCCTTAGCTAGGCGTGGGCAGATTTTGTTTCTGGGCATCCACGCACAAATTGCATGTAGGGCCAGACCACAAACAGCTGTACCAGCTGGCCATTTTTTTCTTAAAATGGAAACACTGTCTCTGGGTTCAAGCAGACACCTGCTTTTCCTCCATCGTGCCAGGTATTTGGGTTTGGCTCTGTGGTTTTTGGGGACTCAGAGCCTCCTGCCAAGAGCTGTAACTAATAAAGCAGATCCATTTGGTGACAAGCAACAGGATATTCCAAAATAGAATCGCCCAACTCTGCAATGCTGGAGCTGTCACTGGTTTAAAGGTATAGTAACCAAACCAGACAAATGTTAAAAATAGATTGATGGGAGGGGGGGGCGGAGGTGGCGAGGAGGATAGGATCCATTCATTCTACACAACAAAACTGCCTCACCTGGGTGAGTTGGGAGGTGACTCCATTTCAGCCCACGGTGATCACTACTCCACCGTGTGTGTGCTTCTGAAGTTCTGGCTGGCTTTTGCTGGCCAGCGCCTTCACAAGCATCTCCTTGGGGTGTCGGGGAGCTAGATGAGATGACTGAAACCTCAAACCACAGAGCCTGCCTGGAGCTACTGCTCTGTAGAAGTTCTGGAAGCCTTACTGTTTGAACAATGCTTACAGCTATTTCTGCCTTGGCAGCTGACCTTTCAATCAGCAGGGTTTTTGTCACAATACCAGCAACATCTGCAGTGTGAATAAAAGAGGGTGCTGCTTGCTCTTAAGCTTCCTTCTAGTTGATCTTCATCTAGGAAAGTATAAGTCTCTCTCTCTCTCTCTCTCTCTCTCTCTCTCTCTGTCTCTCTCTCTCTCTGTGTGTGTGTGTGTGTGTAAATTCTTTCTGATAACAACCTTTTGTTTAAAAGGTTGAAAATATGCAATGCCCATTTCCCCCCCTTGTCCTTTACTTCCTTTTTGGCAATCAATGCCCGTTTCTTAGCCTTCCAAAAAGAAAGAAAAACTCGACATCTGTTTCAGTAGCATCATCTCTCTGCTCTTCGTAAGACCTAGGGTGAAAATATAACAAGCAGACACACTCTCACACTGTTGTGATTTGATCCACCACTCGGGTACTATCCATATCCACCATTTCCACACACTCAATTTCCTCCCGGTTTTCCGGATTTTTCTTATCTTTCCTTTTTTTCTTAGAGGGTGGCAGGAAAGTCAGTATCACAGGTAAAATGGCAAAGCAGTGAAAGAAGGTGACAAATGCTATTAAAAACAAGCACCTGAACAGTGTACAGGTCAGATTTGAAGGCACAGCTGCGAGAGGAATCAGACCAACAAGATAGCAGAGGTAGCTCTGTAAAATAGCTACCCCGTGCACTTCCAGGGCATTTTTTACCCATTTAGTTCTCGTGAGGTCCTTGCCAAGAACAAATGTGGATAACAGTGGAGCACAATTGTCAATTGTGTAGTTAATCCCGTAAATTAAGCATAGCACAGAAATGCAATCTAGTTCGACTTTCCATAAGGTCATGAAGCCTACAACTCCGAACTCCACGGACACGACCGTTAGAGTGAGCCAGACATTGATCAGGGAGTCTGCCACCAGGAATGCCGAGAAGAAGAGCAGGAACAAAGCACTGATGCAGGAGTTGTGCAGGGGGGCGCCCAGAGAGGAGGCGTAGCGGTCCATGTACACGAAAGACGGGTTGAAGACGATGAACTTCACCTTGGAGGTGACAGAGAGTCTCCTCAGGGTCTCCAGGAGATCATAGAGTTCTTCTCTGTTGGTTTCCATGGTCTTAGCCACCAAAAACATTCTGGAGGCCACCACGTCGAACTCATTATTGTACTTCTTCGAGAAGATGATGTCCTCTTGAAAATGCGAATATTGGGGGGCTTTCAGGAAGGAGTTCCTCAACATGTCTGTGAAGTTTTTCTTAGGCAAGCCAGTGGACACGTTGAGTTTCCGAAGGTAATTTAAGTAGCTCTCAAACCAGGATATCCGCACAAACCCCTTCGTGTACTCTAGTACGTCTTCTTGGACACTCGTGTTCCAGTATTCTATGGACTCGTATATGTAGAACCCAATCACTGGACTGTAGTTGCTGAAGTACTTTTGCTGGGCAGTAGTGTACTCAATGGTTTGTGTCGCAGTCGCTACGATGTTACTAAGGTCTGACCCTTCACTGACCTGCAGATAGCCCATTAAGGCAAAGGAAATATAAATAAGGTAAAAGAGAACTACAAAAGGCTTGACATAGGTGTTGGTTATCCAGTCACAGTAATAGCGTTTGAGGAAACATACCAACAGGTGACTCTCATACGTGTTGGCTTCCTCACCGTCACTTGTGTCCTCGCTGAATCGGGCTGTCAGGAGAAACCTGTACCATGCCGGCTTCTCCTGCAATACATCGGGCTTTGGAACTTTTCTACAGAAGATACTATGCTGGTAATTGTTTTCTATGTAGCCAGTGAACACCAGGCTGGAACCATAAAATGAGAGTACATAGAGGTAGTTGAAAAGGATTGCAATACAGGAATTGCAGCAGAAGATTCTGGCTGCCTCAATGTTCGTGAAAGGGCTGGCCCCTATGCCAAAGGTGACCAGGTACATGGCAGTGGTGAGAGAAAAGGAGAGCATGGAGTCGGCATAGACCTCTGCAGTTCTCTCTTTAACGTGTTGGTCTTCTCTAGTTTTCCTCCAGGAGGATAACATTTCAAAAGTCCCATATAATCCATGACCTGAGGGGGGGGGGGGGGCAGAAAAAGACCAGATCAAAAGTTTGAAAGCCTGATCTCTTTCCAGAGAGGAATCAGCTTGGCTATGGGCAACTTACTGGGTCAAGGGAAACAGAAGCGGCCCTAGTGTGACCAGTGACAAGTAAGTGCCAGTGACTTCTCCTGTGGAGAGAGAGGCCTGCGTTCGGGTGACTCATCAATGTTACCGGCTAGTCAAAAGGCAGCCGGAGGAGCTAAGATCTTGTCGCTCCCTCCTGGCTTACGAGAACTGGGTGGATTTTTGCCTGGAGAAAGCGGGGTAGACTCGTGCCTCTGTCTCTTGGGGATGGTGTAGGTCGGCAGTTTAAGGCTGTTGGGGTAGTTCGCAGAGCATCCATTTCCCTTGGTGGGTGGGACACCCCAGAGGAGATACCTAGTCACTCAGCATTTCGCTTGTCATCCCCACAAGTCTGGCTTGGAGGTCAGCACAAAGGAAGGCAGTGGGCAGAGGGTCCTGACTTACACCTCATCATCTCATGTAAGTCTGGCCAAGTGGAGGGCTTTAGGGAGAACGAGGCATGCATTTCATTTGGGCCTTGGCAGGAACTTAAATCACATCCTCTTGTATGTTTCCTTCCCTAAATATCGGTGCAGGGAGCAAGCAATCCGAGGGACAGACGGAAGCAAACACAGTAGGAACAAGTCTGAATGAGCAGGAAAAATGAAAGAAGGCACGAGAGTCCTATGACCCCTCTCCCTGCAGTTGATCAAAATCAAAATAAAAATCAAAATCAAAGGGGAATATCTAATACTTTCAACGATAAGGAATTGAACACAAGAAAATTTCGGTTGAAAGTGTATGGCTTGTATTTTGTCTCCAGAGACCTGTGTGACCAAGTTTTGTTACTCAAAGATGATGAATCAAGGAGGCGGTGACTTCTGGCTTCTGGGCATTACTTGGCAATGGCCTCGGAGGGAGAGACCAAGATCAGTAACCTCCACAGCGCCTCTGCCTCCTGGGTTAGCATCCAGTGACACGGGGCTAGTAGAGGTACAGTAAATGCCCATGTTCTCACTCCATCCTACTGTCTGAGACCAGATCTAGCTGGACTTCTCTCACCTCTCTCGGTTGGGACCAGGCCCTTCCCCAACGGGCCTCCCATCAATGTGACCCATCGTGTTTTTCAGTAACCCCCTGTCTTGGCACCGGCATCAACAGATCTAATTTTCTGCTTCTGCGCCTTGGCATATTCAATTCCATTATTGAGGATAATAAAATCTTTACCCTGTGGTACAATCGTCTTGTTTTTAAAAAGGAATTTAAAATCTCCAGCCAAGCGTAATGCTGAGGGAAGTGAGTCACTGTGATGTTGTGTATACAATAACCGATCGCACGTCTCCCCTCGTGCCCCGGCTGGTATTTATAGCCTTCTTGTGAAATCTTGGCCTCAAACCCGAATGCCCATTTGATAGTTATTACATAGGCCCGTTTCCTCAGAGGGACTTGGCATTTATCTTAATTTACTAGCCAGCGTTTCACAGCCACTTTTCGAGGTCAGGTCAGAATTGTCAATTTGATAACTAGCTCTGTAGCCCCTGTTAAATTGAGGTACCTAAACTGTCCGTACGTGAAGCAAAAAAAAAAAAAAAATGCCCTTGTGCCTGGCAGACTGTTGTTAATTATGTTTTCGGTCGCTAACAGCCAGTCTCAGGGGGGGAACTGGCGAGTCTATTTCCACTGTGTTGTCAGGAAGGACCAGCTGACCTTTGCTTAAAAGCAGCGTATCCCTTGACAACGAACATAAAAGCGGGTTAATATCTCTGAGGTATCTGCACCCCAGGGAAACAGTCTTGACAATTTCATCTAGAGCCATGTACACTAAGTTCCAATGGGCAAAACAATTTAGCGTTCCACTGAAAATGGCAAATGGAAGTTTTTTTTACAGTATTTACTTGTTAGAAACAAAAAAAAAGTTTTAAAAAGGGGCTTTAGTACTGAATCATTAAATATGGTAAGAAAATAAGGACGCATATAGAAGGCTTTTAATCAGCCATATAGTAGGATTTAACTGAGCTCTGTTTTACACTCCTTTCTTAAAATTGGTGTAACATTTTATAATGACATTATCTGACCCTGATTGGAAGCTACACCAGGAATCCATTTCTTGCCCTAACCGGTTTGGCTCAGTGGATAGAGTGTCGGCCAGTGGAAACCAAGGGAAGGCAGGGAAGAAAGAGTTCGGTTGGCTCGGGCTCCCCCCCACCTCCCCTCCCGCCACTTTCCTCTCTCAGCAGTTGTCTCCGTTCTTCAGCATCACCATCATCTTTCACTCTCTTAATTTGGGGCCTGGGGTCCAGCAAGCAGGACTCAGCAGCCACATCTTACAGATGCAGGCGAACAGACACTGCATGTGGGTTGGAGAGACTTCTCAGAGGCTCGGCTGTTGTTTTCCCCACATTGCAAAGGGGCGTTAGAAACAGAAGTACAGTGGCACCTCGAGATACGAGTGCCCTAACATACGAGATTTTTGAGATACGAGCCGTGGAGCGAGCGATTTTTGCTTTGAAATACGAGCAACATTTGAGATAGGAGTCATCGCGCGGATCTGCCGGCTGCACACAACCCCCCAGTTTACCGTGACTCGAGCGTCTCATAGTTTCCCACGCCTCAAGGTTACAGAACGAATTAAACTCGTATCTCGAGGTGCCACTGTATTGCTGTCTGCTTCGAACTCTAGTTGTTCAATGTTCTCTACGCGGCCACAGCTCTATAAGCCTTCCTGTTACACCGGACCAAGGGGCCTGTGTCATTGGCACAAAGCATCTCTTTGACACGGGCCCATCTTCCATCTCCAGTGTTCACTAGGACTCCCGGGAAGCTACCCAACAAGCAGCTCCAAACAGATGTGGCCCTTGGCGACCAGGACCCTCCCGTGGTAATGGGGGCCAGCGGGGCAGGCCGGGGCCGGAAAGTGCATCACAACCAGCCGGCCAGGAACGGACCAGTCCCCCAGGCCATTCCCTCTTACAGTCACAGCATGTAAGCCTGTGAACAGCTGCCAAAGGGAACTGCTAAACAGCATACTATACCGATGCTATCAAATTCTGAAGATAAAGAAGCTCGTCGAGTATGCACTTGTCTTCTAAAAGCACATTCAAGATCCTGGTTTCTCTTTTGCTTCCATTGCCCGTCGGTAGCGTTACACGCGTATCAGTATGTGTCAACACACACACACAGGTCCAAGTTCTAATTATTCATGAGCGAATGCTTTGAAGGCAACGTGGGCTTTGAAACAGGCTCCGGGACAAGGACAATAGAGCGAGCTCTTCACCAATGTTCAGACACAATGTGCGCCGGGAGTGCCATTGAAATGTTATTAGCAGCCGACTTTGGGATTATCATCTAGTAAACTCAGATACTAAAGGGTTTTAGGCTGATCATTTTTTTCCCCCCAAAGAATTTTGTATCTTTATGTGCAGTTCACTTTGAGGCTTGGGAGCCAATGAAGAGAAAAAGCAGCACACGGTTGCCGAAACCGGTTTGGCTCAGTGGATAGAGCATCGGCCTGCGGACTGAAAGGTCCCAGGTTCGATGCCAGTCAAGGGCATGTACCTTGGTTGTGGGCACATCCCCAGTAGGAGGTGTGCAGGAGGCAGCTGATCGATGTCTCTCTCTCATCGATGTTTCTCATTCTCTATCCCTCTCCCTTCCTCTCTGTAAGAAAAACAATAAAATATGTTTAAAAAAATGACACCAATGGAGGCAAACTTTCAGCCGGCTGATCCTGAAGTCAGTAGGGTGAGTATGAGGAATCTCAGATGAAATCTCACTCTGGTCCAGACCCTTTACTGGGGTCTGACCCAAGCCTTCAAGGTTGTTTACAATCCACTAACAGGAGGAATCCACTAACAAAGAACTATGTCAATTATAAAGGATGAACCCAACTTCACCCTGTAGATCTGCTTCTGGGAAGTTCCTCAGGAAGTGAATCCCATTTGAAATGTGGTTCACGGCTTTGCTTTCGCAGGCAATCTGGGTGATTTGGATTTTTTTGCTTTGGTCCGTGAACCATCGCGGGCAAATGGATCTACTTTGTGCACGTGGCTTTGGGTAAGGCGGCTTTTCCTTTAGGCCCAGATGCTCCCACCTTCCCTGGCACACGCCGCCACAGGCAGAGGCTGGCACCTGTAAGCACTCCTCACATTTTAATCCTTTCCGCGCTGGCAGCGTTTCCTCAGCCTGACTTCCTAAAAGTCAGCAATAGCTGAGGAGATGAGGAGGTGAAATGGGGGAGCTGGCTGAGGGGTGATCTTTCGGTTGCCATGCGAAAAGTTTTCATACCAGGAGTCAGTGGAGCCAGCCCTCATATATGGAAGTAAAATGACCACATTCTTCTAGAAAACCCACAGGGTATAACGACTACATGAACAAAATCCACATAAGGCAGATTTTATTCTTAGATGAGCTTGACTAAGTAGCTCGTGTTTATAAAATGCGTTTCTTTGACACCCACATAAATTTATGATTTTTGTGGGTTTTTTTAAGGAGAAATTTAAAGTGTAGATATGACTGGGTTGAGCAACATCTATTTTCAGGGGGAAGTTAATTGGGTTACATTTACACTTCGCCAGTTATAAACATTTACTTTCTGTGCCGAATTGTTTGGTTTATCGCAGCCTGTTTTGTCTCACAGTTAAGAGTGAGAGTAAAGGTCTATTCTGCTTAAGTTAAGATAGATGCTCATATCAGGATGAATACACATCTTATTCTTTCTACCCGAGACCGCTCATAGCTTGGTAATTCTAATCACAGTACTGGGCTTTTATCTGAGAAACGATTTTCCTTCACTAAGGAGTGCAAATAAGAGTCCAAGAAATGACTTTGCTAATAGCTCTTCTGTATTTAAAGATACTTAGATACTGAGTGTGTGCGGCGTTATATAAAATTGGTGTGTACGTATGTGGCCCATAATATCTGCTATGGTCATTGAGTAATAACTTCATATAGAAGGCAGGTGTAAATTATAAATATATGTGTATATAGCTTATCCTACTCAAACATATTTGATATATTTGCAATAAAATAGTATACAGTATATAGATAAATATATAGTATTTATGTTCAAACCATATACACTACATAATATATGTTCTAAACACCTAAAATGCATCTGAAGTTATTGCATAATAAATCATATTGCATCTGATAGCTAATGTGATATAGAATATATATTATGCAACCAGGTTATACATACCCACACCCGCGATGAATAGCAGACAGGTGTGAAATTTATTTTCCTGGTAAGGAAAATCAATGCTACTGTGGCTACATCCATCAATGCAGAGAAGGGGCCAGAATCCCTTTCTTAGGTCTGTCTACATTGTGGCTCTTGCCTGGTGAAACAGGCTCTATGTGAAATGCAGGGTTGCCTCAACAATGACCACGGATCTACTGGCACACGGTGAACTCCTGTACACCCATCTGGTGAAGGCTACCCAGCCCAGCAGTGACTTTCTGAGACGTTAGTCCAAATGCACCGCCACACTAGGTGTTGCCCCTCGAGGTGTAATTTCTACCAGCGTAGTGTCCTGATGTTGTCGCCTACTGCCTGACCTTCGTGGAATCTGCCGCTCTCCCATTCCCTGAAGCGGGTGACTGGACCACCCAGAGTCTACTTAAGGAGACCCGGGTGGAAAAGGTGGCGCTCTTGCAATCCTCTATGTAACTGAGCTCTGCCTTCCTAGACCTGCAGCCTCAATCCTGTTCTTGGCTTCCTTTATGGTTTAGAACCATAAACTGTATTTTGTTCAAACCTATTTCTCCCCACCTACCCCTTACTGTAATATGATTTGGTAGAACATGAGAATAAGAGACTGAGAACGATCCACAAAACTAGATTACATAATCTCCTTGTAAACTAGTCCCACAGTAACCAGGGACCATTACAAATAAAGTTTTCAGGGAAAAAAAAAGGGAAATATTGGATGAAATTACTCTAATTTCCAATCAGATATTTAAAAAAAAGAGGGGGGGGCAAAACCGGGTTAGCTCAGTGGATAGAGCATTGGCCTATGGACCGAAAGGTCCTGGGTTTGATTCCGGTCAAGGGTATGTATCCTGGTTGCGGGCACATCTCCAGTGGGGGGCGTGCAGGAGGCGGCTGATCGATGTCTCTCTCTCTCATCGATGTTTCTAACTCTCTATTCCTCTTCCTTTCTCTCTCTAAAAAATTAATAAAATGTATTTTTTTAAATAAAAAAAAATGGGAACAATAAAACCTCTATAGCTTGGATGGCATGGCTCAGTGGTTGAGCGTTGACATATGAACCAGGAGTTCAGGGTTCTATTCCAGGTCAGGGCATGTGCCCGGAGTTGCGGGCTCAATCCCCAGTGTGGGGCATGCAGGAAGCAGCTGATCAGTGATTCTCATCATTGATGTTTTCATCTCTCTTTCCCTCTCCCTTCCTTTCTGAAATCAATAAAATATATGAAAAAACAAGCTCTATAAACCAGCTTTTTCCTAGAATCTACTGAACCTATTAGTGATTTATCTCTAAGAGTATTTCCACAACTCTCTAATATAGTACTTCTATTTTACCGTGTAGATTGTCATATTGTTGCAACAATGGACTTCTACAATAATGTATTAGGTTGAACCATAAGAAATTATTGTTTTTGTAGTTCAAAAATGGTTGGATATTGGTGTCAATTTTATAGGTCAAAATAATTGAGTATTGGCCATATCATATGGTTTGGGCTTTCTTATTTTAATCTGTCTCATTCCTGCCCTTCCCCCAGTTTCTCATGATTTTAGAAATATACCAGAATACTCATCAAGAAAGCAAAACCTTTCAGGTGTGCTTACATTTAAGAGAAAAAGTTACTGAGTTGCAATTTTTCATTTGAAACTACATTGCTTGCACAAGAATTTTTACCCCTTTATAAGACTGAGCTCCATATACTACATCATATTCTAGGTGGCACCAAACTACAACCAATTTTTGGAGAACTGAACTTGATCTTCTAGTTTCTGCTAAATACAAATAATCCTGGAATGTATATCTGAAAGAAGCCAATCATCCCTGCTATTATTTTCCTCCTAGCACTTAATCACATTCTTTCATTCTTTTCCATCCTTGAATATGAGTGGCCTGGCTGGATAATTCAGAAGGAAGAGGATCTGGCATTTGACCTTCTCAAAATCCTAAACCTTTGAAATGACTTGAAAAATACTTTTCTTGAAGAATATTTTTGTCTTATATCTTGGAAAATGCAAAGCAATCATTTTAAATGAGATCAACTAATACCCAAACTACCTTTTGCTACAACTTTCTCTCCTTTCAGCTGGTCAGTATACACATGCAGCAACAACCCTTCCCGATGAAGAAGGAAGAAACCCTTCCTTCTGTTCCCTTCTATATTCTCGAACATTCCTTTCCTTTCCTTATTTGTCGGATCAGAAAATCTGTGGAAATATTAAACCCACAGGGTGAGCTTACATGCACAAAACCCATGCCAATTTCTTAAATCACACACAACTGTAGGACAGTGGTGTAAATCCTCATCCTTTAAAGGAAGTCCCATGGGTGTCTCATGTTTTCAAGTGGCAGTTCAAATATCTTAATTCCTGATATGAATATGGTTTGAAAATATAAGCTATTACTTTATGTGTAAGGGCTATGGATGAAATAAACTCCTCTCCAAATTATAGTAGCTAAAAAATGTCAATGAGCATGTATAATACTGTAGACCTTTAAGGATTTCAGCTCTGAATAAACTGATCTGAGTCATATGGACAGGGGTTTTGCCAGAAGTGGGAATGTCTAAAATGCATGCTGCTGATTAAAAACATTCTAAATCATGATGTATCTCTGCTTACATCACTGCCAAAATGATTCATCTGTGTAGGATATATTCTTATTGCCAGAGATGTCACGTACCATCTTGGCTAGAAACACACAGTCATATCCCATTATGGTGAACTCTCAGAGTTTATCCAAATTCTTTCCTATTCTGGAATTTTGTCAGGTTAATACTGCTTGACACACGTGGTCTTAAAATTTTCCATTCTAAATCTACTGCCATTTTGGCATTTGGCTGTGTCTGGCCTTATGTGACCGGCATTACACTGAGAATATTTAGTTTCTTGAGTCTACAATCTATCACATTGTAGACCTATTGTCAGCTAAGGAAATATCGATATTAGAGACTGTTTCTGAGATTCTTTTCCTTCTAAATGGGGCCACATAGTTTTAAATTTTTATTTGCTATTTTATTGAGGTAACAAAAAATCAAGAAGTTTTGCTTAAATCTGCTTAGGTTAAGCATAGTCATTTTGTGTTATAGACAGGCAATTTAAAAAAAAAACACAGTTTTTTGACTCAGTGCAAAACCCTTAGGACTGTATTTCTTCTTGGTCATTTGAAATATTTATTGGCATTTTAAAACTGGTCATCAGAAACCAGAATTTAACATTGGCCCTGAATACATTGTCATACGTGCTATTGCTTGTATTTTATGAAATCTCTGAGAATGAAGAGTTTAGCTGAGAAATTCAGCAGGGCCACAACCATCCCAAATACAAGCACTGCTGGCTTTATGAGCATATTAAGTACCCATTACATGGTGAAAAGTATTTATTGCAAATGGGCCTTAGCTACTAAAATGCATAGCTTCCTTTCATGTTGTGACTAAGTCATTTGAGACCTCTTTGGACTGAAAATGTACGGAAAGGTTGCATACTGACTGTCAGCAGGGAAAACTGCCATCAAATCAATGCCTAACATTCCTCACAAATTGCAAACAAGCGAGTATCGGGCACCTGCCGCGCTTGGGCTCTTTCATTGCCAATGCCAGCTTTTTCTGAATTGAACTCGGACGTGAAGTTCAGTGATACTCAGCCTCTGCGGGGCCGTGACATTCCTATTTCTGGATTTGGCTTTCAAAGACACTCCCCTGTCAACAGCATCTTTCCATCTCTTACATCCCTCTCTGCCCCAGAACGAGCTGGTATATGTCTTTCTGTGTTGACTTTCACTTACAATATTTAAAACCTCTCTAAAAAGTACAAATGGAAGTTTTAAGAAATTGTCAGTATTATAATTTTTCCTAATACTAAAACTAATTGAATGATGTTTGCTTAGTGAAATTAATGTGGAGACGTTTTGAATATTGCTATTTTAATATTAATATTAAGAAGCACTAAATATTCTAATTTTATTTTACTTAATGCAATTAGTTTTTAGGGAGGTTGTGTGTGTGTGTGTGCTGGCTGTTGTCATTTTTTTATTTGACAATCTAAGGAAAGAGGTCAGTTACCCCTGACTCAGTAGTAAGGTTCGGGAGTTTTAAATATTGTATCATACTTTAAACTAACTGGTAAGTTTCATAAAGCCAGAGACAATAGCCCTTTCTCTTAGCTTTCAGAACCTGTCTCCCTTCAGTTCCCCACCCTTTTCTTATTCCTCTTTATCTCCACCCACTAGCCCCCACAAAAATAATCACAACCAAAACCACTATTTTTAAAACGAAAGCTAAAAAAAACACACAACAAAACAAAAAAAAACAATAACCCAAGCCCGTGACTAAGCATGAGCCAAACCTCTTCATTTCAATCTTGACTAAAGCCTCTGTGAAAGCTACACACACTCAGTCCTTACTCACTCTTTGAGAACCCCCCTCCCCCGGTGGACCACCATCGACCCACATCATCGTCTGGGGCTTATTTTAAAGAGACACATCAAGCTCCTTCTGAACAGATCGGAGTCGGGCGGATGAGTAGCAGCCTCTTTCTCTGCTTTGCTCAGCAGCGAGCAGGAGACCGAGCTGGTGGAGCCTCAGCTCGCTCTGTCTCCCACAAAGGCTACTCACGTCTGCTCCTAGCCCAGGTCTGAATTCTGGGGCCCAGCAGCCCCGCTACCCCCAACAGGGCAAAGGGCGCACTGCATCGCACTGATTTCTCATTCAACACAACAGGCCACTTCGCTTGCCATCTGATTCCCAATATTTTCATTTTGCGGAAGGAACTGATGAGAAGCTGCCAGAGGAAAGGGGGAAAGCTGAGACCGTTGGGATCCTGCCCCGCAAGGACTCTGCCCTCTCTGGCTGGAGGGGCATGCCATCTTCAGGACCAGATGGACAGGGTCACTGATGCTATGTTATGGCCACTGTGCCTTTGTCTTTGACTTGTTTTTTAAATACATTTTTATGGGTTTCAGAGAGGAAGGGACAGGGAGAGAGTGGATGCTTGGCCACTGAGCCACAGTGGCCAGGCACTATGCCTTTGTTTTGAGCATTATCTTTATCAGGAAATTCCTGCAGCCTCCAGGGAGAGAATAGAGTGGATTCTTACACCATCATTAAAAAAATATATATATATATTATTCACAAATGAGTGAGATCATGTGGTGCTTCTCCTTCATTGACTGGCTTATTTCACTAAGCATAAGGCTCTCCAGTTCCATCCAGGTTGCTGCAAATGGTAAGAGTTCCTTCTTTTTAATGGCAGCATAAAATTCCATTGTGTAGATGTACCACAGATATGTGTGTGTGTGTACATATATACATATATATACATACACACATATATATATATATTATTGATTTCAGAGAGGAAGGGAGAGGGAGAGAGAGATAGAAACATCAATGATGAGAGAGAATCATTGATCGGCTGCCTCCTGCACTCCTCCTACTGGGGATCGAGCCTGAAACCCAGGCATGTGCCCTTGGCTGGAATCGAACCTGGGACCCTCCAGTCCACAGGCCGAGGCTCTACCTACTGAGCCAAACCAGCCAGGGCTCTTAGACCATCATTTTGAAACTTTCTCCTGAGTTCACAGCAAGGACAGGAAAAGTTTCCTTCTACAGTGGTACCTCGAGATACGAGTGCCCTAACATACGAGATGTTTGAGATACGAGCCGTGGAGCGAGCGATTTTTGCTTTGAAATACGAGCAACATTTGAGATAGGAGTCATCGCTTGGATCGGCCGGCTGCACACGACCCACCAGTTTACTGCCACTCGAGCGTCTCATAGTTTCCCACGCCTCAAGGTTACGGAACGAATTAAACTCGTATCTCGAGGTACCACTGTATTTATGTCTCACTTGTTGCTTTGAAAACTCTTGTCCATTTGCTTCTGTCCTTTTCTGTGATGTTCACCTCCACACTAGCCAGTGGGCGGGGAAACGGAGGGTAGCAGCCACTGTCAGTGCTCGACCCACGTGCCCTCCTGTTCGCCATTCTAAAGGTCACGGAAGGCTTCCTACTGCCAACACCCGTGACCGGAGGGATTTCTCCAGCTGGAGGAGTGTGCTGGGTCTTCCCTGGAAGAGCTTGGGTGTTAATGACCCTGGGAGAGCCCTCCATGACTCAAGCACAGGCTTCTGGGGACACCGCCCAGCCCCCAGCTCCCTCATTCCTGAAGGAGGGCCTCTCTGCCGAGGTCTCCCAGAGGTCCCCAGTGGGACTGAGCCCGCAGCAGGAGCCCGTGCATCCACATGCCCTGAGCCATCTTCCTACCCCGTCTCTGGGGTTCCTGGCCGCCCCTCCCAAAGAAACGACTTGAATCTAAACCCCGGTCTCTCAGTCTTTCCAGGGAGGCTCCGCCTAAGACACGATGGCACACAGATGAGCATCTGCCAAATGCCACCCGGCTCCTGCGTGGAGAGCCAGGGCCGGAGCCCAGGACCTTGGACTTCTGGCACCTCTACCAGCTAAGGCTGCTTCACGCTGACCACTAGGCCTTCTTACCACTGGTCCCAGGACTTCGAGGCAAAGGGAAGACACTGACAACGACACTGCGTTGTGGGATGGCTGCTGCTTGCCTTTTAGAACCCGGTCACCGTGACCAGCAGGAGCAACCGGGAACAGGAAGGGCGGTAATTACCTAGCATGACGAAAGGGACTCCCAGGAAGGTGGAGTTGTACTTCCCACCAGTCAGATTGATGATCCCAGCGGCGGTGAGAGTGGCCAGGGTTATGGTCACCAAGCCCAGGAGGCCCAGCCAGGGCTTGCTGCGGACGCAGTCCTGCATGGAGCAGCAGAGGATGGCCATGGTGACCACCAGGATCAGGCTGGTGACCAGGTAACGCTCTGAGACGCGGCTCGTCTTCTGGAAGTCTTCCCGCAGCGAGGAGGACGTGTACGGGTATATTTTGATTTTGCTGTTGGATTCCTGGAAGAGCCGGACGGTGTCGCAGAAACTGGACTCCCACCTCTCGGCCACCATGTCGTTGAGACTGTTGATGGACTGCAGGTAGTAGGTGAGCTGCACGGCCTCCGCGGACTTCACCCGGTCCTTGCTGTGCACGGTGACACCTCCGAGCTGGTGCCCGTTGTACACGGCCCGCCCGTCCTTTAAGTGGGTGATCGGGTATGTGATAGCAAAATTGGTCCGGTTGGTGGCCCGCGCGTTCTTTAGCTCTTCCAGCACATGCACTATGTCATCCACGATGCAAGTCTTATCGTTATTCAGGACACATATGTGGGCAAACGTGTAATTGAAACCAGGTCTTGGAACCTGGATCTTGGTCACAGCAGCATGCAACTATGGGGACAAAAATGAGAGTCAGTGTTTATTAGCAAAAATACACAGGAACAAGGACATGAGCTCTGTGGATTCAAATATCTGTATTTTGGTGCGGGGAGGTGGGGGTCATCTCATGCCATCTCTATGCTAAAGAGTTCCAGTTAAACGTTAGAACCTTACATCAGAAATAGGTAGGAAGGCCTATTGAACCGTCAGCCTATGAACCCGGAGGTCACGGTTCAATTCTTGGTCGGGGCACATGCCCTGGTTGCAGGCTTGATCCCCAGTTGGGGGTGTGCAGGAGGCAGCCGGTCAATGATTCTCTCTCATCATTGATGTTTCTACTGTTCTCTCTCCCTTCCTCTCCGAAAACAAGAAAATATATTTAAAAAATAGGTAGTAAGGAAGCAAAACACACATTTGACAAGTGGTTCTCACGGCGTGGTCCCTGGACCAGCAGTGTCAGCACAACCTGGGAACTTGCCAGAAATGGAAACTCTCAAGCCCTACCTCAGACCTAGTAAATCAGAATCTCTGGGGTGGGGCTAGAAATCTGTGTTTTCATAAGCCCTCCAGGAGATTCTGGTGTAGTGAAAGTTTGAGAAGTGCCGGGTTCAAATACCAGCATTATTTCCACAAATCGTGTTCTTTATCTGTGACTCGATTGGTCTATAAATGTCTGAAAACCTTATATAGGTCCACCGTTCAGTCTCTCTCTCTCTCTTTTTAAAATATATATATTTTAATGATTTTTTACAGAGAGGAAGGGAGAGGGATAGAGAGTTAGAAACATCGATGAGAGAGAAACATCGACCAGCTGCCTCCTGCACGCCTCCCACTGGGGATGTGCCCGCAACCCAGGTACATGCCCTTGACTGGAATCGAACTGGGACCCTTCAGTCTGCAGGCTGACGCTCTATCCACTGAGCCAAACCGGTTAGGGCTCAGTGTCTCTCTCGAAAGTGTCAAGTGAAAAGGGAACTAAGGTGCAGTTCCAGGTGCAGAGGTCCTCTGCAGGCCCAGCCCTCGCTGTTGATTTGCAGGCAGCTAAGCAATTTCTGCATCCAGTTCAATCACTTGGTGCCATAAAAGAGGTTCACCTCGAGAGCCCTCATGTTCTCTGACTCTCCTTGTCTGATTATATAGGAAGGGAGATCACTGCAAGAGCCTGGCTGGGATCCCTGGGAGTGGTGCTCAGGGATCCCAGTGGAATTCATTCTAGCCACCTCCCCCTCAGTGATGTTTGCCCGCCCAGGGGTGTATGCCTGCGATCACAGTGCACACGGGAATACACGCATGTAACAGTCCCCACGACATGCCAGGCACAGATGATTTCATTTCATCCTTATAAGAAACTATAAAGCACAGGTATAGCCTCATTGTTTTTTTCTATGGGGAAACTGGGATATCCAGAAGCCAGATCACTTGCCCGAGCTCACAGACACAGGGAGAGAGAGCGAACTGGGCTGAATCTGCACCTCTAAGTTGGCAATACCAGCAGGCGGACGAAGGTTCTTGCTAGCGACTAATTCCTGAATCTGTGCTTTCAATGCCTCACCCCTAAAAACATCAGGTGTGTGGGACTATGTGTAACCTGCCACCTACGGTGAGAAAACAAGGCCTTCTGTGTGTGGGTTGTGGCCAGGGCACAAAATCGGGCCAGTGGTAGACGGGAAGTTGCGTGTTCGGTAAGTGAGTGCATTAGAACGGGCCTAGCCCTGAGAGGGCTCTTCCAAGAGCAGAGGCAGCCATTGTTGTGCATGTGATGACTGAAGGACATTTCATATGTAAAGGGGGCAACATGCAGGGCTGCCATGCTGTGGCTATGTCCTTGTACCTCATAACCTTCTGAGCATCTCCATGACCTTGATGTATTTTCTTTCCAATCTGTTCTAGATGGATTCTTTGCTAGGACAGTTTCCTCTGTGTGTGCGGGAGGGGGGTGTGGGGGTGGGATATTTATTATTCTTTTTCAAAATGTCTGAGGGGTACCGGCTGTCAAAGTCCTTTAGTGAACACAGCGCATAAGTTGTTAATCCTGATTCCCAGGGCCCCTCCCCCACATCTCTCCATGGGTGCCAACCCTCAGGTTCAGGAAACAGTTCATTGTATCATGTTTGGCTGAAATATTTGGAGTTCATTCCTTCTCTCTCTCTCTCTCTCTCTCTCTCTCTCTCTCTCTCTCTCTCTCTATCCTGCCCCCAGAGATACCCAGGAGATTATTTTCACAAAACTCTAACCCTATGCTAAATTTTTGTTTTGAGATCAACGATGAACCAAAGATTTTCAGTGGGTTTAGACCGTGAGAGTGTGTTTTCTTCTCTAAGCATGGCCCAGTGAATTTTGATGAAAAGAACTCATAACTACAAGAACATTCCACAATATAAAAGGTTCTTTTGGAGGAGACAAGAACCAAGAGGCATTTAAAGACCAGGGAGAATTGTGCTGAGTTAAAAGCAAGACTTTGGGGCAAGGTTCAGAATAGACTAGAAAAGGAGTGGTATTGAAAGCATGCATATGTGTAATGGTTAATGCATTGTTTGTTCCCATGAACAGTCTAATAAATCTTTCTTAGAGTGATTACTAAATATGTCAAGAGAAAAAGATTGCCAAATAAGATGGTGTTAAGCCACAGGGCTGAACCCAATTATAGCGAGGGGATATTTTCCATCCATTCTCTAAGGCGGCCAGGCCACCCTGCTGCGTGGGGGAGTTGCTGTAAACTGTTTAGGGATCTGCTCCCTCGGCTGATCTACTGCTGTGGCCCCTGGGATCCCTGAGCAAGGAGAGCAGACGCCTTGCTCACTAACCCCTGCACCACAGAGTCAGAGGAGGGAGGCCCGGGAGAGGAGAACTTACTGCAGTTTGGCAGGGAAGGTTTGTTAACTCTTAGTACCAGAGCTGCTGTGAGACGCAGCTGCTTTGAATTTCTGATGGAGAGGTGGGTAGAACATGTGTCACTCTTGCTTCTGAGTGGCATGGAGATGCTGAGTGACAAAGCAGCCAGAGAGGGGGTGTTGGCTGAGGCCACCCACCTGGCAGCGAGAGTCTATGGGATAAGAGGTGAGAGAGAATAAGAGGCATGGGACTCGTGCAAAGATTCCGTTCTGGGTTCGGGATGTTAAGCCTACACATCAAGCCCGCACACGCTCTACTTACTCTTGGCTTCCCACGTGGCCATGGGCAGACGCGCTGTACCTGCTACCTGGACAGCTACCCTACAGGGTTTTAAATGCCCTGATGTGCTTTCTTAAAGGAGCCCCACTCGGGACGGCAGATACGTTAGTAGGTGTTCTTACACAGATTCACGGGGGAGAAGGGAAGCAGAAGATCAAAGTTACAATTTCGTTCGCTTTATACTTACTTTTCGTTTCTGCACTGAAAAAGAAAGGGAAAGTCAAAATGATGACAAGTTAACTTACGGTGACGTCATCTTTGCCTTTAAATTAATCTTTGCTTTTGGGTGGAGAAGGGAGAAGGAAAGACAGGAAAACATCAAAGCATGAGAGTGAAATGACCGACACACCTTAGTCCACAAACCAGACAACCTCAATCCACACAAGCTTATTATTGGGCTAGATAAGCGACCCTCTTCCCAGAAGAGAAAAAAACACAATAGTCTTGAACCTTCATACAGTCCCATCTATCATGTGAATCCATGTTTCTATTAACTACGTATAGACTTTTGTTATTTGATCAACACACATTCAACAAGTTATCACATCTACTGTGTTGTCAAGAATCGGATAATTTCTCTGAGTTCAGGGGGCTCACATCACACTCAACACACGGAAAATCTCCTAAGTGACACATTGTCCAGTCTGGCTGGTGTGGCTGAGTGTTGACCTATGAACCAGGAGGTCACGGTTCGATTCCCGGCCAGGGCACACGCCTGGGTTGCGGGCTCCATCCCCAGTGTGGGGTGTGCAGGAGGCAGCCGATCGATGATGTTCCTGTCTCATCGATGTTTCCATCTCTTTATCCTCCTCCTTTCCTCTCTCTCTAAAAATCAATAAAAAAGATTTGAAATGAAAACAAAAAAGGGACATACGATGTCCAAAAACAATGGGAAGATCCTAGCAGCAGACAGCACCAAGCGCTCTGTCCCAGCCAAACCTAAGCCGGTGTCAGTCACAATCACAGCTTTTTAAAATCAGCATTGTATGTGCTGCCCAAGGGGCCGGAACTGAATGCTAAGCTGAGATTCATTTTAAGGCTCTGAACGTACTGTGTAAACCGGTAGCCTCTTTGCTCTCATCACCCTTCAGGCTCAGAATGATCCTAGTAATTGTAACTAGTCTGCGAAGTACTTTCTATACAGTTTTCAAAATTTACTTGAGACAAGACCCTATGGACATGCTTACATCATTATTCCCATTTTACAGCTGGAGCAGTGGAGGCCTAGAGAATGGCAGTAACTCACCGAAGGTGAGCTGGTAAAGAAAGGGCAGACGCAGGACCCCCAATTAGGCCCTCCTTCACAGCGGGACACGTAGCCACAGACCAGCGCAGCCTGAGAGCTTTAGTGGATGAGCAAGACGTGGAGAAGAGGAAGAATTGTCAGCCCGCCCAGTTCAAATGATCGGCCGAGGACATGACTGAGATGTAGGGGACCACATTGGGGGACCTGGGGTCCATTCAGAGAGACCAGAAATAATGCCAAACACCAGACCCATTTGAGACAGCAACATCACATGGCGATGCTAACAGGTGATGAGGAGGTGAGGTCTGAGCTGACTGACCTTTCTTTTTTTTTAAATATATTTTATTGATTTTTTATAGAGATGAAGGGAGAAGGATAGAGAGCTAGAAACATCAATGAGAGAGAGATATCGATCAGCTGCCTCCTGCACGCCCCCTACTGGGGATGTGCCCGCAAACAAGGTACATGCCCTTGACCGGAATCGAACCTGGGACCTTTCAGTCCGCAGACGGATGCTCTATCCATTGACCCAAACCGGTTTCGGCATGACTGACCTTTCTTATTCTCCATCCAGCCTCCGTAGTTGCCCAATCAAACCTTCCCAGATGCACTTACCAAGGAAAAAGTCCAGTTTCGTCCAGTCATGAGAAGTTTGGGCTTAAGCCTGGCCCCTGCTACTTAGGAAGGAACGTCAGAGACCCTGGGCATGTCACTCTCCTTCTTCAGGTCTATTTTCTCAGTCTACAGGGCGGTTGGCCCAGCTAATCTTACAGCCAGCGCCTTTCGGTTGTGACATAACGGATACAACATAAGCCGAGGAACAGCCACACGCCACACCATCAGGTGCTGGGCGAGAGAGAGTGAACTTCACAAATACCAAGGTGGTACCATCATAGCCACTTGAAGTATGCTTTGACAACACATCAAGGGTCTTTTCAGGTCAATGGCAGATCTCCTAGTAGATGAAACCCAGAAAGAAAACGACGGGGTAGGGACACTGGGGAAAAATAAAAAAAGATCCACTTCTCTGAGTGACTTCCCGTCCTGGGAGGCACTGGCTCTCCTAATCCCCTTCTGCCAGGGCCTGGGACAAAGCCAGTGTGGGCTGCTGGTCACGACAGGCCGGAGTCTAATTTCCTCTCTGCCTCTCCTTGGCACACTCCAATCTTCCTCAGAAGACAGCAGGACACCTTGCGGCGGGAGTGCAGAAGGGCTCGGGGCGGGAGGCAGTGTCTGCTCGGGAGAGGTGATTAACGGAGGAAAAATAAAATACCTGTGGGCTCCGAGGACCTTTCACAAGACCTCTCTGCGCCTTTGGTCTTGGCTCCTGGCTGACAAAGGCGGAGAGTGAGGGTGGGAAGGCCACTGTGCCAGGAAGGGCAATGAACACGTCAGGCTGCGCCCCCCAGCCACCTCACCTGGGAGGGGGGATTCGGAGGAAGTGGGGGTTCCCCAGGGGCAGTATCTGATGATACACCTTTCTAGGCTGCCCTCCTTTCCTTCTCTCGCCTCCCCACTCCCTCCTACTGCCTCTCTCTCTCAAATACGCCGCATGAAAACATGAAAACAGCATCAAAAGGGAGGTCCTTGGTTTGCCTTTCCAACCTATACCACGTGCCCTCTAATATTACCTCAAAGCGACACGAGATCAAAACTGCTTTTAAATGCTTTCAAGGAATATCTCGTTTTCACCCCCAAAGGAAATGCTTTCTTCACCCAGGCCCTCGAAATGCCCGGTCTTGCTGTGGGTCTGTAATTCTGCGCCTGTAAATGCCTAGGAACCGACGGGCAAGGTATCCCCGCCCAGGACACAAGAAAACACCCCGAAGTGGACGGATCTGGCCTCTAAAGTTCATCAATTACGCTAGCTCGCTGGGTGTTATGTTCCGTCTCTGCATGATCTCACTCTCACCCACTCTCTTTCCTCTTCTTTTAATAGAAACGCATTACATCAGAACACCAGAAGTTGCAAGTTGGGGATGGTTACCGTGATTCATTTGTAGTACAGCCAAAAGCAAGTTAGTCATCCCTTAATAAGTGAACAGAAATATCATTCTGCCTTTGAAACATTACATGTTCGGAGGACACAGAACTCAAGCGGTGCATGTAGCCAGACAAGTGACTATCTAGCCACACACCTCTCCTGTACCTGCGTGCCGAACGGCATGCTGACCTGCGGTGGTGACAAAGGACAGATGGGCACTTCTGTCCATAGTGCAGGTGCAGGTAGGGGACAGTGGAATGTTTGTTTTTCTCCTGGTAAATACTTTTTGTGGCTGTTGACTCTAAATACCAGTCAAGAGAGCCCCCCCTTCCACTATAATCCCCCCAATAGGCCGTTTGTCTGTGCAGCCTTGGCTGAATAAATAAAGCCACTTGGGATCTGAAGCCAATCAATGTGAGATTTTAGAAACGAAAAATAGTAATCATGAAGGCAAAAGCAATGGCACTATCTCATGGCAACTTCTGAGTTGGTCTGGATGAGAAAGAAAGCAGTTCACTACGGGCCCACGATTCGCTTTTCCCCGTCACCTGGGAGAAAATGTCACTTGATCTTGAGTACAAAAAAGTCCCTTGATATCTTAAAGACCTCTGGAGATCTGGGAAGTTAAACTTTTTTTTTATTTTTATTAGAGTGGCTTATTTTTTTCATCCCATTGTCCTCACTTGACTTTCATGGTCCGGCTTAAACTCTGAGCAAGTTTGTGGGTCATGAGTTTTGATGGATAACAAGGACAGGATGCTCTTGCAAATGGGAGAATGGTAGAGCTGGTTAGCCAAGAGGCAAAGAGGAGTCCCAAGGAGCCAAAAGTCTGGGGTAACAGCAGTTTTAAGATCTGGTCAGGAGACCACAACTAACTGCAAGGGACAGAAAAAAGCCGAATGCCAATCGATGAGTCTGTTTCTATTTTGTTATTTCTTTTGTTCATTAGATTCCACATATAAGAGGGCTGGTTGAAAAAGGTGAAGGGATTAAGCAACCCCCACCACACACACACACAAACCACACCCAGCTCATAGACACAGGCCACAGTGTGAGGATTACCAGAGGAAAAGGGGGTGGGGGAGGTAGACGAGGGCAAAAAGGGGGGATACCTGGTGATAGAAGGAGACCTGACTTGGGGTGGTGAATAGACGATATACGGATGATTTATTATAGATTTGAACACCTGAAACTTATATAACTTCATTAACCAGTGTCACCCCAATACATTCGATTAAAATAGCAAAACCACAAGAGAAACAGGAGAGCAAGCAGACCCAGGTCTGGAGAACAACTGTGGACCTGAGTGGGAAGAGCACGGGATCAGGAGTCAGAAAACTTCAATTTGAGACCTGGTTCTGGGTCTCGCTGACCATCCGAGTTAGAGCGACGTAACAAATGAACCTTTGAAAACATATACCCAGCCGCTTCCATGTTCCAGATCCTGCAATGCTTCCTCACGGAGCTGAGAGCAAAAACCAAAGTCCCGACCGTAGCCAACAAGATGGGACATTGCCCTTCCTGGTGTCTCCAGACTCATGCCTGACCACACCCTACTTTCACGGCCCATCTTCCTTTTCATCCTTCCTCCAAATAGCCTCACGCCCTTCACTGCCCTCATCAGATGGAATCATCTTCCCTGACCCCACCTCCAATGGAAATAAAGTAGCATCTCTTGCCATCACCGTCCTCTTTGCTTGTGTTAAACTGTCCATGGCACCAACGATGACATGACATTGTACATCTCCTTGCTTCTTTATCCTGCTTCCCCCACTAGGATATGAGTTTTACCATGAGTGTGTGTCTGGTCTACTACATCTCCATTAGCTAGAACACTTCCTGGCACACATACTCAATAGTTACGGAGTAAACACATGCACATAATAATCTTGTAAGCGAATGGATTTTAGTCTGTCTCAGGGGCATGATGAGAGCCAAATGATGGGATGGCTGCGCATGCATTTTGTAAGCTAGAGAGCTACACAACTGTGGCTGTAGAGCAGGGAAGCAGGGAATGGTCTCTCCTCTGGTGTCTTACAGCTGCCCAGATACAATCCTGGAATTGATTCCCAATTCTCCGGGAGCCCCCGATCTCTCCCACGCTTTCACAACATTTTGTGCGTCAGTGGGAACAGCATGGATTATGAGGTCAGAACGTCACAAGTTCAAACCCTGCCTCTATTAGTTCTGGGCCAATGACTCAAATAGCCCAAGCTTCCTTGTCCCCAAGGTGGGATGACTCTGTGGCATGTGTTCCTCCCAGTTTCCCAGAGTTCCCCAGAGGGTTTAAGCTCCAGAGTAACTGGCTTGACAATGTCCCTATCCCTTCCTGCTTCCCTTCCCCATATCAGGCTGCCATTCTCTGACCAGTGCTTTCTGGATCGTCCAAATATACTATTCACATGGAGATCTTGACTCTGGGTCAACTTTGTGGGAAATCAAAACGAAAACAATGATTTTAGGCTTTTAACTAAGTTTCATTGCATTTAAAATGGGGATAAACAGGACCTCATAGAAACATTATGAGGATCAACCATAATAACATATAAAAGGTGTCTGGCCTGGCATTTAGTATTGGGTTGAAACATATAAATTGCCATTTGGATAGGTAAAAAAGGGGTTCCATATTGACAATTTTATGTGGTTCACCATTCAATAAGGCTCTGTTCTTTTCCCCTTCTAGTCCCTCTTCCTTTCCAAGAGTCATGTCAGAACTGGAGCTTTCAGAGGGGGGCATCAAGCCATTTTCTTAGGTTTTCAAGGGATGGTCTGGAGACAGCTTTTAGGGAAAGGATAACATTTTTGAGCTAGGAAAGATATCACATAGGGCCACGAACCGCTTCTAGCATGTAATAATTACAAGAGTTTCACCAAAAGGTTGGTGAAGCTTGGGCAGCTCAACAAGGGTGAGCCACATATGTAGTTTACCTGTTGGAATGGCTAAACGGCACTTCCCCCAAACCTGAATAAGATAATCATTTGCTGCCAGACAGCTCAGGGCATTTTATTGCTTTCTGTTGGCCAAACACCTGAATACCTGTAGGCTATTCCCCAAACTGATAATGCTTCTGTATTCTATCCTTTGAAGTGTATATCTCCACCTTGCCTTGGGACAAATTGTGTTAATAAAAGCAAGGGTCCTAGACAAGGAGATAGTCTTCAGTTCTTTTAGCTGAAGCACCCTAACCCCCAATGACTTTCAAAATTACCTTTTTCGTCTTTGGAGACGTTCTTGAACCTACACATCAGCCCCTTTCTCCAGAATGCTGAACCCTTTGTAAGGCTGGGACAAGAATCCCGGCAACATAGCCACCCATTCCCTTTTCCACAAGCAAAAATAAGAATGTACACATCGTGGGTATGAGTCTCTGAGTGCAACTCAAATGCACACCTATAATAGCTTCAACTTAAAAAAAGAAAAGAAATGCCAAACAGCCCTGAAATATTCGAAACTGCAAATAATTAAGAACATTGTTAACTCGACAAAGTAATGAACAAGTATCCCCATCAGAAGAGCTTCTTGGTGATTATTTTTCCCTCAGTGGATTGACCAAGTTTCTATCAGGCACTGAGCTTGCGGACAATGAACATTAAGGTTGATGAAAGAAGAAATAAGAAAAGAGTTCCATCTAGTGACCTGGTAATGGCACTCCTGAATGATGGACCACCAGCTTTACAGGAACGAGTACTTGATGTAATTCCTAGAAGAGTGTATTACCTGTTAGTACATTTTTTTCTCTTGGAAATATTTTTTTTTTCTGTTCTCACATAAAACTACTGACCTTAAAAGTCACAGGCGGCTTTTAGCTGCTGCCCTCTCCCAGATCTGAAAAGAAGTCTTAAAGAGCAAATTCAGCTTGCTAGGGCCTTGAACCTACTGGAAGGTGCTAATGATGTATAGCGTGGCGTGGAGAAGACAGACCGCTGGGGCTCAACTGCCGGCTTTGGTAGGTAGTAGATGTTTGACCCTGGACACTGTGCTGTTACGTAACAGCTCTCTCTGTGCCTCAGTTTCCTCATGTGTAGGGGAAAATAATAGTACCTATCTAATCAGGTTTGTTGGAGGAAAGGAGAAATTGAATGTAAACTGATCAATATAATCTCTGCCACACAAGTGGTACCCAGTAAAAGATAGTGAGCAAAACAAAAACAAAATCCCTTAACTATTTTTTCTCTAACTGATAGAACTTTCTCAGTTGTTCTTGAAAAATATATTCAATGAAATGTGTAGGTGGCAGATTTTTGTTCACATGTTTACTGAGAGACTAAAAATAAAATGGGGTTAATAGCGTGCATCAACACAAATATCTGGCTAGTATGTGTTTAAAAGCCAACACTCTCTAATTCTAGCCTGAAACCATCTCACCTTTTTCAAGCTAGCTGCCCAGTTAGATGACTGTGCCCATCAGACTAGGGAGGGGATGACAGAGAGGGTGAAAAAAGGGAAACGAAAAAGTATTAAGTTCCTACAAGGTGTTGGGGCTCTGTGCAAAGAATGCTGCATCTGTCATCTCGTTTAATCCTAACAACAACTCCGGGAGGTGGATGTTCTATTGCATTTACAGGTGAGGAAGCTGAGCCTCAGGGAGCTTAAATAACTTCCCATAGTCACAGATTTCATAAGTGGATCAGACCAGATTTAAATCCTGGGCTCCGAAGATTGCTCCCTAATGGGAATTCCTTTGGCAAAGTAAAGACTTTACCCCCTAATTTTGCTGATTTGACCATCTGGATATTGATCAACTTGTTTTGGGGTATTAGGCTTAAGCACGGTTAAGCCGTAGCATGAGGTGTTAGCAGCAGTTCTGAATTCAAAGTGGCGATGACATAGCAAAGTCAAGGGGTCGAACATAAAGCAGCGAGACTCTGACCTAAACTGAATGGTGAGGCCCAGCTAATGCCAGATATCCAGGACAGGGACCTTAGAGAGAAGTCACAATCCCATTACCAATGACAAGCCCGTGCGATCAGCTGGGGATGAGGAAACAGATGTGCGAAGAGATAAGACTTTCATCTGTCCTGGTAGCATCCTTTGCATCTTGTATATTTCCTATGTGGCTCCCTTGCCTGCCCCTTCTCTCTCTCTCTCTCTCTCTCTCTCTCTCTCTCTCTCTCTCTCTCTCACACACACACACACACACACACACACACACACACAGAAGGGAAAAGAAAAAAAATACTTTATAGAATATATTAGCAATTTGGAGCTTATTGTAAAATATCAAATTGAAGTTGGAGGTGCAGTAGGATTTGAGTATTGCCCCTCTCCAAAGGCAGTTTGACGCTCTCATATACTGGTTCCACTCCATCCTGTATCCCTGGCATATAGAGGGAGCCCAACAAGGATGTGCTGAGAACCTTCAATGTTTATTCCTTCTTGCTTATTTCTGTTTTCTCTGGTGACATTGAATGATATTTCATTTGTACCCAAAGGCTACTGTGCTACATGCATATCATTTCCATCTTAAATAGATGACATTGAATTTAGTCCTGTAGTTTACACACTGCAGACAAATGGCTGATCTCATTAGACAAATGGATACGGTTCGACTATAATCTAAAAAAAAATATAATAGCAGAAAAACAATTTAAGTAGGAGGTTGGGACTGAAATAATTAGGTGTTATGTTTGTGTATGGAGTGGCTTGGTTTTTCATGTGTATTTGTGGAATTTCTTTGGTTGGAAGGAAAAAGTTTTTAAAAATACAGAAAAATGTAGAAACTAATGTAAGAATGCCCATGTACCTATACCAATGTAATGTGTATTTGAAGGTTTTGCCTGTTGTTAATGCTATTGGTGGTAGGGTCACTGTGTAATTTATCATCCAGATTGGAAAACTTCTGAGAGTGCAAGAGGGCGCTATTAATATCGCAGGAACACCAGGCAGAAAGTGGGACCATCACAAGCAAAACAGGATGCTGGCCCTACTTATGGGTGTCCCAGAGGCTTAGAACACTGACGTGACTTTATCCATTTACTAAAGGCCCAGTGCACGAAATTCGTGCATGGGTAGGGTCCCTAAGCCTGGCTGGCGATCAGGGCTGATCAGGGTCTTCCTGCCCCAGCTGCCTGATGCCAGCCAGGGCCTTCCTTCATTCCGCACCACCCCCTGGTGGTCAGTGATCGGGCTCCCAGCCTCCTGGTTAAACTCCGAGGGGACATTTTGCATATTAGCCTTTTATATATATAGATACTTGACAGTAGGCAAGAGATGGCAATCTTTTGGTTTCCAGACCCATCATTGCTGATGGGACCTTGACTATTGCACAAGATGCTATGCTATTATCAGATGGGCCTCCAGGAAAGGAATCTGGACAAACTTCCATCTCTATTTCCAATGACCTCTAACCTCCTTTCATTGCAGCTTCCTCCCTTGTTAAGGCTCTGATGCAGGATTTAGCTCTTATGTAGCCCAGTTCTGTTCACTACTGCAGAAGAGGGGTGAATCCATAGCATCCTTAGAACATTCCATCTACCTGCCCTGAGCACAGTGGCCCAGCTGGAATTGACAGATGGCTTTTACTTGGTTGTCACATTGACATGTGGCTTCGCCCACCAGGAGCAAAGATTGCTGTCATGTCCAAAGATGTCACTCTGGGTGATTCCCTCTTGCTTTAATGCTGACAGTGCCTCACAGACTTGGCAGATGTGAAATCTGTGATGAGTCTCAGACAGGTGGGAGGCCAGAGCATATTTGCTTTGTTTTGGGAGTTAGAGGACATGCAAAGAAAGTCTTCTGCATTTCATCACCAGCTATAACAATGAACTATTTACTCCACATGTATTAAGTGTCTACATATGCTGGACATTAATATACGCCCTGGAGAGATTAAAAAACACTATGACACAGTTTTACCTTCAAGAGACCTAGAGTCTAGTGGATGTTAGGCTGATTCTCAGAGTTGGTTCACACATATGAAACATGAAGTGACGTGAAGGGTTACAGTTCTGTGACAGGTATACCTAGCAAGTGGGCCATGAGCTTGACTTGCTTGACCTAAAGGATATAATGGGGATACAGGGAATCTAGTCTGTCATGTGTGCGTGTATGTGTAGCAGTGAGGGGTGCAAATAAACACAAAGTTGGCCCTAGCTGGTTTGGCTTAGTGGATGTGCCTGTGGATTGAAGGGTCCCAGGCTTGATTCTGGTCAAGTACACATACCTAGGTTGCAGGCAGGCCCTGGTTGGGGCATGTGTGGGAGGCAACCAGTCGATGTGTCTCTCTGTCTCTCTCCCTCCCTTCCACTCTCTCTAAGAAAATCAATGGAAATATATCCTCAGATGAGGATTAACAAAAAAAAGAAAGAAAAAGAAATACAAAGATGGAGAGGAGACGGGGCCAGATGAGGATCTTCCCAATCAATGAATACAGGGTAAAGCAAAAGTAGGCTTACAGCTGTGAGTATGCAAAAGTAGGCTTACAGCTGTGAGTATGCAAAAGTTTATTTTTGTATTACTATTCATTAATTATTGTATTATTTTCCATATGAACAACTGTAAACCGACTTTTGCTCACCCCTGTATTTATTAGTAACTATTAGTAAATCTTATGTCAAGCCCTGTGAACAAGACAGATGGCTCTGCCCTCAGAGCGCATTCAAATCTTGGGAGATACAGATGAGCAATGAGGCAATTACAAAATCTCCATGGAGTTCTAGATGGGAGATGTACTGGATATTAAGGGAAGGGCACCTATGCCAGCCTTGCAGGCACAAGGGGAGATTTCTCAGAGAAGTGAGTTAAGAAATATTTTTATTGATTTTGGAGAGAGGGAAAGGGAGAAACATTGATGAGATAAACATCGATTGGCTGCCTCTTGCATGCACCCTCCCGCCCCCCCCCTCACATCAAGGATGGAGCCCACAATCCAGGCACCGGGAATCCAACCAGTGACATCATGGTTCTTGGGCTGATGCCCAACCACTGAGCAACACCAATGGAGTTCGGGGGAAGTGACTTCTAAATTAGCACCTGAAGAATGAGGAGAAATCAACCACAGGCATATGCTTAGCATAAGGGTTGTGGGACTGGTGGAGAGAGCTACATCGGGCAGACTTTTTAGCATAGGCAAGGTCTCAGAGACACGAAACATAACAAGGGAAATGGAAGTGATTCGGGCTGGTGGAGAAAGGAGAGGCAAGCAAGGTCCAAATCTGCTGAGCTTAGAAGATAGGCTTTGTCCTGGTGGGCAATTGGGAGCCAAGGAAGTCTCACAGGGGGTGAGACGATCAGAAGCGTGTCTGGGGAAGGTCGACCTGTGGTAGCTGGATTAGGAAGGGTGGAGATCAGAGACAGGGAGATGGATTCAAACATGAATGCGATAACTAGTTAGTTGGTGAAATGAAGATCTGAGCTACACTGATCAACTGGCTTGAAGGAGGCAATTTATATCTCTACTTTTTGACAGCTCTGGCGTTTAGACCGGAAGTAAGCCAGACCGGAGAGTAAGCCAGGCTGGGTGCTCTGCACTGCTGGGATAGTAGTCTCACTCTTATTAACAGGGTGGCTGAACAGAATGTATTTGTGTACACTCTTCATCATTCGCGTGTAACGTATACACTGAGTGGCCGGATTGTGATGACCTCTGAACGCATAATCATCTGGCCACTCAGTGCATTTGTATCTCAAAAGGGTAACAAAAGTATTCTAGACTTTTGCTGGAGATCAACCACCTATTTGCCCTGAGCTTTCTATCAGCCAGTGCAAAGGGGACAAACTGATCAGGTGCACGATTTATAGTATCTTATCTTTGATATCAAATATATGAGTTACTCAAGAGAAGTACACTGAGTGGCCCGATTATTACGCGTTCAGAGATCATCATAATCTGGCCACTCAGTGTATACAGTGAAGTGCACCAACCTCAAGTTGATAAAAACTTTTAGATCCATAGTACCAATCACACATTTGGACTGCATTTCCCAGGCTGGGGTCTCCCTGTGTTGTCAGTTGTAGATTTATGGATGTGCAGATCTAGCCAATGTCTGGCCTCTCACGTGTCTGTATGTATGTCTCTAATGCAGTCACGGAACATACAATTTTAGAAGTTGTTGGCCAATTGCCTCCAGTTCCTCTGCAGCAGATGCAGCTGGCGCGGTGTTCATATCCTCCAGAGTCTAGCCCTTACCTCTTGAGAGCACACCTGCCTGACTTCGGATGCCAGCACCCACGCCTCTTTGTCAGAAAGCCCACTTTGCCATCTGCTTGGCAGCTAGAAATTCTGGGAATTAACATCCCCTGGGAGCAGACCTCAACCAATGACAGATGGGAGTTGGCATAGAAATACCCAGCTCCCGCTCCATGGGTGGGATTACTCATGGGTGAGTGTGTTTTCAGCTGGTTCCCAGAGCTTTCATGGCGGGTTGCGCTCCAGCTGCCCACAGCCGTGGCCTCCTTGATCACACGCCCTCTTAGGCTCCTTCCACCTTCTGACTCTCTGCCCTGCTCCGCTTCTGGTTGCCAGTCACGTCCAAATAAGCTGCCTGTCCTTGGTTTCTTGTTTCAAGATCTGCTTCTGGGGAAACCCCAATAAGATGCCTACGCCTCAAAGCCTCTGGAAGGAGAGTTTCCTAGTGTCCTCAGATCACTACAACACTTGAAAACAAACTCCCCAATTTCTTGTATATTCAACTATGGTGTTTAGAATTAAAACAAAACAACCCTTAGCGTGTAATGTTAGGACCTTTTTTGAGCTTCTCTTCACACTCAGTTTTTTGATGGTGGATATATATATATATATTTTTTTTTTTGATGAAGCCAACTTGTTTACAGCAGGTGTACAACAAATATTTCTCAAGAGGTTCTGATTGGTTCATGAATGGAAATGGCCAGATGCTGTCACCTCCCTCATTTGGGGCACAGTCCGGTCTTCTCACTCAAGTTTAAAGCTAATCACATGCTGGGTCCGGCGTGTATTGGTGACAAGAGTGCACTATAGCTCCTCAAGGGCTTCGGCCTGCATCCTGCCAGGAGTGGAGGACTGTGAGATGACACGATCTCTCATCTTTCTTCTTGCTGATAATAAAGGGAGCAGGCATTTCTTTGGCTTGCGCTTTATTGGAAAAATCACTCAGAGGCTCTTTGCGTCCTTCTGGAACATCTCAGCAGGTCAGGTCTCAGACTTCAGTGTTCTCTGTTGACAGCAAATGCTAGAAGATTGCCCAAATTGGATGAGAGTCCCGAGCTTTACATTTCTGGATTTCTGCTATTATGGCGGTAGGTGTGTGGGAGAGACAGCTGATGTGTTCACTGGATTCCTTCCCAGGCAGTGATGTGCCTGGGGATATGTGCTGGTGGGGGCACATTCTTCATGCATCAGCTCTGCTGCCAGCAACACTGAGCTGCTTTGTCTGCCAGGATGCAGGCTACCTTGCTTCTTGCTGTTACTAACCATCGCTGGGTGCTCTGCACTGCTGGGATGGTCCTCTCATTCTTCCACCTTATTAACAGGGTCGCTGAATAGGATGTGTGTGTGTGTGCACTCTTCATTATCGAGGTGCAATGTATATACAGTAAAGTGCACCAATCTTAAGTGCACAGCTCAATAAATGTTATATGTACACATGCATATAAACATTGCTCCGATCAAGATCCAGTCAATACCCCCACAGCCCCTGAAGGAAACTTATTGACTTCTATCAACGTTGATTAGCTTAGATTATTCTTAAGCTTTCCTCTCATGTGTCTGTCTCCTGTGAGATTCATCCATGTTGTGTTTATTGGCAGTTTGCTATTTTTATTTATTTCTTGCACTAGTGGCCCAGTGCACGAGATTCGTGCACAGAGTGCAGGGGGGTGGGCAGGGTGTCCCTCAGCCTGGCCTGAACCCTCTCCAATCTGGGACACCTTGGGGGATGTCTGACTGCTGGTTTAGGCCCAATCCCTGTGGAATCGGGCCTAAACCAGCAGTTGGACATCCCTCTTGCAATCCGGGACCACTGGCTCCTAACTGCTCACCTGCCTGCCTGCCTAATCGCCCCTAACCAATCTGCCTGCCAGCCTGATCGCCCCCAACTGTCCCCCCTTCTAGTCTGACCACCCTTAACTACTCTCCCTCCCACTGGCCTGATCCCCCTAACTGTTCTGCCCTGCTAGCCTGATCACCCCTAACTGCCTCTGCCTTGGCCCCACCACCATGGCTTTGTCCTAAAGAACGTCTGGCCTGTCTCCTGGTCTAATTAGCATATTACCCTTTTATTAGTATAGATGGCAATATCATCATTTATGTTTTTTAGTTCTCCCATTGGTGGCCCTTTCACATTGTTTCCAGTTTAAAGTTTTTATACTTAAAACTGCTAGGAGCGTTCTTCGTACAAATCCTTTGCTGGATGTATACAGGTATATATGCAGTGATGTGTTGGTAAATGTTTAACAAAAGTTCTCTAACAAAAATAGCTTTGATTCGTAAGTACTTGTAAACACTCCCTCCATGGCCAATGTCAAACTACCAGTGAGATATGCATTAGAAGAGATGTGTCCAATCAACTTTCAGGCATCAGTAGGCACCAGCCTGAGAATTCCGCTGGGTATACAGACTCAGGAGTGGGATTCTGGGACCAGAGAAGAGGCATACATTTAGTTTCACTTTCCAAAATGATTGTACCGTTCTACATCCCTGTCAGCAGTGGACATCCGTTCCAGTTGCCCCATATCCTCAGCAACACTTGCCTCATAAGGATCTTTGTAATTTTTCAATCATGTGGCTAGCGTCTTCTCCAAAATGCCTGTTCAAACCTTTTGCCCTGTGAGTATTGGGTTGTTTTGCCTTTTCTTTATCGATCTGTAGGAGAATATCTAAATTCAAGACAAATGAGACTGGCTGTAAAGACTGGCAAGAGCCAAAACCGGTTTGGCTCAGTGGATACAGCCTCGGCCTGCGAACTGAAAGGTCCCAGGTTCGATTCCGGTCAAGGGCATGTATCCTGGTTGCAGGCACATCCCCAGTAGGGGGCGTGCAGGAGGCAGCTGATCGATGTCTCTCTCTCATCAATGTTTCTAACTCTCTATCCCTCTCCCTTCCTCTCTGTAAAAAATAAATAAAATATATTAAAAAAAAGACTGGCAAGAAAGAAGAGCTGCAGAGGCAGTCTGTCTTGCTACAAAAAGTGTGACATTGAGCTCATACAGAACTGTGTTCCTATCCAACTAAGTCAGTGACCACCTGATAACCTTGAGAAAATCACCCTCCTCGAGGCTCAGTTTCCTTATCGTCAAATGGGGATGCTGTGTAGAAGTGATACTGATTCCTGAAACCGACAGTGCAGACACAGTGCCTGGCAGAGGGGCACGACGCAGGTTCTTAGTAAATGGTGGAACCCCTCCCCCTTTTAGTCAGAAAGTGTGGCTGGCACCTTTGACCATGGGTTTCCATTCACAAGGTGCATGCAGGTCTCAACCTAATGCCCAGAAAACCCATTTTCTTCCTGGCTCTCTAGTGGTGTTCTCGTCAAAGAGCACACTGCCTGTCTCATGATGCGAGGGTTCTATTCTTTGCGAGAAGCAGCATTTGTCTTTTGGTGGGAGGTGGGAACATGCTATTCTGCAGTGCCTTATTTGCTATGAGGCAGGAAAGATTTGCAAGGCACTTTTCATTTATATATTCATTTTTTAATCCACACCTGAGGATATCTTTCCATTGATTTTTAGGGAGAGTGAAAGACAGAAATATCAATGTGAGAGAAACACATCTATTGGTTGCCTCCTGTATGAGCCCTGACCAGGTCCTGGGGAGGAGCCTGCAACCAAGGTACACACCCTTGATCAGAATCAAACCCAGGACCCTTCGGTTCACAGGCCGACGCTCTATCCACTGAGCCCAACAGACTAGGGCTGCAGGGCACCTTTTAGAGCCTGTCCTCTATCGGCGGAGAAGCTGCTGCAGATGACAGTAATAAGAAACTGTGGCGGCTTCAGCAAGGGCTGCAGAGGGAAGTGGAATCGCAATCCCCAGTCCTCCCTTCTAGGAGTTTGGACTTGTGAGGAGTGATGGGCTCAGTTCTGGCATCACCTCCTCCAGGAAGCCTGACCTGGAAATTCAGATGAGGTCCTCTCTGGACCCTTGTGTGTGAGCACATCTGTCTCATCACCTGCCATATTATCCTATACTAGAGGCCTGGTGCATGAAATTTGTGCATGGGAGGGGTCCCCTCAGCCCAGCCTACACCCCCTCCAATCTGGGTCCCCTCAGGGGATGTCCAACCCATTTAGGCCCAGGGATTGGGCCTAAACCGGCAGTTGGACATCCCTCTCACAATCCTGGACCACTGGCTCCTAATCACTCACCTGCCTGCTCACCCCTAACTGTGCCCTCCCTGCTGGCCTGATTACCCCTCAGTGCTCTGTGTGCCAGCCAGATTGCCCCTAACTGCCTCCCACTGCCGGCCTGGTCGCCCCCAACTGCACCCACCCCCTGCTGGCCTGGTTGCCCCTAAGAGCCCTGCCCCCTCCAGCCTGGTTGCCTCTTACTATCCCCCACCAGCCTAGTTGCCCTTTCACTGCTCCCCCTGCCAACCTTATCTTCCCCAGCTGCCCCCCCTGCCAGCCTGGTTGCCCCGAACTTCCCCCCACTGGCCTCTTACCCCCATCTGCTGGCCTGGTCACCTCCAACTGCCCTCCTCTGCCAGCCTGGTTGCCCCTAACTGCCCCCCCCTGCTGGCCTGATCACCCCCAAATGCCCTCCATGCTTACCTGGCCACCCCTAACTGCCCCCCTTGCCAGCCTGGTTATCCCTTATGGCTCTCCCACCTGCCTGGTCATCCCACACAGCCTGCTTGTCCCTCACTAATACCCCTGCTGGCTTGGTTATAGGCAGCCATCTTGGGAGGGCATGATAGTCAATTTGCATATTACCTCTTTATTATCTCTATACTAATAAGAGAGTAATATGCTAATTAGACCTGGAAATCTTCCAGATGTCCTTCCGGACAAAGCCATGGTGGCAAGGCCGAGGCAGAGGCAGTTAGGGGTGATCAGACCAGGAGGGGAGGGCAGTTGGTGGTGATCAGGCTGGCGTGTGGGGGGACAGTTAGGGGCAAGCAGGCCAGCAGGGGGGGCCAGTTGGGGGCAAGCAGGCTGGCAGGGGGGAAGTTGGAAATGAGCAGGCCAGCAGTGGGGGGCAGTTGGGGCCAATTAGGCCAGCAAGGGAGGTCTTGAGTGAGCAGGTCAGTGGGGGGGGGACAGTTGGGGACGAGCAGGTTGGAAAGCATCGTGATTAGGGGCGATCAGGCAGGAAGACAGGTGAGTGGTTAGGAGCCAGCGGTCCCAGACTGGAGAGGGTACAGGCCTGACTGAGGGACACCCCCCCCATGCAAGAATTTCATGTACCGGGCCACTAGTAGGATAATAAAACCCTAATAGGCAAATTGACCAAAGAGGGGAACGACTGGTTGCTATGATGCACACTGACCACTGGGGACAGACACTCAATGCAGGAGCTGCCCCCTGGTGGTCAGTGCACTCCCACACGGGGAATGCTGCTCAGCCAGAAGCCAGTCTCATGGCTGGCGGGCACAGTGGCAGTGGCGAAAGCCTCTCCCGCCTTCGCGGCAGTGCTAAGGAGCAGCGAGCCCAGCTGCTGCAGTGACTCTCGATTCCAGTAATTACAGGCTGTTGTTGTTCCTTGTGATTAAGCCCCTATCCCAGTGGTTGGCAAACTCATTAACCAACAGAGCGGCAAAGCGCAGCTCGCAAGCCGCATGAGGTTCATGAGCCGCAGTTTGTTGACCACTGCCCTAGCCAGTTCGGTTTAGTGGATAGTGCTGGCCTGCAGAATGAAGGGTTCCAGGTTCGATTCCAGCCAAGGGCACATTTCTAGGTTGTGGGCTCAATCCCCAGTAGGAGGCAGCTGATCAATGATTCCCTCTCATCATTGATGTTTCTCTCCTTCTCCCTTCCTCTCTGAAACCAATCAAGAAATATTTTTAAAAATATATAAAAACCAGACTACTAGGTTTTGGCTCATTTAACAAATGGGTGAGCATAGGAGTTACCTCATTACCTTGTAAATAGCGTAGGCAGGAGAAAGAATCTGGAACACAGAAGTATCCCTGTAAATGCCATCTTAATGCTTTCTACCTCACATTAACCGTTTAAGTAATGGTGAAACTATGCAACGTGCTTATGATGTTACCATGTACTTATGCATTATTGTAATGGATACTAGCAGGCTTTGTAACTTTTTTTTAATGAAAAGGGGGTAAAAATGTTCTTAAAGGGGGACATTGAAATGCTAAAGAGCAGACCCTTTTGAAACTGAAACATTTTCATGGTGCTCTGCACAAGAGAGAGAGAGAGAGAGAGAGAGAGAGAGAGAGAGAGAGAGAGAGAGAAATTCCAACAGGTAGCAAGCAACTCTCAGTGGGGAAAGTTCGGATTGTTCTTGAGGCGCAGACTGGTGGCTTTGGCAGGTCACCTGTGAAAGACATTAGCCGTTCCCACTCAAGGCTCCGAGAGCACGAGGCAGGGAACCGGGGGGTTATTAGCAGTGACTGGTGAGCGGGAGCCTTCCCTGCCTGCGGCCCTGCTGACTCAGGCAGGAGAGCCGAGGCCTGGTGACCACACTCCGCACCTACTGAGCACCTGGATGGATTCCAAACCACAGCCTCCCACCAGCAAAACCCAGCCAGCCCAAATGAAAGACTTGCCTGCAGGGAGGTGGAACTGGTGGTATCTGGGTGGTTTTAGGCCCAGGAGAAAGGTTGGAAGGGGCTTTTCTAGAACATGCTGAGGGGCTGACAGCAGCAACACCACCGAATTTCACCTTGTTTCTCAAACCAGGCAGCCCAGCCTGCTGAGGATGTCTTTGTTTGTGTAAATACTTCAAAACGGGGGGTTGAGGGAAAGTTGTTGTTTGAATAAGATGCGGTGATGCTTAGGTGGCTCAATGGGACGGATTCATTTTCATTGAGAAAGATATTTGTTCAGAGGAGCATGGGAAGAGGACTGGGCTGCAACTCAACGTTTGACAACTGCCCTTCACGTAGAGCAAGTGGCAGAGGAAGAGCCACCTCCCTACATTTAGCCAGGCCGCCCCTGCTGCCGCCCCAGCTTCTGCTGGGTCAGGAGTGATGGATGGCGACTGGAAACCTGCGAGCTTTCGCCTGCACTTCCTGTTGCCCCAGCTGCTCTGAGCCCCGGCCATCTGAACCATGTGGGGAAGTCTACAGACTCAGAGGCCTGGCCTCAGCCTCGCACCTCTAAATCAGAATCTCGTGGCGAGCCCAGCCTCCGTGGTTCGATGGCTGAGCATTGGCCTGTGTGTCACGAGGTCACGGTTCCATTCCCGGTCAGGGCACATGCTCAGTTGTGGGCTTGATCCCCAGAGTGGGACATGAGTCAATGATTCTCTCTCATCATTGATGTTTCTATCGATGTCTCCCCTGACTGACATCAATAAAAATGTATTTTTAAAAAAATCTCTGGGCGAGGGTGAGGGCATCTGTATTTTCAAGCTTCCCAGGGGCCTACATACACAGCCACGGCTGACCATCCATAAATCATTCATCCAATCCTGTTGATTTTTACCTCCAACGTCTCTTAAATCCATCCTCTTGTGCTCCATTTTCATTGCTCCTGATTTGGTTCGGGCCCTCGTAATCTATCTGCATGACAGAAACAGTTTCCTAACACATCTTTTGTTTTCCTTCTTTCAGTCAGTCCTCCAAGCGGCTGCCACATTTTTCCAAAACACCATCCCACCTGTCTCCCCTCTGCGTTAGCCGTCCATGGCTCCCTCCGCACCAAGGATGGAGCCTGTTTGCTTCTCAGATGATGATGGAGAACAGCCGCTCCTCATCCTCGGCAGGATCTCTGGGGGTGTCCAATGTTTTCTTTTTCACTGTGTACTTTAAACTAATTTCAGACTCACAGGGAGTGGTGTCACCCTTGGAGGTCACACCATCCCACCCTCCATCTGAACCATTCTAGATCATTTTGGGCTCATCTGATGCGCCATTCAAATGTCAGAAATCGCATGGAGCCAAAACCGGTTTGGCTCAGTGGATAGAGTGTCGGCCTGCAGACTAAAAGGTCCAGGGTTTGATTCTTCGATTCTAGTCAAGGGCACGTACCTTGGTTGCAGGCACATCCCCAGTAGGGGGTTTGTAGGAGGCAGCTGATCGAGGTCTTTCTCTCATCGATGTTTCTAGCTCTCTATCCATCTCCCTTCCTCTCTGTGAAATATCAATAAAATATATATATATATATATATATATATATATGAAATCACAAGGAGCTAACAAACCCCTCCTCTGTAATTCACATGCTTCTGGAATTTAAATATAGCCAACGTGAACGCTCTCACCTAATCTCTCACCTCCCCTTCCATTGCTTCTCTCTGCTTTTGCCCATGTTGAGACAAAGGGAAGGAGTCTCTACTTTCATACGCTGCAAGATTGCTTCAGATTTACTACCTAGTCTCTTTTCATTCTCTTGTCAATTACTCTCCAAGCCCATAGGTATTAGACAAACACTCACTTTTTTTTTTGGCACTTGACAAAGGCTTACTTTTGACCTTGTTTACTATCTTAAGGAGAAAACCCCAAGCCACCACGTGCGCATTATTATCTGCTGCTAACATATTCATAAAAATACCCGTATCGATCTTTTCAACCCTCCCCAGGGCTCAGCCTGTCTCTAAGGCCAATTCCTTCCATTGGGCTCCGGCTTTCCTTTCCTTCTTTCTAGTATTGTTTATCCCCTCTTCTTCTAAGCCCTCTTTTTCTATTAGTTCCTTCACATGAGCTTTCCTGGGGGGGGGGGATCGATACAGAGGCAAAGAAGCAATGAACAGATTATCATAGTACAGCGCGGGAAGGCAGGGGAGGTTGGGGGGCGGGCTGTAAGAGATCAACCGAAGGACTTGTATGCATGTCTATAAGCATAACCAATGGATACAGGACACTGGGGGGGAGGGCAGGTGAGGGCATGTACTGGGGGAGTGGGGAAGGCTAGGGGGAAGTCAATAGGGGGGGAAAAGAAGACATATGTATTATTTGTAATACTTTAAACAATAAAAAAGAAATATGCTCATATCCCTCCCATATTAAAAAAAAAGGCCTCACTAGCTCCACTTCCCTTCCCAGTTCTGCCACATCTCCCCTTCTTCAAGGAGCTATTTACATTTGTGGTCTCTGACTAGACTTGAGCGATTCACGCTCGCTGACTTCCTTTCCTCGCCTCCCACTCACTTCTCAAACCACTCCAGTCTAGACTGTCCCAGCATCCAGCAACTCAGCAATGACTTCTCAACAGGTAAACCCCCTGGCTACTTTTCACTCCTCGTTTGCTTGAACTCTTCGTAGTTCACTAAAAAAAATGTGCAGTCAGAGTAGTACGTGGGGCGGGAATGGGAGCCGGGTGGAGGGGCAAAGGGGAAAATGGGGGACATCTGTGATACTCTCCACAAAAATCCAATGTAAAGATGTATGCTGGTTAAG
>JAAGEH010000411.1:8361653-8393695 GCA_011751065.1 Lasiurus cinereus | reverse complement strand
TCTCCCTTCCTCTCTGTGAAATATCAATAAAATATATATATATATATATATATATATATATATATGAAATCACAAGGAGCTAACAAACCCCTCCTCTGTAATTCACATGCTTCTGGAATTTAAATATAGCCAACGTGAACGCTCTCACCTAATCTCTCACCTCCCCTTCCATTGCTTCTCTCTGCTTTTGCCCATGTTGAGACAAAGGGAAGGAGTCTCTACTTTCATACGCTGCAAGATTGCTTCAGATTTACTACCTAGTCTCTTTTCATTCTCTTGTCAATTACTCTCCAAGCCCATAGGTATTAGACAAACACTCACTTTTTTTTTTGGCACTTGACAAAGGCTTACTTTTGACCTTGTTTACTATCTTAAGGAGAAAACCCCAAGCCACCACGTGCGCATTATTATCTGCTGCTAACATATTCATAAAAATACCCGTATCGATCTTTTCAACCCTCCCCAGGGCTCAGCCTGTCTCTAAGGCCAATTCCTTCCATTGGGCTCCGGCTTTCCTTTCCTTCTTTCTAGTATTGTTTATCCCCTCTTCTTCTAAGCCCTCTTTTTCTATTAGTTCCTTCACATGAGCTTTCCTGGGGGGGGGGGGATCGATACAGAGGCAAAGAAGCAATGAACAGATTATCATAGTACAGCGCGGGAAGGCAGGGGAGGTTGGGGGGCGGGCTGTAAGAGATCAACCGAAGGACTTGTATGCATGTCTATAAGCATAACCAATGGATACAGGACACTGGGGGGGAGGGCAGGTGAGGGCATGTACTGGGGGAGTGGGGAAGGCTAGGGGGAAGTCAATAGGGGGGGAAAAGAAGACATATGTATTATTTGTAATACTTTAAACAATAAAAAAGAAATATGCTCATATCCCTCCCATATTAAAAAAAAAGGCCTCACTAGCTCCACTTCCCTTCCCAGTTCTGCCACATCTCCCCTTCTTCAAGGAGCTATTTACATTTGTGGTCTCTGACTAGACTTGAGCGATTCACGCTCGCTGACTTCCTTTCCTCGCCTCCCACTCACTTCTCAAACCACTCCAGTCTAGACTGTCCCAGCATCCAGCAACTCAGCAATGACTTCTCAACAGGTAAACCCCCTGGCTACTTTTCACTCCTCGTTTGCTTGAACTCTTCGTAGTTCACTAAAAAAAATGTGCAGTCAGAGTAGTACGTGGGGTGGGAATGGGAGCCGGGTGGAGGGGCAAAGGGGAAAATGGGGGACATCTGTGATACTCTCCACAAAAATCCAATGTAAAGATGTATGCTGGTTAAGCATGCTGCGATTCTCGTGGGAATCCAGAGGGCTTCCTTAGGCATCGGGTATGGTTTCTTCACCGCGGTATCCTCCACTCTGCCTGGCAAAGGTGTGCAATGTGTGTGGTGCGACTGAACCTCCTTCTCTCCCATGAATTCCGTGACAGGACTTTCTTCTCTCCTCTTGCCTCTCAACTTGGCTTTCTAGTATCTGTCTTACTGACCCCTTTATATGTGCCTACCTTATGAATTTGATACTGCTCAAGATTCTGTCTCTGGCACTTCTGATTTTGTGACATTCGAATAAATTTTTCTTGGGCAATTCATTCCACCTCCATGGCTTGGGTTGCTATCTTTATGTTGACCAACCCCCAGTTCACATCAATACCTCACCTCTCTTCCAAACTCCTCATCCGAATTTCCATCTGCCTTCTAAAGGTTTACAAATATTTATTTATTATATTTTATTGATTTTTTACAGAGAGGAAGGGAGAGGGATAGAGAGTTAGAGACATCAATGAGAGAGAGACATCGATCAGCTGCCTTCTGCACACCTCCCACTGGGGATGTGTCCGCAACCTAGGTACATGCCCTTGACCAGAATCGAACCTGGGACCTTTCAGTCCGCAGGCCGACGCTCTATCCACTGAGCCAAACCGGTTTTGGCTACAAATATTTACTAATGGCAATATTTCAACGGGTATATATACAACAGCTGAATCTTTTCCTCCAAATTGCCCTTCTCCTTGTTTCCTGTTATGATTCACAGCATCATCCTCTTTCTCCTTCTCCATATGGGAAATTTCTAAGCCAGTCACCCCTTTTCATTTGTTTATTCCATAAACCTCAAATCTTGTTGATTCTATCTCCCCCTTTTTTGGGGTAGTATTTTCAGTGTGTGTTCTGAAGGACACTGGTTCTTTGGGATGTTAATAGGAGTCACTGAAAAAAGTATAAAGTATCTATGATCAAATACATTTAAGGAATGCTAGGCTGGACAGACTTAAGTAGATTTCTTTTACAGAGGAACTTCTTAAAGCCTTTGATATGCTAATGTAATTAAACATAGGAATACTACATGCATCGTTTTCTAAGTTATTTGGCCACAGAACCTTTTTTATGTTTTTTTCAGCATCAAAGGAAACATTCCTAAAACACATTTTTGTAAATAGTGATCTTCATCCCTTTTTTCCCTCCTTGTGCCACTGTCCTATTCAAAGCCTCTTGCTGACAGATTTACATCAGTTCCCTGGGTGAAGGAGATGGCCCTAGCTCCATATCTTGTCTCTCCACCTTCTAGACTTCTCTAAGAGCTATCCTTATAAAAGTTGGAATATGACTCAGTCCAGAGTATTATCATCTTGCTCCTTACCTCTGACTAAATATTCTATATCCAAATATAATCGTGGGCTTATCTATTTCGCCTTTTAGCTCTATCAATTCTTACCTCATGTATTTTAATGATCTGCTGTTAGGTGCATACATGTTTATGATTGTTATGTCTTCTTAGAGAATGGATTCCTTTAGCCCTTCTTTATTCCTGATACTTTTCTTTGTTCTGAAGTCAGCCATATCTGAAATATAGCTACTTCAGCTTTCTTTTGATTAGTATTAGCATGACACTTTATCTCTATCACTTTATTTTTAACCTGAGTCTTTAAAGTGGGCTTCTGGTAGACAACATATAGCTGAAACTTACTTTTTCTTAATCTACTCTGATAGTCACTGTCTTTTAATTGGTACATATACCATTCATATTAAAGCACTTACTGATACAGTTGGATTAACACCTACCATGGTTATAAGTATTTTCTAGTTGTTGTATTCCTTCTATTTCCCCCCTCTTCTCTGCCTTGTCTTATTTTGAAAATTTATAGTATTCCATTTTATAAAACTCTTGGTATTAGGCTTCTCTTAAAAAATTTAGTGGTTGCCCTTGAATTTACAATATAACCTTATCTAAGCTAAGTTCACCTTCAAATAATACTGTATGTTTCATGTGGACTATGTTTATACTTGAGTATTCATTCCCAATTTCTACCTCCTGTCCCAAGTGGCATATGTTATAATCTCTCAATATATTTTTATTATTATTGATTTAAAGTTATGTTTTAGATAAATTATTGAGAATAAGAAAACTAAAAAATATTTTATTTTCCCTTCATTTTTCCCTTTATGTAGATCTGAGTTTTCTGACCTATTATAATTTTCCTTCTGGCTAAAGAACATTTCTTCCAGGAAAGGTTTGTAGGTAATGAATTCTCTCAATTTTTTTCTGAGAACGTTTTATATATATGGACATACTATATCAGTTAATAGGAACTGAAGTTGTTACAGTAAGGGCTTATGTTAATTTAGGAGTTGGGATGTATCTGATGTTTGTTGTGGCTATAGGTACCAGAGACTTCATATATCTCTTCTGTCCTTGTTTTCCCCTTCTATTACACAGGAGTCCTGTTAATGTGATGGTAAGGTGTAGAAGGGGAAATTCTATTTAAACTTATGATGAAATCTCAGTTTTTAAGTGGGCCTGAGCCTTGAGGTTGTGACTTTCATAATTATTTCTCCAATGATACATTTTTCTTTTCTGCCCCCTATTCCATTTCCTGGCTGTAGCACCCCTAATCTATTTACCTGAAGCCCTGACACCTGAGGACTCTTTCCTTCCTCCCCCACAACCAGAAGACAAAAGGGGCTTCCGTGGGGAGGAATCTAGGATAAAGTTTCAGAATCGTGCTCTGGCCAAGTCCTCTTTCCTGGAGAGTAGGCCTTTGTTATGAAGAACACAATCGATTTCATAATTACTCTTCCACCACTCCATGCCCAATCTTCACCTTGGAATGTGGTGGGGTTTCTGGAGGGGAAGCCTAAGAAAGTGTGAGCCCTATGACCCCTGCTCCTACAAACATAGTGAGTGCAGCTCCCAGGAGTCTTGACCTCTCATGCTACTCTACCCTCAACCTCTAGCAATTTGTCCAAATTACCATTTAAATGTTTCTACCGGAGGTTTCTGATCTAGGTAAACAGATTGTGTTTGTGTCCCTATAGATGTGCCTGCCTCTACAGATGCTGGGATGGTAGTTTCCCTTATGACCTCAGTTCTGTGATGTGTGCAAGAAAAGTCATTGGTTTTCAGCTTGTCTAGTTTTTTTTTCTTTCCTCTGTGTAAGATTGAAATGATTACTTTCAAGGTCTCTACGTGCTGAATCTGAAAGTTCCCCCTTACTCTGCTACTGATTGAAATACTGCTTCAAGGCCATCAGACACAAGGGACCAAGCCTTACTAATCTATTTCTGTATTTCATGGAGGCAATCTGGTCTAGTCATTTTTTTTAAATGATGCTTTAGGAACCAGACCTGTTTGAATCTTGATTCCAGTGCTTATTAGTTAAGGTATAGGCTATCGGTTATTTTATCTGTGAAAAGCAGTACTGTTGACTAGAACTTCCTCTGATGAAAATGTTCTTTCTCTCTTCGGCACATGACAGGCACATGTGGCCATTAAGCACTTGAAAAGTGGCTAGTGCAACTGAGGAAATGAAGTCCTTATTTTAATTAAATTTAAATCAAATAGCTGCATATGGCTAGTGGCTTCTGAATTGGATAGTGCACCTCTGAGGCTTCAGCAGTGTAGACAGTGGATGAACAAATATGCTATTTTTATTCTCCATGGGTCATTCAAAGTAAAAATATAGACTGATGTAATATTGCATCATCTGGGAGTATAAGGCCATGGCAGCAAAGCTTCTGGTTAATAGACGGTAGTCTCTGACTCTAAAAGCGTTTTGTTTTTTTTTAAACAAAAAAGACCGTAATGAGAAATATGTCAACTAAGGTGTTTATTCTTCTTCCCAGGGAATTGTTGCCCCAGACAAACCCTTGTGCACTGAGTGCAGACACTGAGATTTGTGTGGTTGTAGCCTTGTTACACTTTATATAATCTGTTCACATATTACTTTCCAACCCGCTGATGATGAGAACGTTGATTCCAATATATGGGCAAGGAAATGTAGACCCCAGAGACCTTAAGTGACTTGATCAAGGACACATTAAGGGTCCACAGCCTCAAACACAGAAAGTGGGGGCTCTGAAACAACCCCTATTCCACCATGCCAAAACCAGTACTTAACTGAACTTCACTGCAGTTCCACTTCGTATCTAACAGCACTGACATCAGACAGCAGTTGAAACTGAACATTAGCTTCCAGAGCCCTCATGGTGGACACCACGCCTCTGGCAACAGAGCTGGGTCCTTGTCTCAGAAATGCGACATGTACCTCCTATTTGTACCTGCTGTGTCTTCTGGTTTGATGTCAAAAAGGTTTCTGTAAAGGCAAGTGGCAGGTGACCGTATGCGGGAAGTCTTTGGAAGAAAGGAAGGTTGGCAATCACACAGTGAAGGTAGCAACAACAGCCACGGTATATGTGTGTGTGAATCGGGGGTGCTTGTCTGAGACAGTCAGTGAAGCAGGTGTTCTGTCCAATATGCTTGCCTTAAACGTCAAACGTAAAAGGTTCAGACTTATGTAGTACCCTGTGCAAACACCTATTACAGCATCATTCAGAATTAATTGCTGCACAAGTAACTTTTGCACTTTCCTTGCATCTCTTGGTCAGGGGAGGGAGGGAGGGAGGGAGGGAGGGAAAGAGAGAGAGAGGGAGAGAGAGAGAGAGAGAGAGAGAGAGAGAGAGAGAGAGAGAGAGAGAGAGAGGGAGAGACTCTACATTTTTAGAATTAGTCCTGGCAGCCAGTTACTAGGATGCTTTATAGCAGTGGCTCTCAAAGTGTGGTCCAGCAGGCACAGCATCACCTTGGGAACCTGCTAGAAATGCCAACTCTCAGTCCCTACCTCAGACCTACAGATCAGAAGCTCCTCCAGTGAGACCCCAAGTCTGTGTTTGGATAAGTCCTCCAGGAGATACCTGCTCAAGTTGGAGAACCACTGCTTTAGAGTGGAAGCAATTAAATGGCACCGAGCAATTAATTAACGAGGATACACACAGGTTCCTCAGGCCCACGAAGCCACTCATGTAGCCGGTGTGGTCCTCACACCAGCAACAGCACCAGCAGCAGCCACAGCCCCAGGAGTTTGTTAGAAGTGCAGGACCTCAGGCCTACTATCCCAGACCTTACTGAATCAGAACCTGCTGTTCACTGAGGTTTGTTTTGTTTGACGAGTTCAGGCATAGAGAACCAGGTAGGCAACAGGATTTTCTTTGGTGGATTGGATTTGGATCCTAGATAATTATAGATTTCTTTAAAACTTTAGGAAAGGAGGTGGGGGAATCCAGTGTTCTACATGATTAAACCCCCAATTAAGCAGAGACTTACACTTTACATTTTCACTGTCCCTCCTGGTCTCTGGCAACTCTGACCACACTCTCCCCTTTCAAGTGCTTGCAGATCTACACTGAGTGGCCAGATTATGATGATCTTTGAATGCATAATGATCTGGCCAGTCAGTGCATATCCTATATAACAGTGGTTCTCAACCCCTCTAAGGCCACCACCCTTGCATATAGTTCCTCATGTGGTGGTGACCCCCAACCATGAAATTTTGCTACTGTTATGCATCGTGATGTAAATATCTACATTTTCCGATGGTCTTAGGTGACCCCTGTGAAAGGGTAATTCGACCCCCAAAGGGGTCGCAACCCACAGGTTGAGAACTGCTGCTATATAATAAAAGGCTACTATGCAAATTGTCCCCTCGACCAGAAGTTCGACCAGCAGGCAGGCCAGCCAACCACCCATATCCCCTATCCTGGCCAGGCTGACCGGACTCTACCCATGCATGAATTCATGCACCAGGCCTCTAATATAAATATAAATACAGTATATATACACTGAGTTGCAAGATTCTTATGCATTCAAGGATCATAATAATCTGGCCACCCAAAATTTCTCAGGTAAATTCAGTGAGAGAGGCAAGTTATCAACTCTTTCACCAAAATTGCGGGAGAAGCCCTTTGTGACATGCCCCATTGTGAGGAGTGGTGAAGACAATATGAGAATAGGAGCCCACAGTCTCCCAGAACTTCCCTGGACAGGAAATGAAGACTTCCTATGTGTGCAAAGCACTCTCGAGGATGAAGATGAAAGATGAGGTTCTGTGCCCTGAGAAATCACCTTTTTGAGCTGGAATGCAATCCACCCATCTCACTGACAACTCTGCCTAAGAACTTAGGAGCTGCATGCACAGCAGTAGGACAAATCCAATCGTCTATAATGACTCAGATGGAGTCATTAAAGACCAACAAATCGCCAATCTAAGCATTGAGAATGCATATTGAGCACACCCATTATTGCCTGTTGGACCAAAGAAAAAATGCTTATGTGTCTTTACTCAACAGGTAATAATGGTTCTGAAAGAAACTGGCACATATGAGAAAGTAGTAGTAATTTTCAAAGGAATAATGATAACATATCTTACAAAACACCGAGAAATAGGGTTACACATTGCCTCCACATACCTTATCTCAATGCATCCTTACCATGAGTGGGAGTGGAGGAAGGCATTGCATTCAGTGCAGATGAGGAACCTGCTTCTCTGGGAGGTTAGGAGACTTACCCCAAATCACATACCTATAAGAACTGGGACTTGAGCTTGGCTTTTCTGACTCCAAACCCAGTGTTCTGTTCACAACAGCTGAATCTGAGCCCTGCTACTCAAAGTGGACTCCATTGGACCAGCAGAATCAATATCGCCTGAGAACTTGTTAGACATTCAGAATCACAGTCCCACTCTAGGCTGAATCAGAATTTGTATTTTCCCTACATGTCCAGGTGATGTGTGGGTACCTTCAAGAGCCTAAGAGCCATCAAGCTTACTCAGTATGACCACTTGCAATACCAAAACAGGAGAGAAACCAAGATGGTGATATAGGTGAACACCTAAACTGCTGCCTTGCACAACAATTTCAAAATACAGCTAAAAGACAGAATGGACATCATCCAGGACCACAGGAAAGCTGGCTGAGTGGAAATTCTACAACTAGAAGAAAAAAGAAGGGCTCACGGAGACTCAGAAGAGCTGCAAAAAACAGAGGTACAGAGACGTGTGTGGAGAGGACGCGCGGTGGAGTGCCTGGCTGGCTTCCTCTAGTGTGAGGGAGATGGAAACTCCTGACTGCACTGAACCCCAGTTCCGGGTGAGACTCATATGGGGGGGAGTCTGGACTGTCATGAAAGGGAGGAGTGCACAGAAACTCAGAGCTGGAAAGGCAGATGTCTGGAGGTGTGCGAGTGCACACACAGAGGGCTGACTGCTGATTGAGACAGAACCTCCCAACTGTGCTGAAATCCAGCTCCGACTGTACTGAACCCCAGTTTCGGGTGAGACTTTGGGATCCAGACTCATATGGGTCCCTGGAGCGCACGGAAACTCAGGGGAGCCAGAAAGGCAGAGGTCTGGAGGTACATGAGTGCACAGAGAGGGCTGCAGCAATTCCTCAGGGACACTGAGACCCAGGGGCCATGTAGGGCAGGGCTGACTGCTCAGCCCTGAGACTCCGCCCCATCCACGCTAAACACAGAGCCTTTTGCAATTGTGCAAGTCTTGTATCATAAGGCTGACTCCAGCACAGAAGTTCTCCCGGAGTAGACACAGCTGATCCTCACAGACAATTGGCTTGGAGGTCAATTCCCCCCAGTAATACCAACAATAATCAAGACTTAACTACAACAAGACTGTACACACAATCCATAAAGGGGTACACCAAGAGAGTCCACCTCAGGTAACTGGGGAGGCGGAGCTACTGGACCATATAGGACACCTAGCTACTCTACCAGTTCAGGGAAGCAGTGAAAATGTGGAGACAAAGGAACAGATCACAAACTAAAGAAAAGGAGGAAAACAAACAACTGGATATAGAGTTCAAAACATGGTTATAAGATTTTTCAAGAATTTTCTAGAAAAGATGGATAAATTTAGTGAGACCCAAGAGGAGATGAAAAAGGACCAACTAGAGATGAAAAAGGATCAACTAGAAATTAAACATACACTGACTGAAATAAAAAATATTATACAGAGACATAACAGCAGACTAGAGAACTACAAGAATCAAGTCAAAGATTTGAAATACAAAGAAGCAAAAAACACTCCACTGGAAAAGCAAAAAGAAAAAGGCATCCAAAAATTGGAAGATAGTGTAAGGAGCCTCTGGGACAACTTCAGGAGTACCAACATCAGAATTATGTGGGTGCCAGAAGAAGAGAGAAAGCAAAATATTGAAAACCTATTTGAAGAAATAATGACTGAAAACTTCCCCCACCTGATGAATGAAATAGACTTACAAGGCCAGGAAGCACACAGAATCCCAAACAAAAGGAATCCAAAGAGGACCACACCAAGACACATCATAATTAAAATGCCAAGAGCAAAAGACAAAGAGAGAATATTAAAAGCAGCAAGAGGAATATTAAAGAGCAGTTAGTTACCTACAAGAGAGCACCCATACAGTTGTCAGCTGATTTCTCAACAGAAACTATGCAAGCCAGAAGGGAGTGGCAAGAAATATTCAAAGTGATGAATAGCAAGAATCTACAACCAAGATTACTCTACCCAGCAAAGCTATCATTCAGAACTGAAGGTCAGATAAAGAGCTTCACAGATAAGAAAAAACTAAAGGAGTTCACCAATACTAAACCAGTATTATATGAAATGCTGAAAGGTATTCTTTAAGAAGAGGAAGAAGAAGAAGAAGAAAAAGGTAAAGATAAAAATTATGAACAACAAATACATATCTATCAACAAGTGAATCTAAAAATCAAGTGAACAAAAAATCTGATGAACAGAATAAACTGGTGAATATAATAGAATCAGGGGCATAGAAAGGGAGTGGACTGACAATTCTCAGGGGGAAACAGGTAAGGGGGTGCAGGGAGAGACTGGACAAAAATCATACACCTATGGATGAGGACAAATGGGGGGGAGGTAAGGGCAGAGGAGAGCTATGGGGGGAAAAAAGAGGAACAATTGTAGTCTGAACAATAAAGATTTATTAAATGAAAAAAAAAAAGAAAAAAAGAACAAAAACAAATGACAACAGTTAAAATGTCACAAAACTAAGGGACTGGATATCACAAAGATTTTTGAGACCTTAAAATGAGAGTTCTATAGCAAAGATGCCTTTTATCTTGAGACAATAGGAAGGGATTGACAAAGCTGCATTTAACAAATTTGTGGAGCCCCTGGAAAAGGGGGAAAGGAACGTCATTTCTAGTGCTGAGAAAAATTAGTTCTAGTGGTTCCGTTAAAGGTACCAGAGAATCACTGATTTCTGTGCCAGTATCATCTTTTTAAGTTCACCTCTTAGAACAAATCTTTCTGTTCACATGAGCTCCCTCTTAAGAATGAGACTCGGCAACATCAGGATGGTGATCTCTTGAACATTGGTGCTACATCTGAAAAAAACTCCTTGTCCTTGATTTTTAAAAAAATGTGCTTCATGTTTATATTCGAGTAGACTCCTGGCCCAAATTTTGAGACTTTAGTTCATGCAATTAAGGACACGTGTGGTGGAGAGATGACATCCAGGGTGCTCCCTGCAAACTGAAGAGTGTTCCACCCTCCCACACGGGAATGGGCCACTGGATAAGGAGGTCACCTTTCCACCTTTCCAAACTGCACTCAGACCAGAGAAGATGGTCAGTTGTTCGGTTTCCTAAGAATTCCGCCTCCTAGAAAGTAAATGGCAGAAGATCCTGAAGCAGAATGGATGCTTGTTGCTCACCATCAAGTTTGGAACCAAGATTTATCAAGAATCACAAAATGAAGACAGATTTAAAGAAATTACGTGGCGATGCTACCAGACCAAATTATATTTTGACCAGAATAAATTAATGGGGAAAAGAGAGAACATTTTCCAGCCTATAAGTCATCGACCAGCAACCATGTATTGAGCACCTACTGCATAGTGCACGCTATGCTAGGTTCCAAGAGAGATCTGGAAGCCGGAGACATTGTTCTGTGCTTGAGGCGCTTATGATCTTGCTGAAGAGAAACTAGCATGTGGCAATACAGCAAATTGTATGAGAGTGTGTAGCTAAGCTTTCAAGAATATGCTATGACCGGAAGCCAGAGGCATTTAAAGGAGGGAAGAGCCACCTGGAAGGGCTCCTAAGGTAGGAGACATGTAAGTTTGATGGAGGGAGTGAACGCAGTTCCAGAGAGAACAATAAAAGGGGGCGTGAAGTGGCCATCTTGATCTCTTGTTACCTTTCCGATGGAGAAAAATCAAGAAACACGATTCCACCCATACGTGGGATATCAAACTGAAAGCAGCAAATGAATAAATAAGACAAACAAACACATACAGACACAGACCACAGTATGGTGGTCACCAGAGGGAAAAGGGGGAGATAGGAAAGAGTAAAGGGGGTCAAATATAGGATGACGGAAGGAGATTTGACTTTGGGTGGTGAACACACAATGCAATACACAGATGATGCGTTATAGAATTGTACACTTGAAACCTATATAACTTTAATAACCATGATCACCCACATAAATTTTAAAAAATTTAAAAAATATAAATGTGTGAAAATGGGGGCCTGTAGGCTTCTCTTGTATTCCTAATGGGAACAGGGGCGGGGTCCTTAAATTTGGGGGGAGGGAGGGTTTGGCATACAAAACCATTAGGCCTGCTGGTGTCCAGGCCCTGTCTGGAATCATGTTTACCGCCCTCCAGTGACAAAGCGCAAAGTGGCAGTTGCTTATCACATTGAAGAATAAACCAAACAGCTCTGCCGGATCATTCTCGCCTGTAAGCCTCGTGGAGCTGGGGTCACGGCCATGTTGTTGAGTGAAGGGATGAGCATCCCCTAGGAATGTGGGCCTGAAGCTTCCAGATGCAGAACTGGAGGTGGGGGGTGGGGGGATCAGACCCTTAGGGCTGATGTTCTTAGGGTCCCAACCACATCCTCTCAGTTCACCCTCACCCCTGCATGTCAAGGCCCCTTACTGCAAACCCCTGCAGCACTTTGACTTGATGCTTTTACAAAACAACAACAAAACCAATTCTGATTAGAGGGACACATAGAGCATCCGAAATTGCCAGATATTTACCTAATGCTCCTGGATCATCTAACGGTGGCTGGAGAGGTGGGGACTAAATATCCAGTTTCTTCATCTCGAGTTAGGATAACTTGGTCACTAACGTGTTCTAACTGCCTCCCAGAGTCCTCTAGTGAGAACTGGGTGCCCCCAGTGGACGCTGCCTTGAGAATACCCCTTGACTGGCTTCCTGCTCCTCCCTTTTTAATGCCCCCATTTCCTTACCGGTGTTTTGGGACATTAACTCCCAAGGTAACTGCTTGTACCCCACTGCCCATGTGGATTGTACATGGAACCCACAAATGAGACCCAAAGAAAAAGCCCTCACAATGGGCATTGTTCAAAACACCAGAAACAATCCTCTCAGGAGGATTTCTTGGAGAGCGAGGAGATAAAAATAGCTCCCCCCTACCCTCTTTGCCTCCTTTTGTTCAAAAGCTGCATTCTGAAGTTGAAGGCACGACATATTATTCAGGGTTTCCCATATGAAATACCAAGTGGTGTTGATTTCTGTGTGTTTTTTTTTTCTTTTCTTTTTCCTTTTAAAGGTTAGAGATTACTCACCTCCCCTGCTGGTCATTAAATCAGTCTGGCAGGATTCCTCGGAAGTTCTGTGGCCTTCCAGGCATGTGGCGGTAGCACAGGCAGTGCTGCAGACAGGCCTGCTTGCTGTGAGGTGCTACCGAGCAGGTGACTTCAAAGGTCTAGCTCACGTATCACTCGGGGCTCACACTGGGCCCCAAAGTCAGGTACCAGATGGCACATCCCACAAAGTCAAACTTGCTCAGATCCCCAGCACCTTGCATCTCTCTAGCTCCCGCGCCAGGAGCGGGCTCGCCTTCTCAGGCAAGAAGCAAACCGCCTCTTTTCACTCACTTCCCCTCCCAGTTACCCTAAGGAGTCGCCTTTAACGGACAGCTGTTTTGAGAGGTTTGTGAGTCTGGCGAATCCTTCTTGTGTTAATTAAAAAAAAAAATCATCCTGCTCTAAGTCTAACGTAGCATCCATCAAGGTCCTCTGAGTCATTAAAAAGGTGGGCTTCTTCTCACACTCCAGCTTTATATTTAAATTTTCAGTTTTAATTAGCAGGTTACCCAACGTCTGTCCCAAGTGCTCATCCGCACGGGGAAAGTAAAAGATGGCTCTCCAAATCGAAATGATATGCACAAGGTGGGCATCTGAGGATTCTAGTCACACAACGGAAATGTACTCAGAAAGCAGACAACCTTAGAAAAATATTATGCTTCGGTTATTTGGCTATGCCTCCTATGAAATCAAAGGAGAATGACAAGCCATCTTGATCTCTTTTTGAATTTCCCCTAGTGCAAAAATAAAGCGCGAAGCCACGATGCTGTCTACCTGCAACTGAGATCGTACCGAATGTCAGCTCTCATTGCAAAATGTAAAAAAGAATGTAAAAGGCAGCTAGCTGGCCCAGCAGATACACAAATGCTGCCCTGGCTGGTCTAGGCTCCATCTTCTCTAAAAGTATCTGCCACTCAGAAAACTCACCGAAACGACTGGATGGCCCAAGATGTCACAGCATCTGTCACCAGACAAAGCACCCGGCGATGCTCAGCGCAGATTGCAGCATTAGCATCTGTGGACGTGACCTTTAAGGTGCCTTCCAAACCCCGGGGTCTTCGATTCCCTGTCCCTGAGATGCAAGTTCCTCTTTTGACATTCTATGTTCAGGAACACAAAGCAGATGGACTAGGCAGCGAAGCACCGCCTCCTGCCTCCCGGCCAGGTCACCACTCACAGCGGCGTCTTACACGCTCAGGACAAGCCGGGCCTTGTGGGTGGCTGCCACAGAGTGAGGCTCAGAACTGCCGGGAACGGGCACTCTGACGAGTCTCCAGGCCAGGGTCAGTTCAGCATCTTTGCGCAGCTTTGCCACTCAAGCAGCTCAGACTGCGTTCCGTCTCTTGGGTTCCTCTTGGGTGGGACTTAGACCATAAAGGGCAGAGCTATAGGAGAGCGCAGGACAACTAGCTGCCCCTTGGGGAAGGCCACATGGAAAAATCTGGTCTCTGCCCAACTGCCCCGAAGAGCGTCTCCTAAGAGCTCATGGTATCTGCCCCCAAAGTTCTAGAATATTTTGGCAGTTTTTCATTTTATATAATCATTGCAGCTGCAAAAAAATCCCACCAAAAGCAATCCTTCCCCCCTTCCCCCCAAAACTAATAAAACCGAAGAAACAGACCAATGAGCCCCTTCAAGCAGAGTTGGGACCGGGGAATTCTTTGCTGTGCAGGGCTGTCCTGTGCACGCAGGGTGTTTACAGAATCCATGATCTCCACCCACTAGATGCCAGTAGCAACCCACTGCCAGCTATGCCAATCGAAAACTGTCTCCAGCCATTGCCAAGTGTCCCCTGGGGGGCACAGCTGCCCCGGTTGAGAGCCACTGCCTTCGAGGTTAACAGTAATGCCTCGTCTTGAAAATGGCCTAGTAGACGAGGTTTGGAACACAGGACGGGAACTTCAGGTGAAGGACTGAAGAGGAAACATTTTTGGCTACCTGCTATTTCCACCTCCTATTTTGCTTTGTTTTTGTCGTGATATATATATATTTAAATGTAAAAACTTCTTATCTTGAAAATAAGCTTGCGTATGCTGATCCTTGTACTGGAGGGAAAGAAATGCTGGCAAGCCCCTTAATGATGGGACGTGCTGAGGTAGTGTTTGGCAAAGCTGGGATCGCCATCCAGCTACCAGGTCTTCATGACCCTGAGCTCGCAATTATTCTGCCCTTCTTGGAAAACATAAAAAGTGTCAATAAAATAGGAACTTGGTATTTGAACAAGAGAACATTCCCCGGTAAGTGGAAGTACGCCTGCATTTCAATGACGTGTCCTTCCCTAGGTCTGGGGGGAGGGGGAAATCCTACAAAGAACCCACCCAATTTCCAAACTGAGATACAGAGATGAACGAGGACAGAGAAATGGCTTCTTGGAAAAAGCGAAGCCTATCGAAGTTGTAAAAATCAAAATGTGATCTTGAAAATCCATTTTAAAGTGGTTTCTGGGGATTTTCCTTTGCCCGCCACATAAGGGTCTGAGCAAACCAGGGCTGGCCCGTTTGGCAAGTGTGTACTGAGGTCCACGAGGCGCCAGGGACCGTGTGAGGCACTAGAGTCTGCCCGAACCTGGCCAGTGAACAGCGCTCGAACTTCAAATTGCCCCTTTCCTCATCCAGAGATTGTGTGTTTTTTTTTTCCAGTAAAAGATGCGATATTTCTGTCTTTGGATATTGCTAATTATAGATGCTTTATGTTTTACTTGGGTACTCAGAGTTTCTGAACAAGGTGGGGCCAATGTAGGTTTACAGTTGTTCGTATGGAAAATAATACAATAATTAATGCATAAGAACACAAGGATAAACTCTGTTTCAAATTCTTAACACTGAAAGCCTACTTTTGCCCACCACACTGTGGCTTTTCATTGACATCAGGAAGAATAGGTCAAGAGAATCTAGAATAATAAAAGCCTCACATGCTAACGAGATCAGACGTGCTTCCGGATGACCTTCCGGAGGGCCCAGCAGCTGGGGGAAGGAAGGCCTACTTTTGCACGAATTTCGTGCATCGAGCCTCTAGTGTTCTTATGATCCACTAACCACTGTTAAGAACAGCGGTATGGGATGAGGATGAGACTTTGGCCAAATAGCCTTCACTGGTATAGCAGAAATGTACGTTTGAAATCATTCAAGTAGTTTATCATATGGAAGGCAGTACATTACAGTGAAAGGAGCACTGTGCTGGGAGTCAAAACCCTGGCTCCCAGTCCTGGTTCTGTCTTTGTCTCTTTTCACGGACGAATCGGCTAATATTTAAAGAGTAGTTTTCGCACTTATAAAATGGAACCACGGCGCATTCCTGCGTGCCCCGAGGCACTCACTGTATCTAAACATCCTGATGTTGACATTTTATAAAGTGCTATAAAGGCGAGAGCATCATTACAAAGAGTGGACCGAACTGGTTCCTCACTCTCTACAGAAGATTCTGGAATAAATCAAGTATCGTCTTGATCACAGCCCAGATCCATTATCAACAAGACCTTGTACTTCATTTTAGATGATTAAGAAAAAAACATCTCTATTAAAGCTCACGAGACACTACCCAGAAATTTGCTCTGAGAGCAACATCGTGCGTTTTCTGTTAAAATATGATAATGAGCTAAATTTAATCTTCGAGTGAAATGAAGACTTTTGAAGATCAACGTTTACTTAAAGAGGGTCATGTCTGATCCCTTACCAGCACCATCAGGCTCTACCCACTTTCATCCAAAATGACATCTTTGCCACACAGCCTGTGGGGGAGTCACCCCTCTCATAGTTTGGGGCCCAGTTCTATGCGGCCCGGTCAGAGGATGGCAAGCATATCCCTTGCCCAAATCTGAGAAAGCCCCTCCAAATCAGATCAGCTGCTTTTCAAAATGTGGATTTTTTTTTGATACTCGCAATTATATTTTTAAGAAATCAACCTGGGTTTTTATTTTTTTGTCATCATCCTAGTCCAGTCCAGTTTAGATCAGAAAGTAGCTGGACTAGCCCTAACTGGTTTGGCTCAGTGGATAGAGCATTGGTCTGCGGACTGAAGGGTCCCAGGTTTGATTCCGGTCAAGGGCATGTACCTTGGTTGCGGGCTCATCCCCAGTAGGAGGTGTGCAGGAGGTGGCTGATTGATGTTTCTTCTCATTGACATTTCTAACACCATCCCTCTCCCTTCCTCTCTGCAAAAAGTCAATAAAATATTATATATATATGTATATATATGAAAGTAGCTGGACTAATATCCCAAGAAGGGTCTCCTTCATTGAGTCAGCCTGAGGTGGGAATCTGATGTGAATCTGAGGTGCGACCAGGAACGCTCTGAGGAGTGAAGGCCATAGCCCGGGAAGTTACTTCCTCCAGTTCTCGCATGGGGCCTGAAAGAGCCTGGAGCCTACTTGGGCTCGGTGCGCCCCACTTCCCATGCAATGCAGTAAACCAGGCAGGGGCTGGCTGGCGTTGTGTACAATGTTAACTGTCAGTGCTGTCCTTGATGCCAGCAACCGAGTATCAGCATAACACTAGTAAGGGCAGAAACAGTGACTCCCACTCCTGACACCTTTTGTAAAGGACACGTCTTCATCATGTCTCTAATAGAGAGAAAGAAAGAAAGAAAGAAAAATAAGCGCTCATTCTCACTCTTTACATTACCATGGCTACGGAAGGTCCCTTTTTCTGTCCTTCGTCTCCATACCGACTGAACATAGGAGTTGGATGTAGACAGAGAAACATGGGATACCTACAAGCAAAGGCGATCCCCTCAGTGTCCTAAGTCTGTGTTTTTATAAGCTCTTGGAATGTATGGGACCAGAGAGCCAACGGCTGGAAATGAGTTCTGAGCACTATTCCACTGGGTTTTGATTTTTCCCAGACACCTAGAACATGAGAAAACACCCCGTTTCTTACAACAATTCCCTGGCAAGACTGTTGTCCTTTAAAGTTGCCCTTTAGACACGGATGCGAAGCTATTCTCCTCCCCCCAACTTTCTCTGCTGATACAGTTTTCCTTCTTGAACAGATCAAAGTCAAACAGGAGAGAAACAATCCAGTTTCACAGAGATCTGATGTGCCTTTTGATGTCTCATTAACCTTGAGAGTGAATGTAATTGGCCATTGCTTGTCACACAGGCATGGGGGTTTGTTGGTGCGGGGTGGGGGGGGGGAGGAGGAGAAGCCAGTGGGAGGGGGAATGCAAAGAGAAACATCATTTAGTAGATCATCTAGCAAAACATGGGGCAGCTTTCCAACTGTGAGGATTGGCTAAATCATAGTTTTCTTAAGCCTATGATGAAACTACTACGTGTTTTCACGAGAGAGCATTTGGAGCTGTATCTGTCTGCGTGCCAGAATATGCTCACCGAGGTATTGGGAGGGGGGGGGAGACTTTGATGTTGGAAATATCCTCAGGAGAAAAGCAGACATTTGGGGATTCATGTTCCTAAGGCTCTGTGATGAGTATGTGTGATGTGTGTGCCATTAAAAATACCGCCAGCAGCCCAATGTGGGAATGCCCTAGTCAGATTCCCCTCATTGCTAATTGCTGATTGATAACCTGTCCACAGATGGAGGGAGGGCAATGAGCTGGTCTCTAGGGATAGAGGGCTACCCCTGGAGAAAAAGAGAAGGAAAGAGGCCCCCAGGTTCACTGGCTGACTCCTCTGGGGATAAGAAGACTAGCAATCTGACCACGTCTAACCCCAGCTCTAGACCAGAGACCCAGACAAAAGCAGCACCCCCATCCCTCTGCTCCTGGGCTCAGCCCTCCCCAGGGAAGCGCCATAAGTAAACAAGCCCATTAATGCCCACCAGGGACTGGCAGGGACTGGTCTCGCCTATTTTTGCTTTTCTCTCCCAAGGTCCCCACTCCTCTGCTTAGGAACTTCCAGAAAGTTGTCACCATGAACCTCACTCTTCACACCAGATTCGCACCGCAGGCTGCTGATGGCCCAACCTGTTTCTGTGAGAGTCCCCCCTCTAACCGGCTGCTGGCTTTCCTGTGCCCCTGTCCGGCCACACAGCCTGGCGCGCGTCCTCGCCCTCTGGCTTGGCCCCTCACCCTCATGCCCCACTGCGCCCCAAGAAAAGCGGATCCGAGGAATCCCCTCTTTCCCCAAAGAAGTTTCTGCATTTCCAAGGAGAGGGGGTGAGAGAGGAAATAGCTGGGAATGAGGAACACCGTGTCCTGCCCCAGCAGACAGAGATGGCCACCTCGCTTCCCGGGGAGAGGGCAGCCCGGCAGCCCCTGTTCTTGGCAGGGACCCCACTTCTTTCTGGGTGGGTGGGAGGGAGGCATTTTCCTCTCCATCTCACCTGGCATTCCTTTGCTCCTCGCAGCCCCTCCAAACAGCCCTTCCCCAAACACTCCTGGGGCCAGAAGAAGGGAGAGGAAAGAAGTGTGTGTGTGTGTGTGGGGGGGGTGTCTCTGAATCCCCTCATGCATAGTATTTAGTTTTCAACTGGCAGGACTTTTTAGTACGTATTTTCTCATTCTGCTCCTTCCTGGCCCAGTTACCCCAAAGCCGCCCAACCCCCCAGACCACTGCAACCAAAACAAGCGCACTGACCACGGCACCCTGCCCGCCGCCGCCCCAACTGTTGCAGCGGCTGTCTGAGTGGCGACGGCGGCGGCGAGGGCAGGGCCGGGTCGGGTCTGGCCCCGGACACTCCCCGCCCGGGAGGCTGGGAGGCTCCGGGCGGCCTCCGAGGGGCGCGAGGTGCCGGGGAGCCCCTGCGGCCGCCGGCGGGGGCAGGGGGCGAGGAGAGGCGGCACTCTCCGGCCGGACCCCGCGCACAGCCAGCCCCGGCCGCGGCCGCGGCGCCGGCGGAGGCTGCCCGCGCCCGTCCCCCTCTCACCTTTAAGATCAGGTCGGTGTGATGTTGGTCCAGCATGTTGGCTTTCTGGAAGGAGGTGACGATGACCCGGCCGTAGCGCCCTGGGGTCTGCAGGTCCGAGTAGAGCCGGTGCTTGGAGCGGTTGACCGGGAAGAGGCTGTTAACGAGGTTGCGCTCGATCTTGGCGAGACTGTGCTGGGGCGCCAGCAGGTGCTCCACGCTCTCCTCGACCTGGTAGCGGCTGAAGCTGGCGCCGAGCAGGATGGAGATGAGCACGGGCGCCGAGGCGAAGAAGACGGGGTGACTGGCAATGAAGTGGCCGAGCCGGGAGAAACACGTCCGCAAGCCCCTGTGCAGGACCTGCCGCAGCATCCTAGAGCAGAGCGGGCGCGGGAGGAGGGCGAGGCGCACGCTCGGCGCGGGCTCGGGCGGCGGCGGCGGCGGTGGCGGTGGTGGCGCCCGCGGTGGCGACGGCGGCGGCGGCGGCGGCGAAAGCGAAGGCGAGACCCGGAGCTCTCCCGGAGCCGCGGCACCACCATCGGGGAGTCCCGCGCCGCGCCTCGGGAGGGTCCCCTCGGGCCGGAGACACGCCCTCCAGCCCGCGGCCCCGCCGGCCCGGAGAGCCCCCCAGCCTGGCGGCCTCCGCGCTGCCCCCACCCCGCCCTACCCCGCGCGCCCTCCCCGCCCTCCCCGCCCGAGGGGCTCCGTGCGGCTGGGTGGTGGCCCCGCTCAGCGCGGAAGGGGCCCGGGGCAGCCCCCGCGGCGCGTCATGACCCCACTCACCCGACCCCGAAGGCCAACGACGGGGTGGCGCGGGGAGCGGCGCTCTCCCGGGAAGACTCCGCGCGCCAGCCTAGGAACACGAGGACTGAGGATGCCGGGCTGCACCCAGCGCCCTCCCCGGCCCGCGCTCCCCTCCCCCGGCCCGCCGCTCACGCCTTCTCCTCCCCTGGATCCTCCGGGGAGACCCGGCGACGAAGAAAGGAACGGCCCCGGGGCTCCAAACAAAAAGTAAAGAGTTCTCCCGGGGGGCATGGGCGGCCCCTCGCGGCGCCGAGCCCCCCCAGAGGCGGAAAGCGGCGGCGGAGCTGCGTGCGCTCTGGCTGTCCCCGCTCAGGTGGCGGCGCGCACTGGCTGGCGCCGAGAGGGGGTGGGGAGCGGAGACGCTCGAACGTGGCGATCACGCCTCCTGCCAAGTAAGAGCCATTGAAAACACCCCGGCGCTGCAGTTTCCGCGGGACCAGGGGCCCCCCTGCGTGTCCGGCCGCGTCCCCCCCCAAGGCGCCTGCGGAGAGTCTTTATGCGAACCCTCCCTTAGGTCGCTCCCGACGCATCGGGGTCGGGCAGTTCTGCTGCGCGCCCCTCAACCTCCCCGCCCCGTCCCCCCGAAATAAAAGTGCTGCTCCTGATGGTCGGTCGGTGGAGCCACGGGTCATCAGGGCTCTGGTGCTTTCAGACTCCTGGCCCTCCGCCCTGCCTCCTCCTCCTCCTCCTCCGCCTCCGCCTCGGCGTCGTCCTCCCCCTCCCCCCTCTGTCGTCACAGGCGGGTCTGGGGGACCTGGTGAGGCGGGGCCGGAGCGGACGCCCGAGCGGGTGTAGAATGTTTGAGAACAGCTGGTCTGGGAGTCCGTGGCGTTACTCCCCTCCTCTCCGCCACCCCACTCTCTCCTCCTCACATGCGCCAATGTGGGGAGTAGGGGACCCCTTCATCTCAGACCGGGAGAGATCCCGGTCTCTGAGCGTGCCGAGCCGCAGGGGGCGCGGGGGAGCCCCAGGGCGCCGGAGGCTCCACAAAGTTGGGCGTGTACGTGTGAGCGCCGGCCTCGAGCTCCCGGGCAGCCACTGGGTCCCCCTCGCCTCCCCCGTCCAGAGAATTCCCCGAGAAGGCGGCCCCGGCTTCGGGCCGGGATAGACCACCGGCGGCGGGAACGGCCATGCACAGGTACCACTTAGCGCCTTTCGTGGCGCGCTCCAAGCCCCGGGTCCCCCCACTGCGGCGCGGACCGAGCCGGATCTGGGAGTCTGGGCCACACAGTCGCTCCGTCCGGCCGTGGGGGTGGGGATTGGGGCGTGGCGAGGGGTCCCCAGGCTTTCCTCCCCTCGCACTCCGCCCGCCCGCGCCTCCCCAGCCTCTGCCAGCTCCTGCTTGGCCTCCGAGTGCGAAGGGTCAAGCCGCGGAGAGAGAGAGGCGCGATCCCCGTGCCCGGAGCGTGGACCTGCACACTGACCGAACCCAGGGAAGGCGGGCCGGGCGAGGAGGCGGCGGAGGAAGCGGGCACGGGGACGGGAGAGGGACGCGGGTGGCAGAACGCCGCTCGGCGAGGTGTGACTTCCCAACGCCGAGCGGCCCTGCACTTCGCAAACTGAACTTGGGAACTTGCACGTTGGGAGCAGGAAGTCGTGGGCTGGGAGATCGTCCTTTTTTGGTCTCTCTCCTTCCTTCCATCAGACTAGACACTCCTCCCTGTATCCCCTCAGCGGCCCCTAAAACTGCCGCGCCGCCCCGCCCGCGGGGGGGGGCAGCCCTTGTGCCCAACCTGCGCGCCGTGGGTCCTTCCAGCCCTCTACTCTCCTCCACTTTGTGGGCTCACCCTCTGTGTTCCCCACAGCCTCACTGACTGCTTCCCAGGGCTGCTCTGGGGCGCCCAAGTTCACTGGCGGCATCAGCCTGCACCTCCCCACCCCGCTCCGCCCTGCCTCCCGGGAGGTGCAGCTTGGGAGGGGCCAGAAACCCCCCGGCTACCGCTCCCCCCGCGCCCTTCCCCCAGCATCTTAATTCCTGCTGGCGGCCACGCCGCTGCTCTGCAGCGCTTTGCTGATTCACGCTGATCTCGGAGGGAAAAGCCTCATTGACTTGTGCCCCTGCAAGCGGCGAGGCGGGCGCGAGTGGCTGCTGGGCACACGCTTTGGGAAACCACCCACCGTTGCGCAGCCGAGGTGCTAAATGACAGGGTGGATGCCCTGAGACCCAGAGGCAGCGGCGTGGGGTGGGGGCTGGGGGTGGGGGTGCGCGGCGGCTGTGGGAAATACCCGGAGCTACTTCTTTAGGGCTGAGGAGGGGGGCAGCTGGGGGGTGGGCACTTCTCAGGAGGCCTGGAGTCCTTCTCTGCGCGGGGAGCGAACAGAGAGGTTTCCTGGGCTCCGATGCCAGCTCAGCGGCCCAGGTGAGAAGGGAAACCAGCCCACAGGTCTCTCTGGGCAAAGCTCATTCTATTCTGAAGCCTTTGTCCCTCCGAATGGTTCCCTCCTCCCCTCGGTTCCGCCCCCCCCCCCCCCCCATCTCTCTGGAATGTCTGGCCTTTTCACTAGCTTTCCACTGGCTGAAGCGCAGGCGCTGTCTCAGAGCAGGAGAACCCCGCTCCCCTCAGCGGGCCTGGTGGGAGTGTTGTCCTCCCACACGGACAGGGCCTTGCCTTCGAGACCCAGGCGTTTGCTTCTAGTTCTCCCAACACCAGCAGCCTGAGAGTTGATCTTTCTGCCACTTTTTTTTTTAATTGCGCACAACCTAGTTAGCATTGTCAAAACTGAGTTGGAGCAAGAAAGGGAAGAGAGGGCTTTGTCTCTCCTCTTGGGATCAGACATCCAGGGGAGCATCGTCCCCACCAAAGACTGGAGTTTGCGTTTGGGACAGTGACCTTGGGATCAGAGCTTCCGTCAGGACAGTAGTCAATTATTCCTTTTCTGATTACAGATTAATACATATTGATTGTAGGCAAATTAAAAATGACAAGAAAAAGAAGGGAACAGAAAGATCCATGTATCTGTGCTCCCAACACCTTTGAAAGGTAACGTCAGTTGATAAGTTGTTGTACACACATTACATGAAGGTTCCGGCTGTTGGTTCCATAACCATTAAGTTGAATCCTTACTCCACCACTTAGTGTGGTGCATTGGGTAAGGACTTGACCTTTTATGCCACACTTAGGGAAAATGGCAATGATAACAGTGCCCACCCCACGGAGTTGTAGTGAGGATTACATAGGTTAAAAGATAGAAGGTACTGCCTGGCTGATGTGGCTTGGTGGTTGAGCATTGACCTATGAACCAGGAGGTCACGGTTAGATTTCTGGTCAGGGCACATGCTGGAGTTTCTGGCTTGATCCTCCATGGGGGGCATGCAGGAGGCAGCCGATTAATGATTCTCTCTCATCATTGATGTTTCTCTCTCTCTCTCTCTCTCTCTCTCCCTCTCCCTTCCTCTCTGAATAGAAAAAATATATATATTTTTTAAAATGTAAGGCCCTAAAATATGGCATGGAATATCACAAACGCATAGTAAATGATATATGTTATAATTCTAGTCTTCTCTGAATTGTGTGTGTGAAAAATAAAATCAGTCTCTGCCATCCAACATTGGCCTGGTGTTGTCAGCTGGACTCGGTGTTTGTGAGAGCTGACATGGACTCACATCTAAACTCTGGTGGTCTCTTATTGAAGCAAACCCATTCCCACAACACTGATACCAGAGAGGGTCCTCCTATAACTGTGATGGACCCAGACAAAATTAAAACTGCTTCATAATCATGTCTGAACACAGACACATATGAACCTTCTCCAAACTACAGAAATGACCAAACTTGTCCCTATCCTGGCTAATACGAGTGACTATTCTATTTTTTTTTTAAAAAAACAAACTACAGCTTTAGACTCGATCTAGTCTTTTCTCCTTTTAGGTAAAGATTTACTAAGGCACCCAGCCATAAAACTACCCCAGCATCCTGACAGCTGCCAATCCAGAGCAAGCCCGGCTGCCTTAAACCTTCCTTAAAATCACTTAGCCCAAGCCCAAATCCCACAAGTCCTTCCTAATACTGTCTTGAGACATCCCGCAGTTCTCCGTGGTGCATGTTTTCCTGCACTGCAATGAAAAATAAACCCCGCTTGTTTAGCTACTGGTGTGTTCCTGGCACTCTTTTGGCAGAAGGGCTTTGCCAATGTATATAAAATGTTCATACACATTTATTTTCTAAAATTGAAGGTCATTATTAGCGTTCTGTTTGGCAACCATCCCCCCCTCCTCCCATTAAATAGATCATGAACATTTTCTCATGTCAGTTAATACTGCTTTTAAACATCTGAATAGCTGCATAGAATTCCACCATATGGCTGAACTTCATTTACTTAGTTCATACCATATTGTTGGACATTTAGTTTTTTTTTTAATTTTACTAAGATATATATATAACACTGAGTTGAACATCCTGTACGTGAATCTCTACCTGCATCTCTGTTTTCTTAGGGTGAAACATCCAGCACTGTCTTTTAAATAGACTGCTCCTAACCAGTGCCTTTCTAATTACTGGTACAAGGTAAATGGTAAGGTACAAGGGCATTCCTTCACAGGGATTAAATCTATGTGTATAAAAGGCTAAGCAACCAGCCAACTGGCCAGTAGGTGTGATGCGCACTGACCACTAGAGGGCAGACAGTCAATGCAGAAGCTACTGAGTGACAGCAACTTTGCAGAGTGCCCTCTTGCACTCTCGGACTCCTTGGGGGGATGTCAGACTGCCAGTTTCAGCCTGATCCCTGCAGGCCAGGCTGAGGGACCCTACTTGCCAGAGGGACCCCGCTCACTCCACAGACACCCTTCAAGCCCTGGAGCTGCCCTGGGGAGGGACCATGGGAGGTGGGCTCCAGGGCATGTCCGCCCATCTTGCTCAGTCCCATCAGCCACCTTCTGATTAATTTCCTCTCAGTGTGCACAAATCTGTCCACCGGGCCTCTAGTATGTTGATAAAAATAAATGACGTATTCCCACTGAGGGGTGTCACCTGTTACATCTGGAATCAGTCTCTTGGCTCAGTCTTGCTCAGAGATGCAAAAAGAGATTGATTGTGGTGTGGAGAGAGTGGGACTCCAAAGAAAAGCTTATTTGGTCTGAGAAGGTTAGAAACAAGGGTCTGCTTTTATCTAGCAGGTTTGTCATGCATTAGCTTTCAATGATCCCACCACCATTTTCTGCCTGAGGAACAAAAACTATTTTCGAATCTAAAGAGGTCTGTGTCAATTATGAAATGCCTCCGCATAGCAGGATCATGGAAAGGATATTTGGGTGGCTGCAGCTGAGGGTGGAACTTAGTAGAGAGTATTTATCTCTACCTGATACTTTCCTGATCTTAATAACACTGCAGTATTTTTAAAAGTGCTGAGTGTTTCTGCCATTCTAAAAGATCCGGGTAAGATCTCTGGGAGAGTAGAAACATACGCAGGGAAAGCCAAAATATAACAAAGATTATGCTTTCATGGGGAGAAACTCCGCTGACAAATGTCAGCATTACCTTGAGTGCGGATGTTTCTATGAAGTATCTTCTGGGACTCAGCCCTGTTTTGACCAAGAGGCTGTTTTATGCAGAGCAACACTACACTTCAGAAATTTTACCCAAAGGGGGACTACTGAAGATAGTTAAAACTTGCCATTGAAGAGGGAACACATGTGTGACGAGTCTTAACAGGCTGCTTACGATAAAGAGACACACTGTCATGTGAAGATCATTTCTACTCAAAAGTGTGCTGATTGGACATCTAAGTCTTTCAGGATATTCTGCCAACTCAGTAGGCTCCCCATATCATCATGAATCTTTTAGAAGAATGATCCATCATGACATAAGGAAAAGAGTAAAGCAAAATCATTTTTCTGAATAAACATAAGACTCAGGGCTAAGAGAGGTATATTTAATGCATGAATCCAGGGAGAAACATTTGAGAGTACACTGTCTTGGTGTCTGTGCTTCTAATATAATCCAGAAGGTTGAGGTAGAGAGATCCAGATTTTTGCTTTGCATTTTTTTCTCCTAAAAGAACGCATGACTTTATCTTCTTGCCACCTTTCAAAATACTTTCAATCTTTAAGGTTCTTTTAAAATCCTAGCTCACATGTAGAATAAGCTTTCTCTGACTGCCACACCAACATTGATTAATTTAACTCTAGGGAAACATTTTATTTGAATTTCAGTGAACAAGTTCCTACTGTGGTCGACAATATAAGAAATTCAGCAAGGGATTCCCTGCTCTCAAGGAATTTGTAGTCTAGTAGGGTTGAATAAATCTACTGAGAATTAAAATACACTGAGTGGCCAGGTTATTATGATCTCTGAATGAATAATAATCTGGCCACTCAGTGTCTATCCTATATAATAAAAGGCTAATATGCAAATTGTCCCCTCGACCATGAGTTTGACCAGCAGACAGGCTGGCCAACCACCCATGTCCCCTCCCCCTGGCCTGGCTGACTGGACCCCACCCATGCATGAATTCATGCACCGGGCCTCTAATATATGTGTGTGTGTGTGTGTGTGTGTGTGTGTGTGTGTGTATGTGTGTATGTGTGTGTGTGTTGTGTGTGTGTGTGTGTGTGTGTGTGTGTGTATGTGTAACTGAGTGGCCAGATTATTACTTGTTCAGAGATCAGAGTAATATGGCCATTCAGTGTATAAGCCAAAGTAAAGGAAAATCTAGAGGAGAGGTCACAACAATGTGTAAAAAGCTAAAAAAAAAAAAAAAAAGGCATAGATGACATCTGGGTTGTCTCTAGTCTTAGAATACCTGTAGCATGGAGTTAGCATCTTGCTCTTTTGAGCCTCTTTGTTATATAATCTTTTGACATATGATCTAGAAACACCTATATCTATACATATATGATATGTAAATATTACATATCAGGTTTTTGATAGCTGTTTGATCACTGGGCCCAACTGGTTGAGGTCCCCTTCTCTCTTCACTTGACATAATCCTAAAGTTTTGAGCTTGGCCAAAGAAGGTGATACCTCCTGATTCTAAGAATTCCTGAGTATTGCCCCTTTCCTGATATTAAACTAAGTGTATGTGAGGTTTTTCATTAAGTTAAAAAGGCTTTTCTTCCACAGCATCTAAATGAGGAGAGTTTAGGTAAATTATTCAGTTTCAGCACCAGGGACAGATCCATTTAAACCTAGTTACTCCTCCCCCTTCCGGCCCCCATCGCTTGGTTTTAGAGAAATTTTAGAGCTAAAGATGTTATTTCAACTAATGTAATCCAGGGGGTTAATCATCTTTACCTTATCTAGGACAATTAAAATGGAAAGAAATTTAGATTAGTGACTCACTAAATTCAGTATGTTCATATTTAAAATTATGCCCTATACTTTTATGCCCTTGTGATATGTTTGTGTGGGGAGGACATTTAAAGGTAAATGTTAGAACTGAATCTAAAATATAATGCCTTGAATTTTAGGAGTAATTTTGTCTAAGACTTACAAAAATGATAGAAAAAAGGGAAAAATAATATTTTTATGTGTTTTATGTGCTAAGTTTAGCCTTAGGCCCTTTCACATATCTTGATGAATATACTTTGCAAAATCCCTCTGTAGGCTATTATGCATTGTCAAACCCATTTTAAAGAGAGGAGACTGAGAATTAAGGAGATTAAATATCTGTGTAGGAAGATTTTATAATGGAAGTATAAATAAAACTCAGGCCTATCTGATATTAGAATCCATATATATTTTTTGCTTAATCCTTCCATGTTTTTCACCCAGCCCCTAACCCCCTCTGCCTTGAGTCTGTTTCTATTTTGTTAGTTTATTTTGTTCATTGGGTTCCACATAAGTGAAATCGTGTAGTACTTGTCTTTCTCTGACTGGCTTATTTCACTTAGCATAATACTCTCAAGGTCCATCCATGCTGTTGCAAAAGATAGTATTTTCTTTTTTTTTTATAGCCAAGTAATAAGTAGACACAGACAACAGTTTGGGATTACCAGAGGTAAAGGGGGGCTGTGGGGAGGTGGGAGAGGATAAAGGGGAGATGAATGGTGAGGGAAGGAGATGTGCCTAGGGGTGGTGGACACACAATATAATATACAGTTGCTGCATTATAGAATCATACCGGAAACTTACATAATTTTATTAACCAATGTCACCCCAATAAATTCATTAAAACTAAAAAAGAATCCATGCTTTTCTGTTAATCATTCTTCTTTTAAGCAGAAAATTACTTGTTTCCTCTTCTAGAATGCCTTGACTGGATATAATAATGTGTGAGAAACATCTTAGTCATATAATATGCCCTGCATATTATAAACAATTTAATGGTATTTCTGTATTTACTATTCATTTAATAGTGTTGTAAAGTGGCAATATTGTGGCCTATCCATTAATCAGTTTTTCAGTGTTTGGATTTATTTCTGATGTTGGTATTCCTTAGAGGAGTTCTGTGGACCAACAAAAATATTGTTATGGAACCCAAAGTGTTTGCTGATCTAATCCAACCCACTCCTTTTGCAGATGGCAAAACTTATGCAGTCCTTGTCTGGATTCCACCATGAAAAAAAAATCCCTCAAAATGTTAAAATGGAAAACTGTCAAGTGGTTCCAAAATGCATAACAGAAAAAGCAACCAAATAGACTCTGACCTGATGCCTGTTGAATGTCTTCCATTTTTTTAGTGGTTCCACAGCAGCCATTACAGTGCAAAGGGAAAGATTCCTTAATTCTTTCCCTTTACTGTATAAAGGGAACAAAGACCACTCTAATCCCCAGATCCATTGTCTTATGTATGAACATAGGGGACATAGGAAAGCAGGGGGTTTCCTGATAAAACTTTTAGCTTCAGGGCAGTCTCTCTTTGATGTTTATATATTTAATCCCTTTAAAAATTGTACTCCAGAGCATAACCTAAGAACAAAGCACTTCATCCCTTCTGTTATTAGAACTGTGTACTTCTTGCTTTGACTTTTAGAAATGACAGAGCTACAAGGCATTCTGTTCCCCATGGCTGCTCACTTCCTTCTATGTGTTGTGTTGCTGAATTAATTAATAGTAAAGTCTGATTTACATATTAACAAATATTAGACTTGTAGGACAGTTGCATCAGGAGGCAGCTCCTAGGATAGGTTAAGTGAGAAAAGAGAAAACATTTTAAAGCTTCCTTTTTCAGACAAAGCACAGGATTGGCGTTTCTAGGGCTGCTTTGCTTCCGCCTTCAGGCAGCTTCTGAATATTATAAAGAGGATTATTCTACATGTGGGAACGTCTGCTCTACCATGGGTGGAAAGGTTGAGCCTCCGGTGACTGCCGTTAGCTCCTGCAGCCTGCCAAGCACCAGAAACTGGTTTGGTGACTGGCCAGGCCATTAGCAAACAAGGTCTTCCATCCAGCTCTGTCTCATCCCTGTATTTCAGATTTCTGTTCACAAAACCAGAATAATAAAGATGCTGCTGCTATTCCTCTGTTAAGGAGATTCTCAAGTGTGAAACATGATAATGAATGTAAAGTGCATTGAAACAACCACACACATTATTGGGCTTGATAGGCCCAAGGCACTTGCTAAATGTGGAGCATGAAGACATGTAAAGACCATGCCTTTCCGGTGGCCACAGTGCAGGGGAGTGAGGCCAACAGGTGAAACAACAAAATTGTGTAGTATGACAAGGACATATGTGTCATGGGACCCATGAGTAGGTTCCCCTAACCTAGCCTGAAAGGCAGAGGCAGGGTTTGGAAAAGCTTTTAAGAGGATTTCTAGAGATGCTGTCTGGTGCTCCATCCTTATCCTCTTGGCCCACTCGGCCCTCTAGGTAGTCCCCACATACACTGACGGCTTCCTGCCTGGCTCTGTGACAGATATTCTATGCCCATGGAGCAGGCAGGAGGTGCCAGGGAGCTAACACCTCTAGGAGATACCTCTAGGAGGGACAGGAAAAATAAATAAATACCCAAACTTCTTTGCGTCTCTGAGGGACACCTCAGAGATGTGCTTCGCGCAGGCTCTGAGAGACTTCCCCGCAGAGTGGTCCTCTGGTTGCGCACTGCAGTCCCGCATTCACGAGCATACCCTTTGCTGGCTTTTCTCTCTTCTAGCTACCTTCTCTGCCTGCCCCCCACTGTGTTTCTGGGACTCCCCTCCCAAATAAACCATTCACACCCACACATTCCTTTCAGGATCTGTCTTAGGGGGAACCCAACCGAAAACAGGAGATGACCTCCCAATGGAGTCTCAAAGGTTAGCAGTTAGGGAAGCCCAGGGAATTAATGGTATGTAAATTATACCTCAGGAAGGTCATTTGGAAAAAAAGAATTAGTCAACCCACCGTGGAGGGAAATAATATCCCAGGCAGAGGGAATACCATCTGAAATTATAAGGATGAGATAGAGAATTTAGCTTGTTTGGGGAACGTCAGGGTTGGGATTGGATAGGCCGTAGTTTGGAAAAGCCTATGGAGCTGCGTGAAAGGGGACTTATAAGCCTGGATAAAGAGCTGACTGTTTATTCTGAAGGTGCTAGGGAGCCATTTCAGGGCTTTAAACAGGGGAGTGTATGGCCAGGTTTATGTTTTATGAAGTTTCTTGGGTGGCCGTGGATAAAAAAGGCCAAAGAGGCCAAGAGACCAGTTAGGAAGTCATAATACTAGGCCAAGAAGAGGTTAGGGCCTGGAGCAATACGCTGAGGCCAGTAGGCTGGAGAGAAAGGGAACGATTTATATGTTTTTACTCAGAAAAATAGGATTGGCAAGACTGAGATGATTGCGGAATGGAGCTGAGATGCTGCATCATGGTTTCTGAAGACATGGTATCACTTCAAAGAGCTATGCTAAGCCATACTTGACCCTAGAAAATGTCAGTTTATTTTTACCAAATTCTACGGGAGAACAGAGCTGCTCAGGGTGAGGAAGAAGAAAAGGTGGACTGTGGTAAGCTCCAAGTTACAACAAAGTCCGGCTGAACGGAATGGTTTGGACATGAGAGCTGGATAAGAGAGGGTGGAGGCTAAAATCCTAGGTTAAGTTCATCAGATGGTGATTTATGAGGATTACTAAATGCCCTTGCTCCCAAGAGAATTGAGTTCTATCTTAGGGCTAGTTGCTTACGTGAGAAAACTTCAATTTGGAGGACAAGGTAAGGAGATAAATGAGGAGGTGGGGATGGGGAAAGGAGAAAGGAAAATGAAATGTATGGCCTGCATGGGTGAGATTCCATAGAAACCTCCCTCTTTGATTCATCCTAATTCTCTTCATCTTTATAATGCACTAGAGGCCCGATGCGTGAAATTCATGCAGGAGTAGACCTTCCTTCTTCCAGCTGCAGGTTTCCCTCTCGCCCCAGGCAGGCACCCAGGATCTGGGCTTCCCTTGCAGCCCTGGCTTTGTCCGGAAGGTCATCCTGAAGGACGTCTGGTCTAATTAGCATATTATTCTTCTATTATTATAGATACCTGGGGATTTTCCTCCTATTAACCCTCTAGAACCCATCCATCTCTGAGGATGACCAAGGACCATACCCTCTATATGTCGGCCTCTATTCCCTGTAGTAGCTTATACTTCTGTTAGGAAACACACACACACACACACACACACACAC
>JAAGEH010000411.1:8274194-8361643 GCA_011751065.1 Lasiurus cinereus | reverse complement strand
AGTGTTACACACTCATTCTTTCATTGACCCCTGCATGGGGGCAATGTAAATATGAGAGCACTTTAATAAGCAAGTATTAGTCTTATTATGAATTACACTGCTGTGAACATTAATATACACGTTTTTGAATGGATATTTGTTTTCATTTCTGTTGGGTATATACTAAGCAGTGGAATAGCTGAGTCATGTAGTAACTCTGTGCTTAACACTTAGGACCTACTGAATTGTTTCCAAAGAGCCCAGACCACTTTCCATTCTCAGCAGCAATGTGTTTTGTCTGTTTGCTTGTTTGTTTTAATCATTATGTATGCTGGTTTTTCTCTACTTATTATTAGATGTTAGTTTCACAAAACCTTTGTAGTCTCTTTCTTGATTTGTCCATATTTTAAATTCATTTCTTGATGAAAGACTATATATATATATATATTTGATTTCAGAGAGGAAGGGAGGAGAGAAAGATAGAAACATCAATGATGAGAGAGAATCATTGATTGGCTGTCTCCTGCATGACCCCTACTGGGGACTGAGCTTGCAACCCAGGCATGTGCCCTTGACTGGAATCGAACCCAGGACCCTTCAATCCGCAGGCAAACGCTCTATCCACTGAGCCAAACTGGCTAGGGTGGTGAAAGACTTTTTACATCTAAAAATATTACTTGAAAATCCCCATAATATCCTAATAAGAATTATGATCATGTAACTTACATAGCTGTGGGAAACTCTTGTTAAGGATACAAGAATTTCAGATTGATGTTCACATATTGCTATGGAATCCTAAACTTGTGGAATCTCCAATTTGGGGGAATTCTTTTTAAAAAATATATATATTTTATTGATTTTTTTTTTTTACAGAGAGGAAGGGAGAGAGATGAGAGTTAGAAACATCTATGAGAGAGAAACATCAATCAGCTGCCTCCTGCACAACTGGGAATGTGCATACAACCAAGGTACATGCCCTTGGCTGGAATTGAACCTGGGACCCTTGAGTCCGCAGGCTGACACTCTAGTCACTGAGCCAAACTGGTTAGGGCTGGGGGGATTCTTTAAGCCATTGAACAGCAAAGATGGAATATGGGCACCACTGTGACACTCTCTTTTTTGACTCAGAAGGGGAAAGTGGAGGTGTCCAAAGGAGTTGAGTCTCAGAATTGTGGGAAGTCCACAAAGACATGACATTATTTATAGCTCTGATAGGAGCCAGAGGGCTTGTGCCCGAGGCCCAATAATGATTTTGGCTTGGACCACTGGGATAAAGCTTACCCAATCAAACTACTCTCCCCAAGTGCCACCCTACATTTATCCATCCAGTACCCATCACTCCGGCCAGTGGGTGATGAGCAAAAGTAGGAAATGGGAAAAAGAGAAAAACGAGGATATGTGCTCATGTCCCTTCCCCCAATTCTTCGCCTCGCTGTTTATTATTAGTTCGGTAGGCGTTCTGTTTAATTTGCCTCACCTGAAGCGATAACACTGTGGTCTCTATAAAGCAGTAGTATCACCTAAGGTGCAGTAATGAACTCCCCTGTAGAACAATAAAGATGAAATAAGGTGCTGACAAAATCCCACAGGAAGGACTATTAACTAATGTTATTAAGTGATACTTTCTTAGTGAAAATTCCCTCCACTGTAGTATTTCATTATTAATAGTCCTTGGAAGTGAAAAGAAAAGAAATACCTTTTTATTTCTCTGGCTTGGTCTCCTGGGACTCATAAAGGAATGGAGACTATGCTTTATGATGCCAAAACCATCGGTCAATCAAGTCAATTCGATAATAGAACAACCACCAACTACATCATTTGGCCTTCTGTAGGCAACACAGCTAATTGTTTGACTGAAATATTCATATGCAAATCAGTTATTTTGACATCACATGGGCACAATCCAAGTCAATATTTGGGTAGTAATTAAAAATCATTAATTGGAACCATATTTGTTGATTATCTCATATATAGGAATTTTTCTCATTTAACAGATGGCTTTGCATCAGCCCCATCTTCGAGATGAGTAAACACAGATTTTTCTAACTGTGGAAAGTAAATACATAAGAAGGGGCTAGATGGAGACAGCTACTTGAAAGATGACTTTGAAAACTGCAGTGGTGGTAATTCTTTAGCGGTGGTGAATAATCTGCAGGAGATGGCATTTGGCAAGTCGAACATTGGAGATGCAATTATTAATCTGGTGTAGTGGTATCCTAGGGGCGCCATAACAGTGCAACAAAGCTGGGGGGCTTACACAGTAGACATTTACTGCCTCACAGCTCTGGAGCCTCGAAGTCTGAGATGCAGGTGTCCCATAGGACTGGTTCCTTCTGAGACCTCTGAGGGAGAATCCCCTCTCCCAGCTTCTGTTGGTTTGCTGGCAACCTTTGGCATTCCTTAGTGTACACTCGTCATGGTCACATGGTGTATTTTGTGTGTATGCGTGCGTGTCCTTGTTTTGAAGGATATCAGTTATTTTATTTATTTTTTATTTAAAAAATATATTTTACTGATTTTTTACAGAAAGGAGGGGGGAGGGATAGAAAGTTAGAAACATCGATGAGAGAGAGACATCGATCAGCCACCTCCTGCACGCTCCCTACTGGGATGTGCCCACAACCAAGATACGCGCCCTTGACCGGAATCGAACCTGGGACCTTTCAGTCCGCAGGCTGATGCTCTATCCACTGAGCCAAACCGTTTTTAGCAGTTATTTTAAATTAGGGGTCCACTCTACTCTAGTATGATTTCATCTTAACTGATTATATCAGCAATTGCCCTATTTCCAAATCCTGTCCTGGGGTAAGGATTCAATATAGGAATTCTGAGGGGATGCAATGGAGCCTGAAAAATCTGGTGACAGATCACTAGATCTATTATAGGAGGTATTATTCCCCCCCACACACAATTTTTATATTTTGCACCTAACAAACGCTGTTTCAGAGTCTTACTTTCTGCTTTATTTGGAAATATGTGCTCTAGTTGCCCAGCTTACCTGCTGCATCTCCTTTCTCAGCCAGTACCACGCTCATCCTCACCCTTCCGTGACTTTCTGTTCGTATGTGGGAGAATCACGTGGCTACCATTGCCCACCTGGAAGAAAGGGAATATAGGTCTTCTTTTTAAATATGCCAAACTCCCAAGTTAGAGCCATCATGTCTGAGTGGTCAGCTCTTGCCATGAGTGATGGATGGTGCTTTGCAAAACCAGCTTTCTTTTTTTTTTAAATATATTTCTTTATTGATTTCAGCGAGGAAGGGAGAAAGGAGAGAGATAGAAACATCAATGATGAGAGAGAATCATTGATTGGCTGCCTCCTGCACACCCCCCACTGGGGACCGATCCCGCAACCCAGGCACGTGCCCTTGACTGGAATTGAACCTGGGACCCTTCAGTCCGCAGGCTGACGCTCTATCCACTGAGCCAAGCCGGCTAGGGCAAAACCAGCTTTCTTAAGAGCATCACTAACAATGTCATGGTAGGCTTTTGGTGGGTGATGTCACAGGATAGATAATTCCTGTGTATCCATCCGTGTGAAACTGGTCTTAGAAGACTCCTTATTCTTACTTATGGGAAACCCTCTCATCTTGCGGCGCTTCGTTTGAGAACTTTACCCGAAGTGGCTCCTTTTAATTGTTGATGAGTTTTGTCACAAAGCTTTTAGTAATAGAATAATAGAGGCTAGCACTTCATAATGCAGAGAAAATTGGAGGGTTGAATCAAAATCCCTAGTCACTTGGTGGGAAAAAGCTCATTGGGCCAAGCTTTCATTTGGCACCTCTTGGCCAAATGTTGTATATGTTTATACATGCATATTCCAGGATTAGATGTTTGTATATGTGCAAACAAAATCATGCTCCTTAGTTGTCAAGTGGAAATTATTGATGTACATCACAGTTGTCTCTCTCTCTACAGATCAATATCATAAGTCCACTGTGTGAATTATTAGGGGGTTGTGAGGAGCCAAAAATCCAGATTCCTGTTTCGACAAGCTTGTTATCTTGGTGGGGAGAGAAGATTCTTAATTTATTCAGCAAATATTTATTAAGAACTGATATGTGCCAGCTCCCAAATGAGAACTGATACATACTGAGTGACCAGATTACTATGATCTCTTAATGCATAATAATCTGGCCACTCAGTGTATATCCTATATAATAAAAGGCTAATATGCAAATTATCCCCTCGACCAGGAGTTCAACCAGCAGGCAGGCCAGCCAACTGCCCATGTCCCCTCCCCCTGGCCAGGCTGGCTGGACCCCACCTGTGCACGAATTCATGCTCTGGGCCTCTAATATATATATGTATGCATGTATGTGTGTGTGTATACACACAACACACACACACACACACACACACACACACACACACACATTGAGTGGCCAGATTATCATGCGTTCAGGGATCATAGTAATCTGGCCACTCAGTGTATGTTGTAAGTAAGAGATCATCCCTAGCTCAAGAAAGTCATAGTTTACTGGAGAATGTAGAGAAGTGGACAGAAGCTGGCAACAGTGTGGCGAGGACTTGAGTGGAGGAAGGCATAGGACATTGCAAGAGTTCACACAGGAGTATCTAACTCAGACCGAGAGGCGTAGGGAGGCTTTCTGGAGGTGGAAGATACCAAAGCGCAATGCATCACAGTGCCCTGAGTGGTCGGCAATAGATGAGCGGTGCCCGTGTAAGTGGCATTCCACAAAGGGGGCGGCCACTTCATGCTCAGGTGATGGAGAGGAACTTCTTAGAGGAGTAAGGTTTGAGATGAACTGGCAAAGTTGATGTCAGAACTGCACACACCCGGCCACCCTTCAACTGTGTGTGCATTGTGGGAACCCTCTGTAGGCAGTTGGGGTGCTGAGACAAGTCTGGGATCTCGTTTAGGTTGGAGCTAGATGTCATTAACCAGGAAAGGGTATGACATTGTATATGAACCCAGCTAGTAGTTACACCCTGTTTCTCCGAAAATAAGACAGTGTCTTGTATTAATTTTTGCTCCCAAAGATGCGCTAGGTCTTATTCTCAGGGGATGTCTTATTTTCCATGAAGAAGAATACGGTACACATTTAGTATTGAACCATAAAAAAAAGGAAATTGATTACCTGTAGACGGTACGGTAGTCGTTGTCATCACAAACCAGCTCACTGATGGGCCGCAGCGCAGCCAGAGCTGTTCAGGCAGGGCGAGGTCTCTTTAAATCAGGAGTCAGACGCCTTATGGTAGCTTCGGGGGCCTTCTATTCCGGGGAGGCCTTATGTTCAGGGGAAGCCTTATTATCAGGGAGGTCTTATTTTCGGGGGGATGCTTTATATTACAGCGAGAGGCAAAACTGGAAGTAGGTCTTATTTTCGGGGGATGTTTTACTTTCGGGGAAACAGGGTGGCTAAGGGTTGCCACCTGTGTCGGCAGTATTTGTGTAGGTAATTAGGGAGAGATGGGCCTGAGTTTGGAATGAAGCAGTGTGTTGACTTTGAGTTGATGGACAGATATTGGAAGGAGGAGGCTCTGCTGGTGTATGAGGTAGGAATGCTTTTGTCTGCCAGTTAGAAAAACCCAACTAAGAGCGACTTTTACAAAAAAAAAGGATTGTTTTTTCCTGCGGAATGCACCATCTGGATCTAGCCACTGGGATATTGGTTCAGTGGCTCAAGAAAGTCAGAGATGGCACCTACACCATTCTCTTGGCCTTCCCTTGATGTTTATTGCCTTATGATCAAAATATGACTGTTCCTTTAATAAGGAAATAAGTCTTTTCTCTAGAAGCACCCTGCAGATTTTCCCGTTATGTGTTAATGTCCAGACTGTAGCACATGAACAATATAAATGAAGACATGTTGAGAAAGAGATTAAGGATTTCAGCTTGCCAGATGGGGCTGGGGGGAGGGAGGAGGGAGAGAGGGAGAGAGAGAGGGAGAGGGGGAGAAAAGGAGAGAGAGAGGGGAGGGAGGGAGAAAGAGAATGCTCAGTACTACCTACAGCTTGGGCCTGGGTGCAGGACTAGGTGCAGTACCAGTAATGGCCTCAAGGGGGAACCAAAGAGAAGGCCACACAGCTGGGCCCCACACAGTGCTCATTTCAAGACTTTGGGACCCGCTCCTCCCCACCATTGTGGATTCTGTATCACTCCGCTGGATCCATATCCTCGTCCTGCCCTCCCCTCAGGTATTGGCTTTCTATTCGATTCTGTCATTGGCCCATTCTCTTCTCACTCTGTACACACCTGGAGAAAAGTCAGCAAACCGACAGTGGTAGGGCCCGAGACTCCTGCCAGGCCTAGAAACTGTGCCAACCATGAGCTCCCTCTGGGTAGGGTTGGCAGTTGCCAAGTGTCACAGCCCAGCCAGACAGAGAGGAGGAAAATGACAGGGGCTTGAGTGCCCAGTGGTAGTGCCAGGCCAGTCATTGTGAAGCCAGACTGGAGTTAACCCGGGATAAGAAGTAGGTTTTCTGAAAAAAAGGCCAAGAGAATGATATAGGTGCCATCTCTGGACTACTGCCTTTTCTCCTCTCTGGACTATAGATGGCGCTAGAGGTGCCATCTCCTGGACTACTGCAATTTCTGCCTTTCCATTTAGGGTCTTGCTAAACTGTGCCAGAAACCTGGCCCTTGGCATCTCAGAACTAAAATAGAGACTTGCCCATGTGGCACTAATGAGGCCCTCTCCCTTAGCTCCCAGGCCAAGCAGAAGAGAAGCCAACCGGTCCTGGCCTGTGATTCTGGTAAGAAAAGGGCTGTTAGTGAGGCAATACCTTGGAGAGGGGAGCCAAGGACAAGGGCGATTCCTACTGTCCTCCCACAAAGACATTCATTTGGGAGGGATTCTCAGCCAGGGTCGCTGGTGAGATTGGGGAACCAGAATGTTTGATTAAGTTGACATGTGATGGTTTAAAAACAGAGCAGCGCTTTGCCCCATTGAGTGTATTTTGATCACAGCGTTGAATTTGTTTTGCATTTCAGAGAGTACTAAAAGTGGTCAGGAGTGGCCTGGCTGGCTGGCTCAGAGATTGAGCGTCGACCTATGAACTAGGAGGTCATTATTCCATTTCCAGTCAGGGCACAGGCCTGGGTTCGATCCTCAGTACAAGGTATGCAAGAGGCTGCTGATCAATGATTCTCTTTCATCATTGATCTCTCTCTCTCTCTTTTTCTCTCTCTCTCATTCTTCCTCTCTGAGGTCAATAAAAATATTTTAAAAAGTGAGCATGAATGTAATGTATATTAAAAGGTAGCATGACCCACAAAAGTTGAGAAACAGCTCTAATTGGGTTGGCTCAGTGGATAGAGCATTGGTCTGCCGACTCAAGGGTCCCAGGTTTGATTCCGGTCAAGGGCATGTACCCTGGTTGCTGGCACATCCCCAGAGGGAGTGTGCAGGAGGCAGCTGATCGATGTTTCTCTCTCATCAATGTGTCTAACTCTCTCTTTCCCTTCCTCTCTGTAAAAAAATTAATAAAAAATATATTTTAAGAAAGGTTGAGAAACAGTGATACAGGACAGAGTGGGGCATGCTGTGGAGACAAATGAGAGTAACCTGATCCACACTGAGGCGCTGCCTAAGACAAAAACTTCGCTGAATTATCAGTGAGAGGCTTTGGCCACTTGAAGGCGGGACCTAAGGTGAGAGCTCGGCTTTTGGGAATTCTGGTGAAGCCTATGAGCTCCCTGACAGAGAATGTTTTTTAAATGTGTAAAATCAAATGCATGGGATAACAAAGCACATCACTTCTACTGAAATACAGTTTTCAAACTACTAGAGACTCAGTGCACAAATTTTGTGCACCGGGGTTGGGGGTTCCTCAGCCCAGCCTGTGCCCTCTTGCAGTCTGGGAGCCCTCAGGAGATGGCCAATGACAGGAGCCTAAGCCGTCAGTTGGACATCCTAAGCGCGCTGCCAAGGTGGGAGAGGCTCCTGCCATCGCCGCTGCACTCACCAGCCTTTGAGCCTGGCTTCTGGCTGAGTGGCACTCACCCTGTGGGAGCTCACTGACCACCAGAGGGCAGCTCCTGCGTTAAGCATCTGCCCCCTGGTGGTCAGTGCGCGTCATAGCAACTAGTTGTTCTGCCGTTGGCTCGATTTGCATATTAGCCTTTTATTTCATAGGATTAAAGAACCAAATCTGTGACAGAATAATGGATGTGTTCCTTTATTAATGTTTTAAATAACAAGATCTAATGAGGGCTCTAATGACCACTGTAATTTTGAAGTAGTGATGAGTGTTAACAGTATTTTGAGATATCTGCAATAGCTGAAATGTGTTAGGAGAACAACTGTGAATCTTATTGGTGACAGTCATAGGTACTGCTAGTACTGCTGAGGTTTCTTATGTTGAGTGAAGAAGATGCCAACGTGAAGGGATTAAGTAAAAGATATGGATCCCCTATATCCTCTTCTACTCCCCTCACCCCCCTTTCCTTCTGGGGACATAAATGGTGACAGAAGGAGACTTGACTTGGGTGGTGAACACACACAATACAATATACAGATGATGTAGTATAGAATGGTATACCTGAAACCTATATAGTTTTATTATGCAACTAGAGGCCTGGTGCACGAAATTCATGCACCAGTAGGGTCCCTAGGCCTGGCCAGCGATTGGGGCCAATCTGGGCCTTCCAGCTGTCAGCTGGGGCCTTCCTTTCGGCTGCAGGCCAGGGCTTTCCTTCCCTGGCTAATGGCTGATGGCCAGGGCCTCCCTTTCCCAGCTGCTGTCCAAGGCCTTCATTCATTCCATGCCGCCCCCTGGTCGTCAGCACATGTCATAACATGTCATAGCAAGTGATTGGTCTCCTGGTTGAACTCCTGAGGGGACAAATTGCATAAATAGGCTTTATACACTGAGTGGCCAGATTATTATGATCTCTGAATGCATAATAATCTGGCCACTCAGTGTGTGTGTGTGTGTGTGTGTGTGTGTGTGTGTGTTAGAGGCCCAGTGCATGAATTTGTGCATGGGTGGGGTCCAGCCTGACCTGAGGAAGGGGTAATGGGCAGTTGGCCAGTCTGCCTGCTGATCTAACTCTTGGTTGAGGAGACAATTAATTTTTATATTAGCCTTTTATTATATAGGATATACACTGAGTGGCCAGATTATTATGCATTCAGAGATCATCATAATCTGGCCACTCAGTGTATATATATAGATGTCACTCCAATAACTTTAATAAAAATATAAAAATAAGCTGTGGTAAAAACAAAATAAAAAAGAAAGAAAAAAGAATTTTATCAGAAAAAGAAAGAGATTGGAAACAAAAGGTAGAAGTTTCCTATCTGACTTCCGGACCCTGTGCATTCTCCCCACAGCTCTCATGGGGATCCACAGGTGTAGGACCAGCTGCAGCGTGGAGACACGATGGGCCCACACAGAGGCAGGTTAATGTTGCGGGTAAGGAGGGCAGGCAGAGGACCAGGCACTGAGCGCAGCGGCAACTTGTCATCTGTCCCAGGCCCTGTCCATGCTATTATGAAGGGCCTGGAGGAAAAGCCACACTCCATTTTTCTGGGTCTGTTTGGACTCCCAGATAACACCACATCCAGGAAATGGTGGTGTTAATTTTTTATTGGCAGTGGCCTTGGTTATCTCGCAGAAGATTAATGGACTTGGAGTTTGGTCCAAGCCTTGGATGGCTTGTGGTGACATTTGCTCCCAGCCTTCCTGCACTGACTGGAGCTGATGCGCATTCACAGGATGTCAGCTGGTGGAATGTTTATTTGCCTCCTCCCTGAATGTGCTAAATGCAAATGAAAAGCCCACATCAAATGCAAAGGGAAAGGTGCAAGGAAAAAAACGAAGACTGGGTTCTGGGTCATTCCTCTTTCTGAATATGGCACTGGGAGTCTCATTGCTAACAGGCATTGAGCCCTCAGTCAGAAGGTCACCTCAAGACTCCCGCTAATCATTCTTCTCATTTTGCAAACAGAGAAAGAGGACCAGGGATGAGTTCAAGGCTGGAGAGCATGTCAAACAGAGTGTGATGAATAGAATTTCCAACCCCCCAAAATCACAGTCCTTCTGGCCATAGATGCAGTTAGTTAGACTTTTCAAAGCCTGCCCACCCATAGGCAAGTAATTAGCGAATGCCTAGCACGTGACCAGCGAGGTAAGGGTGGAGGCCTCTTCAGCTCTGATGATCAGGCAAGGCCGCTCTGAGGAGATGGAAGCTAAAAGGAGAAGCAGACAGCCACACAAAGATGTGGCTCACAGCACTCCAGGTGGCGGGAATAGCCTGCAGAAATGCCCTGACAGAGCAGGGAACACTGAGGGCCAGGTGGAAGGCAGTGGGGGTGAGGGGGAGCTTTGCAGGAGATGGAGCCCAAGCTTTAGAGACAGATCCCCGGAGGTTACAGTGAGGAGGGTTTAAACAAAGCAGCTTGCTTGGTATGGCTTCCCTGTCCCACCGTAGTTCTGGGTGCAGATCAACTGGTGAAGGCAGGAGTGTGAAAGAGGGGTCGCGGTCTCCGGGTGGGGAGTGGTGTGATTTGGACTTAGGGTTGCAGCGGTGCAGGCAGCGAGAAGTGGCCGCGTTTTGGAGCTATTTTAGAGGCATGGACATAGGAGTTACTGATGGATTAGGTGGGGGTGATGAGAGGAAGACTGGTACCAGGGATGGGGCCTCAGTCATGTGGGGGAGTTTCTGAGCAAGGGAAAATGATGAGTTATGTGCAGTTTGTTTGTGCCCTCCGATATGCTGCCCTCCCCCCTGACCTCTCTCAATGCCACCACCTTCTCAGTCTCTAGTTTCCTTTTTGGCTTCTCAAGGGTTGCAACCATATACCTCTTTCTTAGAAAGCCGCATAGGGCCAAAACCGGTTTGGCTCAGTGGATAGAGCATCAGCCTGCGGACTGAAAGGTCCCGGGTTCGATTCCGGTCAAGGGCATGTACTTTGGTTGCGGGCACATCCCCAGAAGGGGGTGTGCAGGAGGCAACTGATCGATGTTTCTAGCTCTCTATTCCTCTCCCTTCATCTCTGTAAAAAATCAATAAAATATATTAAAAGAAAAGAAAGCCACATAGGGTAGTAGATAAGGGATAGGGTTTAGGGCAAAGGACTAAAGTTGGACTCCTGCCTGCAGGCCCCCTCCCCGCCATTTGCTTGTTGCATGACCTGGGCATCTTGCTTTCCTGAATATCAGTGGTTTTCCATCCAGGAAATGGGATGAAAAGAGTGACCTCTTGGAGTTTTGGGGATACTGATTCACACAGTGAATGAAGTGCCCAGCCCAGAGCAGGCTCTCAGCAGATTCATCCCGATTTCAGTTCAACGTGCCTTTCTTGTATCCCATTTGGGCCCTGGCTTAGTGAGAGGCTGGATAGCTGCTCATAAACTCAGCCATGTTAAGATATTGCCCAGGTCAGTAAAGCAGCAAACAGACTGTCAAATTACAGCAGGAAGATGAAGGAGAGGTGGGGTAGATAAGAGATCAACCAAAGGACTTGTATGCATGCATATAAGCACAACCAATGGATATAAGACACTTGGGGGTTGGGGTATGCCTGGGGTGGGAGTGGCAATAGGAAGATATGTATACATGTAACACAATAAAAAATACATACATACATACATACATACATACATACATACATACATAAATAAACAAATAAATGATATTGCCCTGGTTCTCAATGCAGGCCACACAGGACAGCAACTGGGGAACTTAAAAAAAATACTCAGGCCCATGTGCCCTTCTCGGGTTTCTGATTTGATTGGTTGTGGGTGTCAGGGAATCATTCTTTTTCAAAGCCCCCCCACCCCAGGTATTTTGAATGAGCAGCGAAGTTTGAAAAGTCCTGTTAAATTAGCAGACAGCCGAAACCCGTTTGGCTCAGTGGATAGAGCGTTGGCCTGCGGACTGAAAGGTTCCAGGTTCAGTTCCTGTCAAGGGCACATAGCTTGGTTGGGGGCACATCCCCAGTGGGAGGTGTGCAGGAGGCGGCTGATTGGTGTTTCTCTCTCCTTGATGTTTCTTACTATCTCTCTCCCTTCCTTTCTGTAAACAACCAATAAAATATATTTTTAAAAAATCAATAAAATATATTTTTAAAAAATTAGTGGACAGTTTTAATTTAGTGAATGACCATCGAGTAGTTACTAGTATTTCTAGGAACATGTTACGGGCTGTAAAAATTTACCCCAAGCTGGAGTATTCACCTGAAGAAGTGAGAGTTTTTTTTATTAGAAAGAAAAGAGTCCCTCAGTAGCTAATAATGATTGCATACTGATGATGTGTTGTTGTCAGTGTGCCAGACAATGTTCTAAGTTCTCTCTCTTTTTTTCTCTCTGACCTTGACCGCATTGGCCTTCTTTTTGTTCCCGGATATTCCCACTTTCTCTGCCTCCCCAAGGTCCTCAGACAGGCTATTTCCTCCCGCCTGCCCTCTTTACAGCCTCCCTTGTCTGAACTTGACTCTTGATATTATGTGAACGCACCTTTGGTATGTATCTACCTGCCTGCCTGCTTCTTGAATATCTGTCTTCCGTACCCTCCTGTAAGTTGCAAGGAGGCATAATTACATTCAGACGCTTTACATATAACTTTCCACCAGTTCACAGGGAAAAGATGAAGCGGTTTAAATTGACCAATTTATCCCAAACTATTTGTTTTTTTGCCTGTTTGACCCAGGATTAAAGCTGTTACCCTGAGTGCAGGTTGCCCTGTAAATTAGGGTTTATGATATCAGCCCTGCTCGAAAGGCAGACAATGAAGAGTTGAGAAGAGCAGTGGTAAATAATGGGGGGGGGATGTTGAGGTTCAGGGCTCTAGACATGTGAAAACGATGTGTCATGTGTTGGAGGCTAGGAGGGGGTAAAGACTAGAATCAAAGATGCACCAGCGCTAGACTGTCATTGGTTAAAAAGAAAGAAAGAAAGAAAAGAACCATTGCGAAACATTTGTCTTCTAGTCTGCTTCTTTTATATGATCTCAGGGATTTTCGCCACTAAAAGGTGAACTGAAGCCAAGGCTGGTAACTCCAACCGTTATTTATCAGGGGAAGACCCTATCCGGTCACACCAATGTCAACGGGAAACACAATAAAAATCTTTATTTGAGGGGGCTTGTATTTTGCTTTGGGTTATACTGAAAACCTTTAGCAGTTATTTCCAACTCCCCCCACTGCCTCTAAATCACTGAGCCCAAGACTGGCTTCATTTTTTTGAGGTTATAGTAGCTCTGGGGATGGGGGTTCAGTGGTGCTGAGAAAGGAAGATAAATGATACAGCCAACATCTGCCCAAGTTTTGTTTTGTTTTATTATCTTAAAATATATTTTTTGTTGATTTTTTTAGAGAGCAAGGGAGAGGAGAGAGAGAGAGAGAGAGAGAGAGAGAGAGAGAGAGAGAGAGAGAGAGAAACATTGATGTGAGAGGGAAACATCAATCGGTTGCCTCCCATATGCACCCTGACTGGGGATTAAACCTGCCACTTGGATATGTGCCCTGATCAGGAATTGAACTTGTGCCCTGGTGACCTTTTGGTGTAGGGGACGACAGTCTAACCAACTGAGCCACACCCGCCTACAGATGAAACGACACAATCCTGGCGTTCACGTGTAAAAACGCACACTAAAGAATTTCCCATTTTCAGAATGATCCCTTTAGCTCAGCTTCACTTCTGGCTCATGGGCCAGGCCAGGCTGGAAGGTCTCAGTTTGGTTTGAAAGTGCAGTTACTGATGGGCTTGTTAAATGCCAGGGGTTGGGGACCTTTCCCTGAACCCTGGCCGGAGGTTCTGTTTACTGTCCTCTGCTGTGGGGTGGACTGGTCCTTATGCCAGGGGCTAGGCATGATGCCAGGTGTGGCCTCGAATTCCTGCTAGGGTTGGCACCTTGTATGCCCCTCCGATGACTGGCAGGTGAGGGCCGCCTTTGAAAGGAATAGTGAGGGACAGGAGATTGTCCAGGGCCAGGTGTCATTACAAATCACCAACATTGGCACGTGGATTTACCCAGGGGGTTAATGCATAAAGGGACTCCTTGAGGACCCCCCAGATCTCTTTCATTGGCACCAGCTTTAGATGTGTACCCACTATGTCCTTGTAAGATGCCCTGGACACCACATTGCAGTTGAAGGAGGAAGAAAGGTAGAAAGAATAAAGGTGGCGATTGATGATATTATTCGTACCCCGTTTCCCTGAAAATAAGACATTGTCTTATATTAATTTTTGCTCCCAAAGATGCACTGGGTCTTATTTTCAGGGGATGTCTTATTTTTCCATGAAGAAGAATACGGTACACATTTATTGTTGAACAAAAAAAAAAAGGAAATTGATGACCTGTAGACGGTACGGTAGTCGTTGTCATCACAAACCAGCTCACTGATGGGCCGCAGCGCAGCCGTAGCTGTTCAGGCTGTGCGAGGTCTCTTTAAATCAGGAGTCAGATGCCTGATGGTAGCTTCGGGGGCCTTATATTTCGGGGAGGCCTTATGTTCGGGGCAGGCCTTATTATCGGGGAGGTCTTATTTTCGGGGGGGGTGCCTTATATGACAGCAAGAGGCAAAACTGGAAGTAGGTCTTATTTTCAGGGGTGTCTTACTTTCGGGGAAACAGGGTATCACCTCCACAGCTTCTAACAATAACACATGGATCCTCTCCCCAGCCCCTCACCAGCAAGGGGAAAGTCCCCCTCCTTGGTTCATTGGCAGTCGCTGCCTTGGTTAGAGGATCAGGACCCAGTGAGAAAAGGAGACCTCGCTCGGACTTTCAATGGGAGGGCCTGAGTGCGGGAATTAGCCCCTCAGGGGTTGGGAGGAGACTGGAGAGCAAAAGGGGGAAGCCAGCGAGGAAGAGTTGCAGGGAGCGGTTACTCTCCTGGGCCGAGAAGGTAAGAGGAGAAGTGGGGTGTTTGAAGGAAAAGGATTCTGTGGGGCCTGGATCTCTGTGGAGTGGGTGCCCTGTTACTGGCATGGGGGCCCGCCAGGGGGGGGGAGCCAGTAGATGCCCGTGGCCCAGTGAGTGAGGGAGCACAGATGACTGACCCTTCAGCCACTGCTGGCACCTCGGGAGTGACACCGACAGAAACTGGGAAGGAAGTTCCTTCCCCCCACTTCCCACGTTCCACTTGCCTCCAGGAGATCCTTGGTGTTCAGTCCCCCAACGGGCAGAACTGGATAGGAAGCCAGCTCGCAAGGGAGCCTGGGAAATGTGGCTGGCAGAGTCCCCTGCTGGGTGTTGGGCCAAATGAAGATGCAGGGCTTTGGGTTCTACTTAATGCCAGCGAGATTTTCTCCACTCCTGCACTTCCGGAGGACATGCTGAAGGCTTGCATGTTTAACTGGATGGAATAATAGAATCGTTTATTTAGCCTCACCCGAGGATATTTTCCCCCACTGATTTTTTTAGAGACAGTGGGAGGGAGAGGGAGACACACACAGAGAGAGAAACATTGATTTAAGAGAGACACATCAATTGCTCACCTCCTGCACTGGCCCCTGGATTGACCCTGCAATCGAGGTGCATGTCCTTGACTGAGAATAGAACCCACCACCTATAGGTCCTTGGATTGACGCTCTAACCAATGAGCTAACTGACCACAGCTAAAATTTATCATTAATTTAGACAACATTAAAAAATATGGAGGCTTGAGACAAATAAAGAATGAAAATGAACACATCGGAAAAGTTCAACTCAAGCAATAGATGAAGGCATCTCCCTCATAATCCCTTATAAAACACTTTGCTATTTACAAGGCAAAGCGTTGTTATTCCGATTTATTTGAGGAATTTAATGAGGTCCTAAAATCGTCCCGCTTCACTTTTTAAAAAAATTAATCCTCATACAAGGATATTTCTGCACTGATTTTAGAGAGAGTACAATGGAGAGGGAGGGGAGGAGAGAAACATCAATGTGAGAGGGACACAGTGATTGGTTTTCTCCCATAGGTCCAGGCCAGGGCCAGGGCTAGGGCTCAAACCTGCAATCCAGGTACATGCCCTTGACCAGGAATCAAACCCCAGACCCTTTGGTGTGAGGACCAATGTTCTAACCACTTAGCGACACCATCCAGGGCTGGCTCACTTATAAATGAACCAGCAAGCTGAAAGGTTCCCTTTGGTCCAGGAATGCAAATTGATCTTTGAGGCTAACAGTGGAATTTTCCAACTGCAAAGCAATATATGCTTAATTATACATGGTATTGTTAGAGACACCTATTTTCATGGAATTATGAAGGTTTCATAACTTTGGCAAACTATTTAATAAAAGAAGTACTGAGATTGTGGCACTGATATTCTAAGTAACATCTCTAATCATCAGTGATTGGGGTTTATAGCGGTTTTAAATTCGTGATAAATAACTCCTTTTATGTCTAAGGCTATGCGCTTTATTAAAAACATTTTCTATTTGTCACTGAAACTTTTTGATGAGATAAGCTGGCTCAGGCCCTGATGCCATCCTGTACCTTCCAGCAATCAGCATGCTTTACTTTAGGACATATTGAGGAAGGAAAGAAGTAGAGAAAACGTTTATAGGGATAAGGATAAATATTTGGGTTGGAAATTCGTTTCAACAATTATTGGTGAAGTGCTAGAGCTGATAAACTATTTTTGAGTCTGGAACTCACAGACATAGATTTAACATCAGGGAAATTAGAACCAATGCCCAGATAAGGTCATTTCATGTTCTACTTTGACTTTTCAGATCTGTGCCCTGAGTTCTCTCAACCTATAGGATTTTTGAAAATGTTACTCCTCTTTTCTTATTCCCTGTCCTGGGGACATACACTGAGTGGCCAGATTATTATGATCTCTGAACACATGATAACCTGGCCACTCAGTGTGTGTGTGTGTGTGTGTGTGTGTGTGTGTGTGTGTGTTTGTGTGTATTAGAGGCCCGGTGCATGGGTGGGGTCAGGCCAGCCTGGCCAGGGGAAGGGGACATGGGCGGTTGGCTGGCCTGCCTGCTGGTCGAACTCCTGGTCGAGGGGACAATTTGCATATTAGCCTTCTATTATATAGAATATACACTGAGTGGCCAGATTATTATGCATTCAGAGATCATAATAACCTGGCCACTCAGTGTATATTTCTTCAGTATTCTCTTAAATCCCCAAAGATTGTCCTTTATCATGCTTTTCTCTCTCTCTTTCTCTCTCTTTTTTAATCAGATTTTTTTTCAGAAAGACGGGAAAGGTGGTGGCATATGGTTTTGGGTCAGGGTGTGCTCCATCCACCTCAGATCATCTGAGTACCACAGATTTCCTTGTAGATAAATTAGCCACTTCTGAAAACAGGATGAGGTCTTTCAGTCCTACAGCTATGCTTAATGATAATACCTTATATTTGCATAATGTTTTAAAGTGTACTGCCTCCTATAAATGCTCTTACCTCATTATATTTTAATTATGTTGCTTACAGGTTTGTCTCTCTTAATAGAAAGTGAGCTTTTGGAGGGCTAGAAATATATGTATTTCTCATGTGGCAGGCCCAGTGCCTGGCATATAATTAGTGCTTTAATAACCATTTGTTGAATATGGGATAAATCTTGTACTAGCTTTACTCACAACATTACCATGAGAATTAGATGACTCATTAGATGGAAAAACCCTAATCACTGAGCCTGGTACATAAATGGCTCGCAGTAAATGCTTTCGGATTAAGGAACAATTTCGTGATGCAAGCAGGATACTTATAAGGGGTGGAGCTCTGGAATGCAGATCTTCAGCTTCTTAAAGTGAGTGTTTTTCTCTACTACCCAATAGATTCTCACAGAGACCACCCATAGCCCAAAGAGCAGAGAAGAGTTATTTCATTGGTTTTCTAAGTAAATTCAATTATTCACTTGAATGAATATAATATACTAGAGGCCCGATGCATAAAATTCGTGCAAGAGTAGACCTTCCTTCCCCTGGCTGCCGACTTTGACTTCCCTCTGGCACCTGGGACAGGGCTTCCCTCACAGCCCCGGCTTCCTCCGGAAGGTCGTCTGGAAGGACGTCCAGTCTAATTAGCATATTATGCTTTTACTAGAGGCTGCAATAGGCCTTTCTTTGCTTGGCTTCCAGCACCGGTTTTCCTCCAGCACCTGGGACCCAGGCCTTCACTCCAGCTGCAGACTCGGCCAGAATCTGCCATCTTTGTCTTCGCTGCTTTGCTGTAGACTCTGGCTGGAGTCTGCTATCTTCGTCTTCGCTGCAGACTCCGGAGTCTGCAGTCTTTGTCTTTGCTTCGACCAGAGTGCCACTCCTGTAGATCCTTTCGCCCCCTGCCCTCCCTCTCATAGCAGGTGTCCTGCCCTGCCCGGCCACTCCACGCCTGGAACAGCTGGGCCACCCCATCTTTGTCCTTCTAATTTGCATATTCCCTCCTGATTGGCTGGTGGGCGTAGCGGAGGTACGGTCAATTTACATGTTTGTCTATTGTTAGGTGAGATTATTATAGATGAGACCATCTTGATAGTGTATGACAATAGAAGGAGAACAGTGGTGAAATGAAAAGAGTTCAAAAATCAATGAATAATCCCTTAAAACATGTACTCTTCCCAGAAATGCAAAATATAATGGACTGGCAGACTTACCTCTGTTATTAGATTTTGATTACAGTTGTAACAGGCTACAGTGGAGTTTTTGTGAATGTTTTTTTTAAATATTTTTATTGATTTCAGAGAGAAAGGGAGAGAGAAAGAGATAGAAACATCAATGATAGGAAAGAATAATTGATTGGCTACCTACTGCCTGTCCCTTACTGGGGATGGAGCCCACAACCTGGGCATGTGCCCTTGACTGGAATGAAGCCTGGGACCCTTCAGTCCACAGGCTGATGCTCTATCCACTGAGCCAAAGCAGCTAGGACTGTGAATAGATTTTTAACCTTTGTTTTTTGACTGTAAACTCCAGGAGACCAGCTTCGGTCATGGTCAGCATTGTTTCTTTAATGCCTGGCACTGTGCCTGAAATATGGTAGCTGCTGTTGTAGACTGCATTTAATGGTCCCAGTTCTTCACTCCTCCCACATCCACCTCCTTTGCCAGCTGATTTTACAGTTTGTCCCATTAAGGAGGTGGAATTTATTTTGCTGCCTCTTGGCTTTGCGTTTGACTATGTGAGTTGCTTTGGCCAAGGGATTATCAGCAGGCCAAAGGCTTGGAGAGCGTTTGACAAGCACTTGAAAATGAGGCTCATCTCCTTGTACATCAGCTATTGCGGTGAGAGGTACACGCCTGAGCTCCCTGTTTGCCCCAGGAGGATGAGAGACAGACACATGGAGCAGAGGTGTAGCACCACAGCCAAGTCCAGGCTAGATCAGCCAATCCACAGCTGAGACCAGCAGAGTTGCCTAGCAGAGCTCATCCTAGATCATCTGTCCCTCAACCAGTACATATTTGTGAGAATGTAATGACTAGTGTTAAAAGCCAATTAGTTTGGCATGGCTTTGGAGTATTGTACTATGGTGGCCATGGCTAACTGACAGAAGCTTAATAGATATTTGTTGAAATGACACATGCATAAATGGTATTGCAGGGGCAGCTGTTCTTAGTATTTTTTTCTAGCATCACTCCTCAGGAAAAGCTGTCAGGAAGTGGAATGTGGAAGACAGTGCCCAGGGTTCTGAGTTAGGAGACCTAGGTTTGAGCAGTGGATCAAACTTAAGCAGCTTCCCTGAGGCAAATATATTAAGTGAAGATAATTGTACCAAATATACACTGAGTAGCCAGATTATTATGATCTCTGAACACAATAATCTGGCCGCTCAGTGTATATCCTATATAATAAAAGGATAATGTGCATATTGTCCCCTCGACCAGGAGTTTGACCAGCAGGCAGGCCTGCCAACTGCCCATGTCCCCTCCCCCTGGCCAGGCTAACCAGATCCCACCCATGCATGAATTCATGCACCAGGGATGTAATATATATATGTGTGTGTGTGTATACACACACACACACACACACACACACACACACACACACACATATATATATATATCCTATCTAATAAAAGAGTAATATGCAAATTAACCACTCTACTACACCCACAAGCCATGCCCAACAGCCAATCAGGAGCGAGTATGCAAAGTAACCCACCCAAGATGGCTACAGCCATGGAGCAAGCAGGAGGCTTGAGTTTCCCCAGCAATGGAGGAATCCAAGCTTTTTGCACACCCTGGCCAGCCCAGGCCTCCACTCAAGGCTACAAAGTTTCAGTTATAGAAGATAAATAAATCTCAGATACCAGGGCTTTCATTTAGGTTGTCAGGGGGTGAAGCTGGTCTGCAAACCACCACAGGCCTCTTGCCCAGGCTGACGCATGCTCCAAGGGAATCCCCACCCTGATCCAGCACACCCTTCAGGGCAAACCAGCCAGCCCCTACTTGTGCACCAGGCCTCTATCCTATCTAATGAAAGAATAATATGCAAATTGACCATCACTCCAAGATGGTTGTCCCTATGTGGTCAGAGATCCTGCCCTCACGTGGACACAAGATGGCCAACAGGGGAGGGCAATTGGGAGAGACCAGGCCTGCAAGGAAGGGCAGTTGGGGGTGATCAAGCCTGCAGGTGAGGGCAGTTAGTGGTGACCAGGCTGGCAGAGGAGAGAAGTTGGGGGCCACCAGGCCTACAGGGGAGAATAGTTAGGGGGGACCAGGCCTGCAGGGGAGGGCAGTTAGGGGCAAACAGGCTGGCAGGGGAGCAGTTAGGCATCAATCAGGTTAGTAGGGGAGTGGTTAGGGGGTGATCAGGCTGGCAGGCAGAAGTGGTTAGGGGCAATCAGGAAGGCAGGCAGGGGAACAGTTGGGAGCAAGCAGTCCTGGATTGTGAGAGGGATGTCTGACTGCCCGTTTAGGTCCAATCCCTCCAAGGGTCCCAGATTGGAGAGGGTACAGGATGGGCTGAGGGACACCTCCCTCCGTGCATGAATTTCGTGCACCAGGCATCTAGTACACACACACACACTGAATGGCCAGATTATTATGCATTCAGAGATCATAATAATCTGGCTACTCAGTGTATATTCTGGCAATTTCATAGGAAGGGTTCAAAGATGAGGCAAGATTGTAGACGTTGAAAAAGGTGAATGTCCTCTAACAGTATAAGTATTGTTACCAGGTTTTACCATAATGACCCATATAACTGATCTCCTAAGAGAATGAGATATCTCCCAAAAGAACATTTTTCAGCAAATAAAAGTTTATGTGTGTAAAAGCCGTTATATTTATTTTTTAACATTTTTTGTAGCCTTCTTAAACATATTATCTTGACATAATCATTACTTCTTAATGACTGCGGATTGTCATTATGACCAGCAGTAGTTTTGTCCCTTCATCAGCTCAACTGTAAAATCAGGAGTGGTTGCTCTAGCTCAGTGGTCGGTAAACTTATTAGGTCAACAGAATGACAAACAGCAGCTCGAGAGCCACAGAGTTTGCCAACCACTACTCTAGCCAGTTTTGCTCAGTGGATAGATCATTGGCCTGCGGACGGAAGGGTCCTGGGTTCGATTCCACTCAAGGACACATGCCTTGGTTGCAGGCTCGGTCCAACATGCAGGATGCAGCCAATCAATGATTCCCTTTCATCATTTATGTTTTTACCTCTCTCTTCCTCTCTGCAATCAATAAAAACATATTGTTAAAAAAGAAGGAGGGGTCTAGGTGGCCCCCAATGACCTCTTGTGTCCTTTATTGTTCTAATATGGTTTCTTTATAAAAAAATGTATTTTATTGAATTTTTACAGAGGGGAAGGGAGAAGAATAGAGAGTTAGAAACATGGATGAGAGAGAGAAACATCGATCAGCTGCCTCCTGCATGCCCCCTACTGGGGATGTGCCCACAACCAAGGTATGTGCCCTTGACCGGAATTGAACCTGGGACCTTTCAGGCCACAGGCTGACGCTCTATCCACTGACCCAAACCGATTTCAGCCTAATATGGTTTTTTTATTGTGCTTTCCCCACAGTGAAGTCTTTAGGGGCTATTGAAGCCTCAAGGACTCGGATGGCCCATTCACGGAATGTGCACCCCTCACCCAATGGCTCTGCTTGAGCACTTCTTCCGCTGGCTCTGTGTCCTCCTGTTCCTCGTCCCTAAGACCGTCTTTAGCTGTTAGTGGTTCTGGGTCTGATCTCCTGCTGTTTCTTACACACATGGTCCCCTGGAGGAGGCCCGTGGTGTCTCTATTTCTATTCTAATATCATTAAGTTTCTAGCTTTTGGGTGCCTCTGTGCTACCCAGGAGTCCTTTCAGCTAATTTGGGAATCCCCTGGGTTAAAACTGGTTGAGGCTACTGCAAGCCAGGTGAGATTTTCCTGAATTGCTGGACTGCCATCCACAGCTGTGCATTAGCGTAGTCGTGAGTGTGTATCCAAATCCTTCCCGCCCCTTCACTCCACATTGCTTTATGTGCTTTGGAGAGGAAGCAAAGCCCACTTGTCAGAAACCTAGCTTCTCTTTTGCCTTCAGAAGGAGAGCACCATTTTACGTCCTACCTCACTTTTGATCTGTGGTCCAGCTAAGGTTTTCCCCCATCAGTTATGTCACATGGTGTCGTAGAAAGATACAATTGTAAATTCAGATAGACATGGATTCATGGATTCACTTTGTCACCTGTTGGCTGTTTCATCGTTTTAGCTGGGCAAAGAAAAAGCTCTACGTTGTAGTTTTCCCATACATAAGATGAGGTTAACCACAGTCCCTATGTTATTGTCCTGTCCGGAGGTTTTAAATGAGGTTTATGTAAGGAAATGTATCACAATGACTGGCAGATATAAGAATTTCAAAAAATGTTATCATTGTTCATCTTATTATCAATATATATTCATTGTAGAAATTTATACAGTATGCAATAGTACAAAATAAAAATTAAAAGTAGCAGAATTTGACCCTTCCTAAAGGACTTGACGGTTGGGTGTTCATAGTTCATTCATATATAGCAATTAAATAATTTAGTTTTTGCCCAAACCGGTTTGGCTCAGTGGATAGAGCATTGGCCTGTGGACTCAAGGGTCCCAGGTTCGATTCCAGTCAAGGGCATGTATCTTGGTTGCTGGCACATCACCAGTAAGTGGCGTGCAGGAGGGGGCTGATCGATGTCTGTCTCATTGATGTTTCTGGCTCTCTATCCCTCTCCCTTCCTCTCTGTAAAAAATCAAAATATATTAAAAAAATAATTTGGTTTCAATTGATATTTTCCAGGCATGTGCTATATGGAGTACACATAGCCATTTCTATGTTTATCCTAGATAAAACAGCAAGAGTAAAACTGCTCTAGATTTTCTTTTTAAAAAATTATTTTTATTGATTTTTTACAGAGTTGAAGGGAGAGGGATAGAGAGTTAGAAACATCGATGAGGTAGAAACATCCATCAGCTGCCTCCTGCACACCCCCTACTGGGGATGTGCCTACAACCAAGGTACATGCCCTTGACAGGAATCGAACCCCGGACCTTTCAGTCTGCAGGCTGACACTCTAATCCACTGAGTCAGACGGTCAGGGTTTCTTTTCTTTTTTTGCTGGGCTGTATGTCCAAACGTCAGCAATTTTCCTGCATGGGATGGTCAGAATTATCTGTTAAAGAATAGTTTCATTTTTTGATAAGGGGCTGCTGTCTTTCCCTTGGAGATACCCCATAGATCAGGCAGCCAGAAATCAAGTTTAATGCTCTAAAATGTCAGCATTTCAGTTGACAAAGAAATTATTTCAGCGTCATGGTGTGAAGTGTGAAGCAGGCTTCTTCCTGGAATTTTGACTAGAACTCACATCTGAGAACAAAACGCACCAAGAGTCCGGCGTTTTGAATGCAGAGAATTGCCAATCTGTGGAATAGTCATCTCCCTCCAGAGTCTGCCTGCTGAGGGGCAGCGTTTCAGCAGAACGGGCATCAACAGCTCACATCCATCTGCTTGCTTCCCCTCCATCAAGTAAAATGTAGCTTTCGGCTATGAGGCCATCTTTTTTTTTTGGGGGGGGGGGAGAGGGGGGATTAGAGATTCATGGAGTGCTAACCATCCTTGTCCTTTCCTTCCCTATGGGGCATTCAACTTGACAACTCCATTTACAAGACTGAGGGTGACTTCTTTTACCCCAAATCTGAGAGTAAGATGATCTCCTGAACTGAGTTTGCTGAGCCATCAAGCCAGCAGAGTGCCTGATGCCCTGGGGGATGATCCTGGCACTCTGCCTGTCAGTCAGGAGATGAGAACTGACTGACAGGCAGAATGCCAGGGGTAGCCAGCGTCCCCACCTTCAGGCATGACACGAGTGTGGGACTTGCCTGTGCTTGAGTGGACACCAGGGAAGGTGGCTAGAATGTAAACTCCCTTGTTCACGTCCCCCACGAGGGCCCAGTGAAGGAAGGAGTCCCATCCTCAAGTCACCATTCCCTTTACCAATCAGATTGTGGTTCTTTTCTGATTTTCAGTGACCACTTCTTTTGATTCCCTTTTCTCTTGTTCACCTTTCTTTGTGTGGCTTGGAATGAAGTTAGTGTGGGATTCTGTGCAGATATTATGAAAGAAAATAACTATATACTTACTTATAATGAGAGAGAGAGAGAGAAACATCTATGTGAGAAAGAAACATGGATCTTTTGCCTCCCACAAATGCCCATATCAGGGATTGAACCAACGACATTGCAGTGCATGGGATGGCAATGCACTGAGCCACACGGGCCATGGTGAAAATAACTATATTTAATTGAAATTATTAGAATCAGGTTCTAAACAGATTATGAATCATTTTTTGCTATAGCCCAACTCTTTATCAAGGCAACATGGAAGATGGCAGTTATTGGTAGCCAGACATCTTCATGATTAGGAACACAGACCTCTTATAGAGCCTGCGCCAACCTTGACATGGCTACCTAGTCATGGGTCCTGGGTTCGAGGACCAGCACCTCTTCCTATTTTTTCCTTTTGTGCTAAGAAAGCCCCTGAAGTGTCATTTCCACCAGTTTCAGGAGAGAAAAACCTTGTGGAATAAGGTGGGAGAAAAGTGAGAGAAATTGACTTTGTCCAGGAAGGAGGCCTGTAGCAATTCATAACCCAAAGGAGGTTGAGGGAGAGTTAATTTATGCTTAAATATTTTCGCCCTGGCCTCCCTGATGATAAAATGAAGTAAACAAAGTACAGTGGTACCTCGAGATACGAGTTTAATTCATTCCGTAACCTTGAGGCGTGGGAAACTATGAGATGCTCGAGTCGTGGGAAACTGGTGGGTCATGTGCAGCCGGCCGATCCGCGCGATGACTCCTATCTCAAATGTTGCTCGTATTTCAAAGCAAAAATCGCTTGCTCCATGGCTCCTATCTCAAAAATCTCATATGTTAGGGCACTTGTATCTTGAGGTACCACTGTAGATGAGAATTTTGAGGTTGGAGAGCTGATAATTTAAAAAAAAATGTTTTTATTGATTTTTGAAAGAGAGAGAAGGGGAGAGGGGGAGAGAGATAGAAACATCAATGAGAGAGAAACCTCATCAATCTGTTGACTCTTGCCCGCCCCCCTACTGGGGATTGAGCCCACAACCTAGACATGTGCCCTGACCTGGAATCAAACCGTGACCTCCTGGTTCACAGGTCGACGCTCAGCCACTGAGTCAAGCTGGCCATGCAAGAGAGTTGATACTTTTTAAAGACAGGACCTTTAAAATGGACTCAATAAATACTGATGTATGTGTACATACACACATATGCAAAGTTCACATATTTTGTTTATAATTGGTTGAGCTATTATTTTAAAAATTCACTCTGGATGAATCTGCATAGACTTTTTCAAGAATGCAAAAATACCTGCTGGGAAAATTTGTACTATGCAAAAATAGGTTTCATGAGAGAAGTTCTCAAGAGGAAATTGCAAAAGAAATGAGAATAGCCGAAGTCTGTAAGAGAAAGGAAATGTCACAAATAGAGATGCCGCAAAAACTTCTCTTGATGCCCTGGTTCCGATCACATTTCCCTTTTTCTTCCTGCTCTGTCAGTGATTTATTGGAAGCCGAGGGCAGACACGGGGATGATTTGTGAGGCCTACCTAATGCCACGGTGATGGGGATCCATGGTTTGCTCTAAGAAGTAGTCGAATGTATCATCTCTATTGAGCAAACGATATTTCTGGAAATATTTTACTAAGGCACAGGAGTAACACTTGAGATTTACTGTCAGGAAAGGAACATTCAAAAGTTATTCGCTCTGCCTCATGACCCAATTGGCAATTCTCTCAATCAAACTTGATCTGTCATCACCCTGGAAAGGAAACAGGTGTCCCCAAAAGGTTTTTATTTCTGAAGTCTTCTTTGGAGGAGAAAGAATTCTGCTTGCTACCCGTGCATTTTGCTGTGTCACTGCCTTCATGGAATTAATAACGATAATAATGAACAAGATAATAAATGTGTGAGCATGTTAACATGTCGACATGAAGTGGAGGACAAGAGACTGCTAAGATGGAAATGAACCCAGCCCAACCTTACCTGTAACCATGTACCAAAAGCGAAGCTGTTTAGTAATTAGTTATCTTTTACTTTTTCTCTCTTTCCAAAAGGAAGTGTATGCGCAGTACAAAAAACTCAGAAGACCCAAATGAACACAAATCAGAAAGTCATCCACCACGCCAAGGTAACCTTCTTATGTATGTCATTTAATATTTTTCGATCGATCTGCTTTATTTAAAACATTCACAGGCGATGGATTTCAAACCAGTGGCTGGAAACCCGGGAACTTTATACTACTGGGGAAGAGAATGGGGTGTATGGACAATGATAAGAGAAGCAAAGGATTGTAAAAAGAAACCTGGAGATGTGGTGAGTGTGTTTAAAACATACACTGAGAGGCCAGATTACTATGATCTCTGAATGCATGATAATCTGGCCTCTCAGTGTAGGCTGACCACAGAGTTGGGGTTTTAAAATAAGGTTTTTCCATGTAGAAGAACTGCATTGTGGGTAGTTAGAAAGAAGCAGAGGACTTACTAGCCAGAGGCTGGGGGCCACTATTTCCTGATCCCTTGACATATCAAGACTTGCAAGCTTTCCCTTATCCATAAGTACACTGAGTGGCCAGGTTATTATGCGTTCAGAGATCATCATAATCTGGCCACTCAGTGTGTATTGCAAGTTAAAGTTTTGTCAGAAATAATTATACTTTTTCTCTTCTGGTAAAACACATCCATATTTTATGAACAAAATATGATGTATATTAACTACTGTATGTAATTAGTGATTAGGACTATGTTAGACCAGGAAACATTAGGTAGTTGGGAAGTTAGAATTTTACAAACGCCACACATTTATTTTATTTTATTTTTTATTTTTATTTTTAAAATATATTTATTGATTTCAGAGAGGAAGGGAGAAGGAGAGAGAGATAGAAACATCAATGATGAGAGAGAATCATTGATTGGCTGCCTCCTGCACGCCCCCACTGGGGATCGAGCCCGCAACCCAGGCATGTGCCCTTGGCCGGAATCAAACCCAGGACCCTTCAGTCTGATGGCTGACGTTCTAGCCACGGAGCCAAGCCGGCTAGGGCTATTTTAAAGTATTATCAAATATTATAACTTGATAATGTATGTGAAAGCTTTTTGTCAGTTCTAATATGCACTGCAAATGCTGTTATTCGCACTACTATTAATTACTATTATTCTTACAAAATATATGAAGAGGAAATCAACGTAGGGAAAACTAAAATTACACAGAAAAATGTCTCCTGATTCTTCGCAAGATCTAACGGCCTGAATATACAGTATTAACAAGAAATATGTGAATGGTGGGCATGGCAAAGAAGGATTCAGTTTGATCTTCTGAATGCCAAGGAAGTCAGGATAAAGACTTTGGGCAGTTTCCTTCATTTAAGCTATCACTTTAGAGAAATAAATATTAAATTAAATAGCAACTTCGTAGCATCCTGCCCTCAGGAGAAAATTCCCCTTACATTTCTGAATACATTCAGCAAGTTTAATTTACTCTGAATGTTCCTCTGTTAAAGCTCGGGGAGGACCATGGAGCCATCTTGAATTGTTTCTCTTTGGGGAATACATTTCGGTCTCTTCATGTTGAGCATTTTCTCCAAGTCAGCCTGTTCAAATATCTCTTCCATATTTTAGGCGGAAACATTTCCAGCACTTGAAAAGCAAATGCTGTCTGTTTAAGTCACCTAAGAAGCTGATAGCTCTTTGCTTGTCACCCACCAATGTTAAAACCTCATAATTTGCAGCAACCCCTAATGGCTGAGATTTCAGAAAGTTTAATTGTCTTCCGTTTGATTCATTTCACATGATTATCACCAAAGGGTCTTTATCGTATTGCTCTGTATAAATGAGGGTGGGATACGTGTCATAACAAACCATTTAAAAAAACTCAGTGGTTAAGTACAATGAGAGTTTACTTCTCACTCAATAGGGTGTGTGGGTGACTGTACTCCACTCAATCACTCAGGGATCCAGTCCCCTTCCATCAGGTGGTATAAGTCACTTCTACACACACGTCATTGGCCAGAACTCAAGGACACAGCTCCTCCTAACTGTAATCCAGTTATGTGCCCAAGAGGAAAAGAAATTTCCATAGAGATCTGTGTCACCTCAGAAAATTGGAATAATATGAAAAAATATCTAAAATCTTCTAGATTATTTCTTAAGATAGAAAGTCACCATCAAAATCAGGAGAATGGTTATGTGGGAAGCATTTTGGCTTTGAAGTGTGTCTAGTGTATACCCATGTATCTTAGTCTGGTTTTAGGGAGACTCGGTTGCTGGGGTGTGGGGGCTTTCACTCACGATCATCCAGCATCATATGGTATGTGATGGGGCAGTTGTTTCTGACCTGGGTCCCTCACCCCTGAAAACGTTAGAAACGGATTCATAAACCCATATGCAAAAGCTCCATTTCTGAATCAGCCACCGAACCAGGGCTGGGGACATTATATAGTAATGTTCAAGAGCACCATGCTGTGCTTCGCTCATTATACATTCTAAGAACTGGGGTGTGGTTCTTGGAGCCTGGTTAAGAGGGCTGACCGCAAAGTGAGGGGTGTTCAGAGAAGAGTGACTAGGGGACTGAGGCCATTGCAAATGACATCATTTACTCGGCAGCATTGCAGGCCTACCCACCTGCCATTCACTGTGGCGCTGGAGATACGGGGAGAACAAAAGGAGCAGTGTCACTGCCTTCATGGAATTAATAATGATAATAATGAACAAGATAATAAATGTGTGAGCATGTTAAATTTAACTAGCTATAAATGCCTGAAGAAAATAGCGATGTGCCAGGGAGTGTCTGGTGCTGATGGAACATCATCAGCCTGGGTAAGCCGGCGAAGGTCTGGCTGAGGAGGCGGTATATTTTAGCGGAGGCCTGAATGGTAAGAAAGATCCAGCTCTCTGAGGAAGAGCATTCCAGAGAAAAGCCTCGAAGCGGGAGGACTTCGGTGTGTGTGAGTAATGCGAAGGCCATTGTGGCTGGATGCTTGAGCAAAGAAGAAGTGTGGTCAGATCATGGTTTTGGAGTTTACTCCGCAGTGTGATGAGAAGTTACCAGAGAGTTTTTAAAAAATACATTTTATTGATTTTTTTACAGAGAGGAAGGGAGAGGGATAGAGTTGGAAACATCCGATGAAAGAGAAACATCAATCAGCTGCCTCCTATACACATCCTCCTGGGGATGTGCCCACAACCAAGGTACATGCCCTTGACCGGAATTGAACCTGGGACCCTTCTGTCCTCAGGCTGATGCTCTATCCACTGAGCCAAACCGGTTAGGGCTACCAGAGAGTTTTAAGTAGGAAAGTGACATGGCTGGGTTTGTATCTGGACAATCAATGGTTCTGGGCTGCCTGTCACTTCTTGAGCCAATTCAGCAGAGACAGGGTTGAATCATAAATGAGCATTTATTCCAATATTGCTAGCAGTATGGGAGAGCAGCAGGACACCCACAAAAATCTGCTCTGCACCCCACCTTCAGCCAGATGCTTAACAGGGTGGGACAAGGGTTACATGGGAAGTAGGGGTTACAGGCAGGGGGAAGTAGGCCGTGCAGACTGGGGCAGAACTCCGTTGTTTGGGCAACAGGTTATTCATCTTTCCGTGGTATTAGGCAGTTCTTGACTGAGAATGGACCACATTCCAAGGTTAACTCCCAGGTCCAAGGTTGACTGCCGGGTCCTGGGGGGCAGAAACTCTCAGCCAGGTTATGTGATATTGTAAATCAGAAGACGCCTTAATCAATAAGCCAGATTTATTTGGAGTCCTTTTCATTTCACTAGCGCTAGTGGGCCCAGAGGAAATCTTGCTTCTCAAATTCTGGGGGCCAAGATGGTGGCGGTCTTTCCTATTTATATGTTTCTCAGCTCTTTGTTTTCCAAATTTGGAATGAGACTCCCGGACCTTCAGGGATAAAGCCGTGTGTGCTGGGACAGGCGGTGAGACCATATCTCAAGGCCTGACCCGGCGCCAGCACTGACAACTCTGTCTGGGGCATAGTTTATGGCCTCTCTGGAAGGGGGAGCAGTCTTATCTTTCCCCATTATTTAAGCAAGCAAACGTTTATAGAAGCAGCATAGCAGGGATAAATTTTAAACAGCAGTTTCTACCCAAGATGGGGTTACTATGCTTCAGATAGAATGTCCCTTCTTTAAGCAAAGCGAGGCAATCACAGGTAACAGAGCATGATTATATTACCCATAATTATAGCTAGTCCCCAACATTCTATTTTTGCCCCTAACAGGTTTACATTATTAAAATGGCACGCTGGTGGCTGTCCGGTGAATGGCATGTAGGGATGCAAATGTGAACCACAGCAGCCCGTTATGGGCTGCTCACTACCAGCTGAAGGAGGATGGAGCTTGCAGAAACTGGTAGCCTTAAAGTGGGAGGCAAAATAAATTGATGGATCTTTTTCGGAGGTTGGATACGCCAGGAGGGGGGCTGTTAGAGAGAAAGGAATGCAGAGTACTCCTAGGTTTATGGATTGAACTACTGGGTGGAAATCTTATTGAAATGTTGAAGGAGGATTCAAGTATATTGGATGAGGGTTGGTTCAGGTGAACTTTAGGGTTCCGTGAAACTTAAGGATGAAAGGCAAAACAGGAGCTGACCCAAGTGATGGGGGCCTGGTGATCTTGTCTTGGAGGCTCTGTCCCATAAAGGTTTTTTTTTATACAGGAATTTTAGGGGAATATAGGCAGGTTTAGGGAATTTTTAGAACTGGAGGTCCATGGAAAAAAACAGGCTGGGAGAAGTTACATTTCCATGAGACAAGGGAACTGGGAGAAGGTATATTTCCATAACAGAAGGGAGCGGCAACAGTTACATTTCCATAAGACAAGGGAACTGGGAGTAGCCAAAAGGTCTATATTTACAAAATTAAGGAGGAAGAAAGCCCAGAGGGAATGGGAAGACAGTGAAGGAGGAGGGCCTTGGGAGTTACTATAGTAGCCAATTCAAAACAGAATATTGACCAATCAGAAGGGATAGCAGGACGCAGAGACTTGCAGCCTTTATAAACCCTGGAAACAGGAAGTCGGTGGGACTCTTCCCCTCCCCACTTGGGAGGCAGTGCTGTGAGCTTCTTTCCCCTTCCCCACGTGGGAGTCTGTACTTGTTCTTCTGTAAAATGTCTGCCTTTGCCATTCCACCTTTCATCTGTGGATTCACTGTTCGACTCCCTTGGACAAAGAGCCCGGGCCATCTTGCTCTTGAACAACCGCGTGTTCTAGTCTAAAAATTCCATTTCAATTTTTTTTAATTGAGTTCAGAGAGGAAGGAAGAGGGAGAGAGAGAGAGATAGAAACATCGAGATGAGAGAGAATCATTGAGCGGCTGCCTCCTGCATACCACATTGTGGATCGAGCCACAACCAGGGCCTGTGCCCTGACTGGGAATCTAACCATGACCTCCTGGTTCATAGGTCAGTGCTCTAACACTGAGCTATGCCAGCTGGGCTGTCCCATGAAGTTTTGATCACTGGCTCTTCTGCTGTGGTATTGATTTGTGGAAGGTTGCACTGTCTCCACTACCTTCAAATAGAAAGCTGCCATTTTGTATACTAGAACATTCCTTCTTCCTTACCCTTCCTCCTTCTCTCCCACCAGTCATGTGACTAATTGCCATTCTTTTTCCTTAGCTAAAAAAAGTGCTAATCACCTTAACCGGTTTGGCTCAGTGGATAGAGCGTCGGCCTGCAGACTGAAAGGTCCCAGATTCGATTGTGGTCAAGGGCATGAACCTTTGTTGCGGGCACATCCCCAGTGTGGGTGTGCAGAAGGCAGCTGATCGATATTTCTCTCTCATCGATGTTTCTGATTCTCTATCCCTCTCCCTTCCTCTCTGTAAAAAAGCAATAACATATATTTTTAAAAAATTTGCTAATCTTATTATGGGAAGTTACATTCTGGCTAAAATACATTTCCATCTCATGTTATCACTAAGGGTGGCCTATGAGATGTAACAACATGTTGGGTGGGACCAATAAGAAGACTCTATAAGAGGGAGAGTTCTGCTTGTAACACAAGTGTGATGGCTGGACATGAAGCAGTGGTCTTAGCCTGAAGCAGGATTGAAGAAGGAAGCCATGAACTCGGGAACTTAGGAGGGTGGAGCAGAAAGGTGAAAGAATCCAAGTTTCTTATAACAACAGGGACCTTTAGCCATCTAGATGTTTCTATATCTCTGCACTGCCTATCCACACTTCTTTTATGCAAATGGAAGAAACTTCTATCTTGTTTAAACCACTTATATTTTACTAGAGGCCCAGTGCACGAATTTGTGCATGTGTGAGGTCCAGCCAACCCTGTCCCTCATGGGGCAGGGCGCAATGGGGGGTGGGCAGGACTGGCCAGTAGGAGGGGCCATGAGCAATTGGCTGACTGGCCCACCCCCTGGTCTAACTCCTGGTGGAGGGAATAATTTGCATATTAGCCTTTTATTATTTAGGAGCCAAATGCAATTTCTAATGAATATGCTGCTCATCGCCAGCTAACACTACTTTTTAAAACAATATCTTCTAACTTCTGTGAGCTGCTTTGTGACAAAAAGTTTCCTAAGGCAAATGAGTTTCATAAATATTGCAGCATGCTATATCTCACTTGCCTTCCCTAACCACCCTCTTTAAAACTGCACCCCCAACCTCCCTACCTGTACTCCCCATCCTTATTTCCTGCTTCATTTTTCTCCATGTCTCTTATCGTTATCTAGCATACCATATGATTTATGCATTTTTATTTACTGCCAGTTCTTTGCACTTCTCCCCACAATTTAAAATAAACTCTATGAGGATTGTCTGCTTCATTTACTGCAGTACTTTCTGATTCCTCCCAGGCTGTTTAGCTTGGAGAGAAATAAACAGGGAGACTGACAGTGACAGAGACACTTCTACTCCTCTTTTACCCTGTATTCCTTCCTTCCTTCCTTCATTCACATTCATCCATTCATTCATTCTCTTCATTCATTTATTCTGTCATTTTCTCTCTCACACACATACACATTATGCAGGCATATTGTTACCAGTTGGCTTCTGTTCTCTTTGGCCTGTGTCTTTCTGGATGAAAACACACTTTATTTTTTAAAAAAATATTTTTATTGATTTCACAGAGGAAAGGAGTGGGAGAGAGAATTAGAAACACCAGTGCTGAGAGACGATCATTGATGGGTTGCCTGCTGTATGCCTCCTACCGGGGATCAAGCCCACAATCCAGGCATGTGCCCTTGACCGGAATCGAACTTGGGATCCTTCAGTCCGCAGGCCGATGCTCTATCCATTGAGTCAAACTGGCCAGGGCTGAGAACAGACTTTAGAAATAAAGGTTGAAAATTAATTGACATGGAGGAGAAAAGACAGAGTTGCTGATAGTCCATTTCTTGTTATGCTGGAGCTTTTTGTGTGATGTGAACTTGTTGGGAAATAGTCCCTATTTTCCTGGGCCAGGCCCTAATGGTGACCTTCATGGGCTGGGCAGAGGTCAAGTGATGAGAAAAGAAAGGTTCTCTGTCATTCTGGACCTGAAAGAAGCTGGCAATAAGTGAGTGTGAGATGTTGGGCTCTAATGAATGGGGAAACATGCAAGGATCTTGCTGCCCCCAACCCTGTATTAGCTGGCCCAGAAGTGTTTTCAGTGCCCACCCTCTGTTACCCTCTTGCCTCTTTCTGACATGAATTAAATAACAAGAATTAAGGTTTGGCCCTAACCGGTTTGGCTCAATGGATAGAGTGTTGGCCTGAGGACTCAAGGGTCTCAGGTTCGATTCCGGTCAAGGGCATGTACCTTGGTTGTGGCACATCCCCAGTGGGAGGTGTGTAGGATGCAGCTGATCGATGTTTCTCTCTCATCAATGTTTCTCACTCTCTCTCCCTCTCCCTTCCTCTCTGTAAAAAAATCAATAAAATATATTAAAAAAAGAATTATGGTTTATTTGATAATACAAGGGGCATTTCAGAAATCGCAAATGACCCCAGCCAGAGCTCAGCCATCAGGCCATGAATTCTGGCTTCCAGCGATTCTCTCAGAGGTTGTTTACCGGGCATTGTTGATGCTGGCCGTCTTACTGAAAGTATGCAGGAAAATGTGAATGAGAAGTCATTTTCTAGTCATGTTAGATTTACCTTCAGAATTTCATAATATAAATACACCAAGACACATCTCGTAACCATGTGTTCCCTTGAATTCTTTTTTTAAAAATATATTTTAGCTGAAACCGATTTGGCTCAGTGGATAGAGCGTCTGCCTGCGGACTGAGGGGTCCTGGGTTTGATTCCGGTCAAGTGCACGTACCTTGGCTGTGGGCACATCCCCAGTGGGCGGTGTGCAGGAGGCAGCTGATCGATGCTTCTCTCTCATCGATGTTTCTATCTCTCTATCCCTCTCTGTAAAAAGTCAATAAAATATATTTAAAAAATATATATTTAAAAATATATATTTTACTGATTTTTTACAGAGAGGAAGGGCGAGGGATAGAGAGTTAGAAACATCGATGGGAGAGAGACATCCATCTTTGGCTCCAGGGTGGGGTTGGATACGCCAGGAGGAACTCTTCATTTTCCTGGTTTAGGTAGGATGTTTGAGTTGCTGCCGCGTCAGGTCGCTTTAGAACTTCCCCCTTTGGTTACTGAGGCAAGATGGTCCACTGACCCGGATCTAGTCTGGGATGCCCGGGGCTTTTATTCTGGCTCTGCAGTCTTTGCACCTCCTTGGGAGAAATCTGTTGACCTGCTCTTACCCCTCCTGTTCTCCCGAAGACTCCGTTGATGTGGCTGTAAACGGGAGATGGAAAGCTCTGAGATCTATCTGCCTGCTCCACAGCAGTTCGGGGAAATGAATGTACAAACCTTCCAATTAACCTCTTTCCACGATATACGGCTGCTTAACACGTTGCTTTCAGATGCAAGGGCTTAAAACAAAGCAACTTATTATTTCTCGGGCTTTAATGTGGGTACACAAGGAGATAATGCATGCGGAGCTCGGAGCACAGCGCCAGGCACAGAGTTGGCACTCAGCGATGGTTATTTCAGATAATGGGGAGGCTGGCCTTGCGCAGGACAATGCCTGAGGCTGTGCCCCGTTTTGAGCGTATGTTGGAACAGCACAGAGGTTTGCGACTGCTTGGCAGGAGGACCACCCCTAAAGTGTGTGGGGTCCCTGAAAATATTTTGTGTGGGGCCTCTAACTATGTGAGCAATTTAAGGGAACTTCTATCTCAAAGACTCATGAGTGCATATGGAGTATAGTGTTTTCCTGATGAAGATTAGGACAGTGAGTAGAGTTGTGGTATTTACGTATTTATTCATTCTCAAATCAGTACACGGGGTGATTCTTTGTTGTGTCCAGCCATCATCTGGTCTGGTTCAGGTTTAGCTACCATCTGTTAATGTTATGTATTGTCCAATACCCCATTCCTGGATGATATCACTTTACCCCTCACCCCTTTCATAAGAAAGAGATATACCCACAAAACTGTGGCTCTTTGGAACCTGTTTATATTGAAAAATCATAGATCTTCTTGCTGTGCAGTCCCTAGAATCCTGTGTGGAATGCTGGCTATGTCACACCCCATGACACCGACCAGCCATCAGGCCACGAATTCTGGCTTCCAGTGGGAAAATGTGAATGAGAAGTCATTTTCTAGTCATGTTAGATTTACCTTCAGAATTTCATAATATAAATACACAAAGACACATCTTCCAACTGTGTGTTCCCTTGAATTCTTTTCTTAAAATATATTTTATTGATTTTTTTACAAAGAGGAAGGGGGAGAGATAGCGAGTTAGAAACATCAGATGAGAGAGAAACATCGATAAGCTGCCTCCTGCACACCTCCTACTGGGGATGTGCCTGCAACCAAGGTACATGCCTTGACCAGAATCGAACCTGGGACCCCTCAGTCCACAGGCTGATGCTCTCTCCACTGGGCCAAACCGGTCAGGGCTCCCTTGAATTCTTTAGGCCACAGTCGCTGCATTCCTATAATGTGAACTCTTTTGATGTCAGTCAGCATCCTGGGTGCCATGGTGGGAGTGGAAAGGGTGGTGTGCCCGCTGCTACCCCTGTAAACCAGAGGTGGAGCAGGAGTGGGTGAGTTGACCCACGTACCCACATGTGTGGCTCAAGCCTCCTCCTGCTTTTAATTTTCTCTCTCCCCTTAAATAGTTAATGGCCAGAAAAATGAGGGTTTTCTGTTAGTCATCACGTTGGGAAGGGATGCTACTAGAGTGTTGTGAGGGGTTTGGGGAGGGAGTAGTTTCAGGAACTAAAGTGAAAGAGGGATGGTTTTCTTAGCATTTAACAGCTATAATACCAGATGCTCAGTTAAATTTGAATTTCAGATAAACAACAATTTTTTTAGTATAAGTTTGTCCCATTAGGCATATTTATACTGAAATAGTATTTGTTGTTACTCTGAAATGCTAATTTAATGAGGCAACCAGTAATATTATTTTCAAAACATGGCAACTCTACCAGCATTTAGTATCTACCATATTTTCCAGCGTATAAGACGGCTTTTTAACCCAGGAAAATCTTTTCAAAAGTCGGCGGTCGTCTTATACGCCAGGTGTTGTCTTATAGGGCGAGTATATCCCAAACTGTATATTTTAACTAGAAAAGTTGGGGGTTGTCTTATACGCCCAGTTGTCTTATACGCTGGAAAATACGGTAGATGGATACAGATGCCCACATCCATTCTATAAGTTACTTGGTCACCTATCATATATCCCATAGGAAAACAGTTGACAGTGGTTCTATGACTCATATACATGCCACTTACTAAAGTTTACATGTACCTGGTTGAGGGGCTTATAAATCTTAACTGGTTTAAGAAATACGTTATTGTTGTAGGTATTAAGTTATAAAAATACTAGATTTTTTTTACAGCAGATATCATGAAGTTTTTAAATTATCCTTATTCCATGTGGATGTATATTTCTTTGTGGGATCTCTCTCTCCTCTCTCTGTCAAAAATATAAAAATCAAGTATCACCATAAATTGAACTTAGCATATGACTTATGAACTAAACTAAATTAAAAAACTAAAATAGCATGTTTGATCAAATTTCTCTAAACATTTTATATTTTTCCAGTGAGAGCAGGGTGACCTTTGTAGCTTTAATAAATGAAACAAAATTAAGTACAATTAAAGATATTGCATTTTAACTTTTAATGTTTTCAAGATTTCAATTTTGGGAGCATGTTTTATAATGTGTTAGAGGGACCCTGCAAGGAATTTGTGCAAGAGTAGGCCTTCCTTTTCCTGGCGGCTGGTGCCAGCTTCCCTCTGGAACCTGGGACCTGGGCTTCCCTCAGAGCCCCAGCTTTGCCAAAAGGTCGTCCAGAAGGATGTCCGGTCTAATTAGCATATTACTCTTTTATTATTATAGATTAGTGTAAGATGATGTGTACTAGTATGTGCTTTATAAGGAGTTGCATATATTTAGGGGGGGTGCAAATTTTTTTGTATGTTTAGGATGCTTGACCCAAAATAGTTTGGAGACCCCTGGCTTAAAGTATTATTTTACTTATTATTATTTTTTAAGATATGTTTTTATTGATTTCTGAGAGGAAGGATGAGGGAGAGGGGTAGAAACATCAATGATGAGAGACAATCGGTTGCCTCTTGCATGCCCCCTACTGGGGATTGAGCCCACAACCTGGGCATGTGCCCTTGATTGGAATTGAACCTGGGACCTCTCAGTCTACAGGCCAACACTCTGTTCACTGAGACAAACCGGCTGGGGCTATTGTTTTAGAAAGGGTGTGTATGTTTGTGGGTTTGTCTTAGTGGAAGCATCTACTTGCTTTAAGAATAACTGCAATCAGTAACATTCTTTGTAGTTGAACATCAGATTGCATTCTTTGTAGTTTCACCAGATTTAGACTTAGATGCCCCCCAAAAGAGAAATGTGGAGGCCCTTTAGCATTTATGTGAAAACTCCGAACGTGTGTCCTCACTGCTTGGGAGAGTAGCTCAGAGCCCTGTGTCACAGAGACTTGGAGGTTTACAAGGAGACCTCATTCCTTAGTTCCTGGCTGCCTCAGATTCATAGTGAGTTCCCCAAGTGCACTGTGCCTCTGTGCACATAAAGAGTTGATCATAGGGTATAAACTTCTAGTTGTAAGATGAATAAGTCCTGGGGAATTGAATGTATAGCATGGTGACTATAGCTGATAATACTACTGTATTTTCCAGCATGTAAGATGACTTTTTAACCCAGGAAAATCTTCTCAAAAGTTGGGGGTCGTCTTATACACTGGGTGTCATCTTATAGGGCGAGTATATCCCAACCTCTATATTTTAACTGAAAAAGTTGGGGGTCGTCTTACACGCCCAGTCGTCTTATACGCCAGAAAATACGGTATATTATACTAGTGACCTGGTGCATGGATGTGTGCACATTGAAAGAAAATTAATTAGAAGGTGGCCAATGGGATGGGACTAGGCAAGACAGGCCGCACATGTCCTCGAGCCAACCTCCCACAGTCCCTCCCTGACATCTGAAGAGTGAGTGGAGTCCCGCCATCAGGTGGGGACCCTCAGCCTGGCTGACAGTGCCCCAGCAACAACATAACCCACGGCCAAAGGTGGAATTGCGCAGCCCTGTGAGGAATCGGGCTCCCTCCTCTCTGGTTTCAGGGTGCATCACCTAAGAACCACTGCTGCCAAGTCACTGCAGCTCTGCAGCCCCTGTGTTGAGTGCCTTCCCCCTGGTGGTAAAGTGCATGTCATAGTGACCGGTTGGATGATAGCATGGATACTTAGCATATTAGCCTTTTATATATATAGATACTTGAAATTTGCTAAGAGAGATCTTAAATATTCTCACCAAAAAAAAAAAGAGATAACTATGTGAGGTGATGTGTTAATTAACCTTATTGTGGTAATCATTGTGCAATATATGTGTATCAAATCATCACATTGTACAACTTAAACTTACATGCATTATATGTCAATTAACTCACTAAAGCTGGAAAAAAAGTAGGCGGGGTGTGGCAAATGTCAATAGGGGGTGAAAACCAAGTTATTTTCCAGAAAATCTATTGTAGGGGCATTAGCATACTGGATTTCTGGGTTTTCTTTGGAATGGGAGACTCTGGAAGAGACAGTCTAACCTGACAGCCATGGAAACAGGTGGCCACCCCTGTCTTGGCCATGGCTCTAGAGATCAGCGGGGGGCATCCACCGGAGGGTGCCATGACTCAGTTCAGTGCCCAGGGTGATGGGAAAATATTCACTGGGGCCAGATTATCAAGGCTGACACCAGGAAAAAAAACAACAGTAAAAATAAGAGATGTATGTTTGGGATTCTTGACCCCAAAACAAATAACCCTCTCCCACCTCTGCAGCAGCACTAAGGGCCCCTTGAGGGATGTCCGCCTGCCAGCTTAGGCCCACTCCCAATTCCCCTACCACACACACACACTTCAGCGCTGGAGCAGCAGTGCCCTCACCACTCTGCAGCAAGAGAGGAGCCTCCCAGCATGGGTGGAAGGAGGCTTGGCAGCCTCACGGGATGTCTGCAGATCCCTTTCACGTATGCAGTTTGGCAGTGCAGGGGTGCAGAGACACAGCATCCTGGGTGTGCTTGGACAACATTGGCCATGGAAGCAGACTGCTCAGGTTGGGATCGTGACACTGTGGCCTAGAACAGTGTGGGATGGGCCATGGCATTGCCAGAAACCCTTCATTTTTGCTGGCCAACAGATGGTGGCTCCCTTATCTGCAGTGCAGTCAGGTGCAAAAAGAAGAAAGTATTTAGAGCGCTAGTAGAGCCATTATTTGAATAGTATGGAACAGAATGGTTTCTTTGGTAACCAAGCCAGGGAGACACCCACACAAAGTTAGAATGCATTGGGCTCATTTCTGTTCCCCACCCCACCCCCCAATCCAACCAGATTAAAATAATATAAAGAGAAAAGTGATATGCAGCAGCATTTTATAGAAGAGGGGATTTGTTCCCTGTGAGAATATATTAAGGACCTATGTTTTCTATTATGGACAACAAGAGAGAGCAGTTTTTAGCTATGACTCTCTGTTTACATGGTCAGTCAGTTTACTTTCTGCCTAGACTTCAGTGCTTATGTGTAGATAGTACACTGAGAAATATGAGACAGAACATGAGAAGCATTTAACCCACTCTATGCTGCATACATTCTTAGTGCTAGTTAGGAAAAAGGCCGCACAGAAAAGGCAAAACAAATAAATTTGAAAAGAAACCATTTGTCTTTTAGGAATAATTTCTCTTTAGCTCTGTAAGTAATTTCTCTGCTTGGGGCGAGGGTTTAAAAGTGTCACATAACAACCAAAAATACCCACAAACAATCCAATTAAAAAATGGGCAAAGGATCTGAATAGACACCTTTCCAAAGAGAACATATAGATAGCCAATCAACATGAAAAAGTGTTCAATGTCACTAATCATCAGAGATATGCAAATTACAACCACACCTGTCAGAATGGCTACCATCAATAAATCAATGAACAGCAAATCCTGGTGAGGATGTGGAGAAAAGGGAACCCTCGTGCACTGCTGGTGGGAATGGAGACTGGTACAGCTTTTATGGAAAACAGTATGGAGTTTCCTCAAAAAATTAAATATGGAACTTCCTTTTGACCCAGTAATCCCACTTCTGGGAATATATCCTAAGAATTCCAAAACACTGGTCAGAAAGATTTATGCACCCCTATGTTCCTTGCAGTGTTATTTACAATAACCAAGATTTAAAAGCAGCCCAAGTGCCCATCAGTAGATGAGTGGATAAAAAAAGCCGTGGTACATTTTTACAGTGGAAGTAAATATTACCTTTTGTGACAGCATGGATGGACCTGGAAGGTATTATGTTAAGTGAAATAAGCCAGACAGAGAAAGACAAGTACCATATCATTTCACTTACATGTGGAATCTAATGAACAAAATAAACTAAAAAAAAAAAATAGAAACAGACTCAGATACAGAGAACAGACTGACAGCTGTTAGAGGGGAGGGCATTTAGGGGGCTGGGTGAAAAAACTGACAGGATTAAGCAAAATAAAAGTGTAAAATATCAGGATTCACATGGAAAAGACCCTCTTACAGAATTTTCTATGACAATGGACATGTTCTCAATTTGCACCATTCAATGAGGAAGCCACTGGCAAAGGGAGGATATTTAAATTGTAATAACTTAACATTTAATTTGATTTAAAATCCAGTTCCTCCATTTAAATGAAAGGGCCATATGTGGTTAGTAGCTTCTGGAGTAGAGAGCACTGTTAGAGTTCAGAAAGAAAGGATGATTTCCATTACTGAAAAATCAGCAAATAACAATTTTGTCCTTAATGTTTTATTTTACTGTTTGTTTTTTTTCTGGTGTCAACCTTGATCATCTGGAAGTCACCCACAACTTACCAGAAGCAATGTTTTACTTACCAGGTCTAATAACAGCGCTTCCAAGGGCCTCCAAGCACTCCACAAACATCATCTCATTAATTCCTCCGAGCTCCCAATGGGACAGGTAGGGCGTGCAGATAATTATGTTTAATTTTATAAAAGAGGAAAACAAACACTAGTCTAAAATGTAAATTATTAGCAACGAAGGGCCTTCTGGAATCCCAGTTGTCTTCTGTTGCTTTCTTTGTCTTTTATAGCGAGAACTTGGTGTTTTCTCCTGTTAGGCAGAAAAATTCCTCAAACACGTTAGGATTAAATGAAAGAACTATCACATCTGGTTATAGATGGAATATTGTTTGAGTAACATTAGGTTAAAATAGCTAAATATTTATTTCCTTCTCATTCCCACTGTAAGACTTTGGACTATGCTTTACTTCTCAGTAATCAAGATAATCTATATATATATATAAAAGCCTAAGTGATCAAATGACCAAATGACCAAACAATTGGTCAACTGATCACTATGATATGCACTGACCACCAGGGTATAGACCTACAATGTACAGGATTGGGCTCCCTCCTATCTGGACTAAACCTGCAGGGATTAGGCTGAAACCAGCTATCCAACATCCACCAAAGGGGGATGCAAGAGGGCATAAGCTAAGCTGAGGGACCCCACCAGTGCACAAGTTTGTGCACTGAGCCTCTAGTCCTATATAATAAAACTGTAATATGCAAATCGACTTAATGGCGGAATGACCAGTGGCTATGATGTGCACTGATGCTCAATGCAGGAGCTGCCCCCTGGTGGTCAGTGCGCTCCCATAGGAGGAACGCTGCTCAGCCAGAAGCCAGGCTCACGGCTGACAAGTGCAGCTGCTTGGTGGGAGCCTCTCCCACCTCTGTAGCAGCACTAAGGACCCCTTGGGGGTTGTCTGCCTGCCAGCTTAGGCCCACTCCCAATGAGCCAGCAGGTGGACATCCTCTGAGAGGGCAAAGGCCAGGCTGAGAGACAGCCCCCCCTCCCAGTGCACGAATGTCATGCACTGGCCTATAGTTAGAATATAAAAGAGAAAGGGAAATGGACCACAGTGTGATGATTACAGGGGCTGGGATGGAGGTGGAAGAGGGCATAGAGGGGGTAAATGGTGATGAAAAAAAATAAAAAGAATATGCTATTTGATGAGAGTAGCAAATTCTTCTTAACTTTTGTTTGCCTTCCTTCATGCCTGTTGCAGGGATAAAAATACTGTTATTGAAAAATCTATTTCTTTATACAAAGTATTTATGAGAGTGACCTGGAATCATACTGATATACTAACCGAAGATGCATAGAAATTGAGGTGCTCCATCCTTTATTCATACCAGGGATATTTGTGAAGCCCTTACTATGAGTCAATCAGTATGCTTAGGACTGTTTATACAAAGTCGGCAAAACCAGACAAGTTTCCATCCCTCATGTTTAAGGAGCTGGCAAATATTAATCAAATAATCAAGATAATATACATGCAACTGCGTCTATACAGGTGCCATGGAGGAGAGGTACCTGAGCTTGTAATAGGGAGGGTTGATGTACTCAGGAAGACCAAGGATGGCTTGTCTCTAATAGGGGCCAAGAGCCAAGTAGATGAAGAGCAGGATGAAGAGAGCATTTTAGTTAGAAGGGGTAGCATGTGCAAAGGCCCTGAGGTCACATGGAGCATGGTAAGTATGAGGGGCTGAAAGAAGGCTGTTGTTGGGAAATACAGAGAAAAAATGAGTGGAATGCAGGATAGGGTTGGAGAGGTCAGCAGAAGCTAGACCAGGTAGCACCTGCAGGTAACTTTAAGGAACTATATTTTCACTTTATGAGCAATGGGTGCCATTGAAGGGTTCTTGGGGAAGAGGGGTGCAGTCCATGACAGAAGTACATTTTCAAGATCACATTGGTTGATTATGGCGAGTGGGTGGTCATATCAGGAGGTAGTTGAGCTGGTTTAGGTTTACAAAGACTATTCATTCTCTGCAGCTGGATTTATTCTGAGCCTCCTGGCTCAGATATTGCATTTTTTTCTTCATATATTGCATTTTTTTTCGATTTAATGGGATGCCCATAATTTTCTGATAGAGCTAACCACAGCAGCGGCGGGTGGGGTAGTGGGGACATTCTGGCCTACGGTGTTACAGGAATACCTTCTGTGACTGATGATGTTAGCATTGTAGTATCTTTTCGTTTCCCTTCTTTGTTGCTAGTTCTCTCCAGAAAAGGTAAACACCGTTATTTCCTTTTTCACTTTGATGTCTTGATTCCTTCAACATATGCTGACTTGAAAATACTATTTCCAATTCATGTCCTACAGGGTTTTTGTCTTATTGTGTTCCAGGCTTTTGAGACCAACTACAAATCTAATGCCAGGGTTTCTGGGTTCATGCTTGAAATATGATAATTTCAGGTGATTTATATAATGAAAAAAGGAAAAAGATCCTGAGGTTCTATTGTGCTTTTTTTGGTACTTGCTCATTCTGGTTTGCATTACAGTTATTTACACACACACACACACATTCCATTCTTTCTACAGCCCCACCCACCTTCCTTTTTGCCACCTACTCGTCCTTCAGATTCAGGTCATCATCACTTCTTCAGGGACACTTTCCCTAATCTCGCTCAGATTCTGCCCTATCTCATAGGCTTCTGTGGTGCTGTGAGCCCTTATCCTAACTCCTTTGCTGTTTGACTGGTGTCTGCCTATTGGATGGGATGGGACAGTTGCTGGAGGCTTTCCTTCAGGTTTTGCCAATGAATGAATAACCACACTTACATGAATGTCCTTGGGGTCGGGGAATTTTTTCCCCCATGGTTGACATGCTTGCTTTTCTTTTTTTAAAAATATATTTTATTGATTTTTTACAGAGAGGAAGGGAGAGGGATAGAGAGTTAGAAACATCCATAAGAGAGAGACAGAGAGACATCGATCAGCCGCCTCCTGCACGCCCCCTACTGGGAATGTGCCCACAACCAAAGTACATGCCCTTCACCGGAATCGAACCTGGGACCTTTCGGTCCGCAGGCCGACGCTCGATCCACTGAGCCAAACAGGTTTGGGCTTGCTTTTCTTAATACGTAAGGAATTGATCCAGGCTTCCTGCAGGCTCCCAGCATCTCAGGTCCCCATCTCACCCTGGTTTTGCTGGCTCTAGTGGCCCCCCAGCCACCAGTGCGGCCCTAGGTGGCTCCCCCGACCTCAGGTGGTGTCCTTGGCACCAGGCTCCTGCAAAACCAGGCCCCCAGCTCACCCCAATGCTTGAAGATTCCAGTGGCCCTAGGCTCCCAGCGGGCCCTTGTAGACTCAGGCTCCCACGGATGAAGAATGGGAGATGCAGCCCTCACTGGTTTGGCTCCGTGCATAGAGCAGTGGTCGGCAAACTCATTAGTCAACAGAACCAAATATCAACAGTGCAACCATTGGAATTTCTTTTGAGAGCCACATTTTTAAAACTTCAACTTCTTCTAACGGCACTTCTTCAAAATAGACTCACCCAGGCCGTGGTATTTTGTGAAAGAGCCACATTCAAGGGGCCAAAGAGCCGCATGTGGCTCGCAAGCCGCAGTTTGCCAACTATGGGGATAGAGCATTGGCCTGCAGACTGAAGGGTCCTGGGTTCAATTCCGGTGGATGGCATGCACCTTGGTTGCGGGCACATCCCCATTAGGGGGAGTACAGGAGGCAGCTGATTGATGTCTCTCTCTCATCCATGTTTCTGACTCTTCCTCTCCCTTCTTCTCTGTAAAAAATCAATAAAATATATTTTAAAAAATCAACTTAAAAAAAAGAAAGAATGGGAGTATGGATAAACCATCTAGGCACCAGGATCCCAGATCATCCTGGTGCTAGCTGGCTGGCTGTGACCCCAGGTATCACCCAGGACACAAGACTCCTAGCATTTCCAGCACCAGCCAGCTCCTGTGGCCCTGGGCAGTTCCTGTGGCCCCAGTGGGTCCTCAAGAACTCTGCTGTGAAGCCAGGCCTACCCCCACAGACCCAGTCATGAGGCCTGCCCACCTGCTGAGCCAGGCACTAGATCTCTCTGCTCCGGGACTCCAGCAGCAGGCCTGCCGGCCAGCACCAGATGGCTCACCCAGAATCTCTGGAGAGGCTGATCAGTGAGGGGCTTTGCTGTGAAGATGGGGAGAGTTGTTTACCTCCTCAGAATACAGACACCAGGGCAAGGCTGCAAGAATCACGAATAAGCAAGGAAACATGACACTAATAAACATGAAGCTAATTAAAACTCCAAGGACCGATCCTCAAGAAATGGAAATTTATGAACGGCCTGACAAAGAATTCAGAATTAGCCTCTTAAAGAAACTCAGGGAACTACAAGAAAACACAGACAACCAAAGAAATTAGAACAATGACCAACATGAGAGGTTTAGTAAAGGAATAGAGACCGTTAAAACAAACAGAATCCTACAGTTGAAGAATGGGAGAATATTTATAAACCACCTATTTGATAAGGGGTTAATATCCAAATTATATAAGGAACTCATACAGCTCAACAGCAAAAACAAAAAACAAAAAACAATCCAATTAAAAAATGGGCAAGCCCTAACCGGTTTGCTCAGTGGATAGAGTGTTGGCCTGCAGACCAAAGGGTCCCAGGTTCAATTCTGGTCACGGGCACATGCCTGGGTTGCGGACTCGGTCCAATGTGCAGGAGGCAGCCCACCAATGATTCTCTCTCATCATTGATGTTTCTACCTCTCTGAAATCAATAAAAAATATTTTTTTAAAAAATGGGCAAAAGATTTGAATTGACATTTTCCCAAAGAAAACATACAAATGGCCAACAGGTATAAGAAACAATGTTCAATATCACTACTCATTAAACCCACAGTGAGATTTCACCTCATGTTAGACTGGCTATCATCAATAAAACAAGAAAGGAGTGTTGGTGAAGCTACAGAGAAAAGAGAACCCTCGTGCACTCTTGGTGGGAATGTAAACTGGTACAGCCACTATGGAAAACAGTATGGAGGTTCCTCAAAAATTCAAAATACAACTATTAGATCTAGTAGTCCTACTTCTGGGTATTTATCCAAAAGAAATCTCTCTTTCTCTCTCTCTCTTTTAATATATTTTATTGATTTTTTACAGAGAGGAAGGGAGATGGAGAGTTAGAAACATCGATGCGAGAGAGACATCGATCAGCTGCCTCCTGCGCACCCCCTATCGGGAATGTGCCCACAACCAAGTTACATGCCCTTGACCGGAATCGAGCCTGGGACCCTTCAGTCCGCAGGCCAATGCTCTATCCACTGAGCCAAACCAGTCGGGGCGGGAAGTCACTCTCTTGAAGATTTTTTTGCACACTCATGTCTCATTGCAGCGTTATTCACAATAGTCAAGACACAGAAACAACTTAAATGTTCATCAACAGATGGATGGGAAAAGAAGATGAGGTATATATTTACAATTGAATATTACTCAGCTACCAAAAAAGAAGGAAATCCTGCCTTTTGGAAAAATACGGATGGACCTTGAGGGCATTATGCTAAGTGAAATAGTTCAGACAGAGAAAGACAAATATTGTATGTTTTCACTTATATGTGGGAATCTAAACAAGGTGAATTTATAAAAACAGAGTACAGTGATGGTTACTAGGAGCTTGGGGGTGAAAAAAATGGGGAGATATTGGTCAGAGTGTACAAGCTTGCAGCTATAAGATGAAAAAGTCCTGAGTATCTGATGTACAGTATGTGGTGTTTATAATCAACAATACAAGTTATATACTTGAATACCGTTAAGAGAGTGGATCTTAAATGAATTCAGCACAATAAAATATAATTATGTGAGCAGGTGGAAGTGCTAGCTAACCTTATTGTAATAAACAGAAAAAATTATGAGTATCAAATCATGATGCTGGACACCTCAAACCATGTCATATGTAAATATTATCTCAATAAAGCTGGAGAAAGGAATCGATGTAACACTTGTCTTATTGATTTCAGTCATCTCACATGTAATTCTCAACAGACATATCAATTCAAGTGGACCTAGCTTGCCAATTACTATAAATACATCAAATATAGTCCATTTAGAATGGGAACAAGATACTAAACATAAAATGCACAGGAATACAGCAAATGGGTTACAAGCACACACTCTGAATCCTAACTGTTCAGATTCAAATGATGGTTGTGGCTCAGTGATGGAACATTGAACTATGAACCAGAAGGTCATGGTTTGATTCCCAGTCAGGGCACATGTCCAGGTTGCTGGCTTGATCCCCAGTAGAGGGTGTGCAGGAGGCAGCTGATCAATGATTCTCTCTCATCACTGATGGTTCTATCTTTCTGGTTGTGGGTTTTACAAACTGCATGGCTCTGTGCTAGCTGTCTAACCTCTCTGTGCTTCACTTTCCTCATTTATAAAACGGCAATACTGATTCCTACCTCGAATGATATTAGTTATGAACGAGTACATTTCTGTACATCCTTTCCAGCGACACCTTTATTAGGAGTTAGCGCTTATTATTTTGTGACTGCTATTAGAAAAGAGGGCATGCCTTCCCTGGCTGGGTGGCTCAGTTGGTTGGAGTGTTGACCCGTACCCCAAAAGGCAGTGGGCTCCATTCCCAGTCAGGGCACATACCCAGATTGCAGGTTTGATGCCCAGGTGAGGTGTGCACAGGAGGCAACCAATCATTTCTCTCACATCAATGTTTCTCTCTTTCTATCTCTCTGTCTCTTCCTTGCTTTCTAAAGTCAATTGGAAAAAAAAAGACATTTAAGAAGAGGCCGACCATGTCGTGTTCATTAGGTCCATCCAGCAAAAGTGCTCAGGTTCCTCCCTGGCTCCCTTTTTGTAAATTGAAAACAAGGAGCTTTGAGTAGTCTCAGTTTATGCTTTTGCTCAATAAGTTGATTTGATTTTTTTCAGTTTCCACATTTTAATGTCATGCAGATGGTAATGGAATTATATAGGTTTCTCACTGGTTTACTGCAAATGCTGGAAGGCCGGCAAACACGAAGGGTATTAAGATGACAGCCTTTTTTGTCATGTATATTTATTACTTATTAAAAAAAATTAAAAAATATATTTTTTTGATTTTAGAGAGGAAGGGAGAGGGAGAGAAAAATAGAACCATCAGTGATGAGAGAGAATCATTAATCAGCTGCCTGCTGCACACCCTCTACTGGGAATCAAGCTGGCAACCTGGGCATGAGCCCTGACTGGGAATCAAACCGTGACCTTCTGGTTCATAGTTCAATGTTCAACCACTGAGCCACACCAGCTGGGTGAAAACCATTTAAATAAAGCTAATTCTTGCTCAGAAAAAAAGGGTTGACAGTGATAGTGTCAAATTATTTGAGAAGCTTAAAAAAATGGTGTTGGAGGGCCCCGAGGTTGCTGAATTAGGCTCCCCCGGGGAAGTGAGTGGGTGTGTATGTGTCTGCAGGTGGTGCGGAGCCTACTGGGCTGGAGGTGCTAGGTTTGTGTCTATATACTTCCTTTTTTTAAAAAAAATATTTTATTGATTTTTTTTTTTTTTACAGCGAGGAAGGGAGAGGGATAGAGAATTAGAAACACCGATCAGAGAGAAACATCGATCAGCTGCCTCCTGCACGCCCTCTACTGGGGATGTGCCCACAACCAAGGTACATGCCCTTAACTGGAATCAAACCCGGGACCTTTCAGGCTGCAGGCCATCGCTCTATCCACTGAGCCAAACCAATCTTGACTATGCCTATGTACTTTCACCTTTGTACAGGAGATGACATATACACAGGAAGACACACATCATACATGTACGGGTTGAATTTTCACGTTGAAACACACCTGAGCAACCAACACCCAGGTCAAGAAACAGAACAGCCAATACTGGTTTGGCTCAGTGAATAGAGCATTGGTCTGGGGACTGAAAGGTCCCAGGTCTGATTGTGGACAAGGGCATGTACCTTGGTGGTTCCTCTCTGTAAAAAAAAAAATAAATAAATAAAATAAATAAAATATAAGAAAAAAAAATAAAAGAAGGAACAGAACAGAGCCAGCAGCGCAGGAGCCATTTCCATAGGTCAGTTTGGCCTGTTTTTGTTGTTTACTTAGATAAAAATTTTACAGTGTACGCTCCTCTATGCCTGGCTCTTATTATCAACATCATGCATGTGCTATTCCTCACATTGTTATTATGTGTAGTTGTCTGTTATCCACTCACAATTTGTATATGACTGCATTGTGTGAAAATGTATTTCCCGATCTATTGTTGATGGGCATTTCAGTGGCTACTGCGTGCTGATGAGCATCCTAATCCATCTTTTCGTGGATTTCTGCTGGCCAACGCCTCGGAGTGGAATTGCTGGGGTATCTCCTGATGTTCAGCTTTGGCAGATTTTGCGTGTCTTTTTACACTCTACAGGTGATTTTGATTGCTGGCCAGGCTATCTATCCTCCCTACCCAAAAGGAAGGTTGGAAGCCACCCTCTCAAAGCACGGATGAGCTCATTAAAGATGGAATATGAAGATGAACTACAAGGATCATTCAGAAACCGCCCCACCGATCCTGCCAGTCTCTCTTGCTTCAATCGTCAGCTTGCCTTTTCCGCGGGGGGTCGGCGTGGGGGGGGTGAATGCTAGATCCTGGCTCTCTCATTCTCTTCTCTCTCTCAGTTTGACCCTGATTTCTCTCGGGCTCAGCAAAGTGGAGCGCCGGCTGAGAACCGAGACGGAGAGAAAGCGTTGCCAAGTGCTGTTAATTATTAATGAAATGAATTTGCATCAAACCAAAGGGGATTAAAGTGGCTTCAAATGAATAGCAAGTTCTTGATAAGGCTTTCCCTATTCTCAGGCGACTGGGATGATGCACTTGTAGGGGAGCACGTTAATTTAATAGAAGCATCGCTTCCGCCCGTGTAGCTGGGAGCTGGACGGCAGCCCGGCCCGGGGACAGCGGGCTCCGAAGCAATTTCTGCTTGTGTGGCCATGGTGAAGCGAGGTGACGTGAGCACAGCACAGCAGCCTGGAAAATTGCTTTAAACACGACTCAGAGCAAAAGTCCTTTTGCTACCGGGCCTCCAGCTCTGGGGAGAGAAAGGGACCTCGCTCCGTCTGTCAAGCAGACGGTTCCGCCACCAGCTCAGCCTCCCGGGATGTCTGACCTTGGGCCAGTTGCTTAACCCGGCAGTATTCTTCTTATAATCCGCATCGTGCAGACGAGGAAAACGAAGCACAGAAAGGTTAAGCAACTTCCCCCAAGTGACACAATGGTGAATGGAACACCTTGGATTTAAATCCTGGCTCAATTCAATGGAAGTGGAAAATAGACACTGAGTTCCATTCTGGAGACACAGTGGGGGAGGGGGACAAGACAGAGCTTAGTAGAATGTTTACCAGAGGCCCGGAGCACAAAATTCATGCACTCGGAGGTAGGGGGAGGGTCTCAGCCTGGCTTGTGCCCTCTCGCAGTCTGGGGAGTTCTTGGGGGATGGGGAGGGGGGTGTCCAGGGAGTGGGCCTAAGCTGTCAGTTGGACATCCTTAGGACTGCCATGGAGGCAGGAGAGGCTTCGGCCACTGCTGCTGTCCTTGCAAATAACAGCTCCTGTGTTAATTGTGTGCCCCCTGGTGGTCAGTGCGCAGCATAGCAACTGGTCGTTCGGCTGTTCAGCCTATCTGCATATTAGCCTTTTATTATATAGGTTAATAATCTTTTCATCTGGAAAACGGGATCATTATATGTATCTCAATAGATTGCACATCAACTGCCTGGTTCACAGTAAGCACCAAGAAGATAGCTATTATTATTATTGCTTATGGTGCTGTAGACCCACTGTAGAGACTATACCTGTGTAATAGGAAAGAGCAATGGGGAAAAGGTGGTGCTCTAGGAGCCAGCGTGTGGACAGATTGCAGGCCGGTATTGAACATGGAAAAGTAGCCTGCTGATACAGATTCAAAGAAGGTCTTGAGTCTGTAAAACATAAAGCGATCGGCTACCAGAACTTTCTGTTAGTTCATTATCCACCCAGGCACACCAATGTGCTAAGGAAATATGGAAAGCTAAGCTTGAAGACTGCTAAGGGTTCCAGGGTGGCTTAGCAGGGTATTCTGGGCAGGTCAATGTCATGAAAAGATATCCCTCGAGGAACATGATTCCCATTCAAAGGAAACTTACCTAGGTGGCCATGTCCTCATTGGTCACAGTTGACTAAACCTTTGGTAAGTGTGAACATTGGGGCTCTGAAGTCCTCATCTTTTAAGATCTAGTTTCAGCCGAGACTGGTTTGGCTCAGTGGATAGAGCGTTGGCTTGCGTACTTCGATTCCGGTTGGGGGCATGTACCTTGCTTGCAGGCACTTCTCCACTGTGGGGCGTGCAGGAGGCGGTTGATCGATGTCTCTCTCTCATCGATGTTTCTGACTTTCTATCTCTCTCCCTTCCTCTCTGTAAAAAATCAATATATATATATATATATATATATATATATATATATATGATCTAGTTCCAGGGTTATCATTTATAGAAAGCTTTCACTAACAGTTTATGCCAGTAGGATAGGACTGACTTAGCTGGGGTTGTGATATGATGGGAAAGAGCGGCAGGCATGATCTCTTCTGACAACCCATTAAGGAAGAAATGATTATGGCCCCCATTTTAAACAGGAAGAAACTGAAGCTTTATTTGGTTTAGTGACTTTCCAGGCCAGAGGCAAGCACAGATCTTGATGCTTCTAATCTTATGCCCTGAAACCACCCCCTACCCAGCCTCACCAGTAGAGGATAGCAATACCATTGTGGCATCTGAGCTGGCAACGGCTCTGTAGTTCAGTAGAAACATGTTCAGCATGAGTGTGGCATTTTTGTATGCATTCCTTGTATTTGTTTGGTTATTTAGACCGGATTATTTCCAGTTGTGAAACATTGCTGCTCTTGCTTAGTTAATAGCAATTCACTTGTTTCACGATTAAGAGATTATTCTTTTACATTTACACAACATATAATTAAAGAAAGGCCTGTCACAGAATTATAAGACCCGGGACCATATGATAAACATTTGAAAAGCATCTGGTATTTTTTAAATGGCCAGGTCATTAATTGATTCATTCCAATACCCCTTATGTTGTGAGTAATAGCACAATCTATACAAGGAAAAGTTAAAGAGGCCCTAGGAGATTAACATGTACCCAGCTTCCCCCCTGAAAGAGAGAATGCAGGCTCAGAATACAGCATTGCTACCCAGTTCCTTGGTACTAAAAGGAAGTGACCCCTGGATTATCTACATACATTATAAAACGGTTTTAATACTTGAACTATATGCTCTTTGGAGTTAGATTTACAGACAATTCAATGCTCTCCTCCGTGCTCCCAATCTATAATTTATTTTACTTTTTAAATATATTTTATTGATTTTTTACAGAGAGGAAGGGCAAGAGATAGAAAGTTAGAAACATCAATCAGAGAGAGACATCAATCAGCTGCCTCCTGCACGCCCCCTACTGGGAATGTGCTCGCAACCAAGGTACATGCCCTTGACCAGAATCAAACCTGGGACCTTTCAATCCACAGGCCAACGCTCTATCCACTGAGCCAAACCGGTTTTGGTCCAACTATAATTTTAATGCTGGTAGGTTTCCATCAGTTAGTTCATTCAACATATATTTATTTTGTAATTATCACGTGTTGACAATTGGGTTCCATTGTGGAGACCCTGGGCAAGACAGAGCTTAGATTGGGAGGTGCAGACAAGCACATTGTGCAGACAGTTATTTAGAGCTGATGAGAGCTGCGCAGAACACACACTGAGGAAGTGGGAATCTGTCCCCAGCCGTCCCCATCCCCTTTTGTTGCTGGGGATGCGTGAAGCTTCTATCTGCTAAACGAGCAGTTTTGCTGTCCCAGACTACTCTCTACCAGTTACCAGGACCCAGGACCCTGCAGGTCAGTGGCTCTCAAACTTGGGTGGATATAAGAATCACCCAGAACCTGGTAAAATAACAAGGCACAGGCCCTGCCTCACTGACACAGAACTAGGCCTTTGTGGGCTCCATCAGCTCTCAGGAGATTCTGACAGGGGCCTATGACAGAACCACTGCTTTGGACCAACACCCACCATTTCACTGGATATCACTGAGTGGTCAGATTATTATGACTCTGAATGCATCATAATCTTGCCCCTCAGTGTATATTCTATATAATAAAAGGCTAATATGCAAATTGTCCCCTGGACCAGGAGTTCGACCAGCAGGCAGGCCGGCCAACCGCCCATGTCCCCTCCCCACCCATGCATGAATTATGCACTGGGCCTCTAATATATATATATATATATATATATATATATATATATATATATACACACACACACACACACACACACACACACACACACACACTGAGTGGCCAGATTACTATGCATTCAGAGATCATAATAATCTGACCACTCAGTGAAATCCAATAGGTGTGGCAGTGTTTTCTAAGTTTTCTTTCAGGAATGGGGAATTGGACCTGCTACAGGATATTTGATTTCAAGAGACTATGGTTTGTTTGAAGCTGAATTACTTGAAGTGGAAAAATACAATTTTATATCTCTTTTCATGTTGGTTGCCTTGCCCCTGACCTGTATCTTTGGTTTATTGCATTCATTTTCTTTGAAGTTGCTTTCTGAGTAGAAAACATTTTATTGAAAAGTGCTCTTATGAATTCAAGATGTGGGTTTAAGTAGGAAATACCAGCTCCAAAACAGAGACAAATACTTGACAGAAGACAAACATCTGTTTGAGGGAGAATCTCATATCTTGTTTCTTCGTTGCTTTTCCATTACCACTGAATTGAGACGGGGTTTACATCCAAGGTTTCCATTCATGATGATGTGATATAGGGGAAGTTGCTTAGCTTTATGTGCTTCGGTTTCCTCATCTGTACAATGAGGATGGTGATGATAACACTCCCTACCTCACAGGGTTGCTGTGATGATTAACTGAGTTAACACAAGAAAGTACTAGAACCATAACCTAGTAAGTGCTAAGTAAATGTTCCTCCTATTTTTTTTCCCCATCATATCTTTTAAATATTTCATTCCTCCTTGTGTACCCTTGTTTCCTTTCTGGATTATGTCAAGGCTAAAGACCAGTGGTTTCTGTCAATATTAATTTTAGAAGGATAGGGGCCTCCTAAAGGACTAACATGAAATTAAGCTAGCATTACTGTTACTGCCACCAGTTCTTATAAACATATAATGCTTAGAAACTGGGGATTCAAGTTGAGGAAAGAATGTAATGTTAACCAAGGGCAATGCGCGTCAAAATGGTGGATCAAAGGCCACCTATATTGGTTCCCTAGAACTTGCCCAGAGGAGCCCAGTAATCTCCTAGGACTGTGGTCGGCAAACTGCAGCTATCGAGCCACATGCGGCTCTTTGGCCCCTTGTGTGTGGCTCTTCCACAAAATACCACGGCCTGGGCAAGTCTATTTTGAAGAAGTGGCGTTAGGAGAAGTTTAAGTTTAAAAAATGTGTCTCTCAAAAGAAATTTCAACCGTTGTCCTGTTGATATTCGGCTCTGTTGACTAAGGAGTTTGCCGACCACTGTCCTAGGAGCTATGCCTTTCTACTATAGCCGCACACACCTCTCTTCCCCTACCCAGGACATGTCTGAAGGGACCAGGTGAGGACCCCTGTAGATTGTGTGTAGAGTGGGGATAGGGGGTTGCTTCTGTGGTGGAACTTCATTTTCAATAAGATGTCCGTCTTTCCATTTTGGATATTGCAGGCTAATGTGCAAATTCTTCACCAAATGCTTGCTGCCTCTCTGACTCCTACAGGATCTTTGTGGTCCCATACACACAGTCTTGAGAAGCTGTTCTTAGGTAGGCTTCTAAGCAAGTCTCGCCTCCCTCCTTTCTGGATGCTCCCCTCAGCTTTCCTCATCTGTCCCCAGTGTCACTGCAAAACCCCCCACTCTAGCACTGCCATCCACTTCAATTATTTGTTTTCTTTACAGCCTCGAGTTTGTTCTTTTAAAAATGTGAATTTCTTGCTATACACCCTCCCCTAGGAAGAGTGATATATATATATATGTAAGGGTTTTATGCATGGACAATTTGAGCTTGAGAAAGGATTGGCGCACTATATAATTTTAAAAACATATAGTTGGTTTTATTTGTGTTTGACTATTTTTACAGATTGTGCATCTTGTATCAGGTTCCTGTATTTTCATCTTTGCTCTCACATACCAATTCTTAAAGGGGTATTTCTTATGTTAAATACTAAATTTGCTATCTCCCTCTACTCTATTTGTTTAATATTAAATATTTTATGAGAAATTTTCCACTCGCTAAAGAAGGAAGATAAAATGTGTCCATGTTATTCATGTACCTATTCAGACATGTTTTTTTAAATTATTTTGAAATAAAAAAAGGCTCCCAAAAAGTTGCAATAATAATACACAGTCACATGTATCCTTCCTTCATCACACAGGTAAAGTGTAATACCAAACAAGGAAATTGATGTTGGAACAGCACCATTAACTAAACTACAGATCGTCTTCAGTTTTCACCATTTTTACATGCCCTCATTTATGTGTGTGTACATATGTGTGTGTGTGTGCTTGTATGTGCATAGTTCAACTTTATTCAGTTTGTAGAATCATGTACCCACCATCAAAATCAAGATTCAGAACTGTTCCATTACGACCAAGTCACCTTACCCCTTTATAGTTGCACTAGTAGCCCTGTGCACGAATCCGTACGCCAATAGCTCTCTGCAGGGCCTGGCCGCTCCGTGTACGCTGCCCGGAGGCTTTCTGCGGCCCAGAGGCCCATCCGCAGCTGGGCGCGGGACGCTTGCCTTGTTGCCGCAGTGACACAGCAAGTGTTCCACCAGGCCGTTCACGCTGCCCGCTCTCAGCAGCTGCTCCCCCAGGAACGGGGGACTACAGCGGGGCTGAGAGGACTGGGTGCCACCATCTTGTGGCTATGGGCACTGCCATCTTTACGATGGAGTGATGGTTAATTTGCCTATTGCCCTTTTATTAGGTAGGATGCCCTAGCAACTACTGATCTGCTATTTCTAGTTTTATCATGTTGAGAATATTATATGCATGAAAACATACAATATGCAACCTTTTGAGAATGATTTCTTTTCATTAAGCGCAATGCCCTTTCAATCTGTCTAGAGTACTAATGTGTCAATAGTTTGTACTTGTGTAATATTCCATCGTATGGATGGACCAGTTTATGCAACCATTATTATTTAACCCTCTTCTTTTTTTGAACTCAGCTTTGTCTTTGAGGTGCTGGTTTTCTACAATAGCTTCTATACTTAAGGAAGCCAATTCAGTGCTTTGAAATGGGATTCTAGCATATCAGAATTTACACATAAGACTATATTCTAGTATATTCTCAGCTGTGGATAGTAATCTTTAGTAGCATTTAGGTAGATTTTATATATCTTTGAGCTATAGGATGAACAGTATTTTCAATTATGACCACTTATTCTAAAATCTTTACTTCTATCATCACTTCACATCTACTTTTTCCTGAGATGCTCATATACATATCCTCTATATGTAGAATGATACCAATTTTTAACATTGGGTTCTTTGTCTAACAAGATAATAATATTGTATATAATTTTAATTTATATTATTACTTATGAAAATCATATTCATTATAGGAGTTTCTGGTGATCAAAGAGGAGAAAATTTTAAAATCACCTGAAATCATGCTACATAAGGAAAATTTATATTTAATATTTTGTTGTGCATCCCTCCAGCACCTTTGCAACCTTTAAACTTTCTATTCCTCAGTATTAAACTGTTTATCCTCTTTTTAAAAATTTAGTAAATCTTTATTGTTCAGATTATTACAATTGTTCCTCTTCCCCCCCATAGTTTCCCCTCCACCTGGTTCCCACCCCACCCTCTGCCCTTACTTCACCCTAACTGTCCTCATCCATAGCTGTACGGTTTTGTCCACTCTCTTCCTGCACTCCGCTCACTCCTTTCCCCCAAAGAATTGTCAGTCCACTCCCTTTCTATGCCCCTGGCTCTATTATATTCACCAGTTTATTCTGTTCATCAGATTTTTAATTCACTTGATTTTTAAATTCACTTGTTGATAAACATGTATTTGTTGTTCATAATTTTTATCTTTTCCTTTTCCTTTTTCTTCTTCTTCCTCTTCTTAAAGAATACCTTTCAGCATTAAATATAATACTAGTTTGGTGCTGATGAACTCCTTTAGCTTTTTCTTATCTGTGAAACTGTTTTTCTGCCCTTCAATTCTGAATGATAGCTTTGCTTGGTAGGTTCTTGCTCTTCATCACTTTGAATATTTCTTGCCACTCCCGTCTGGCCTGCATAGTTTCTGTTGGAAATCAGCTGACAATCATATGGGTGCTCCCTTATAGGTAATTAACTATTTTTCTCTTGCTGCTTTTAATATTCTCTCTTTGTCTTTCCTCTTGGCATTTTAATTATGATGTGTCTTGGTGTGATCCTCTTTGGATTCCTTTTGTTTGAGGTTCTGTGTGCTTCCAGCACTTGTAAGTCTATTTTTTTCACCAGGTGGGGGAAGTATTTGGTCATTATTTCTTTAAATAGGTTTTCAGTATCTTGCTCTCTTTCTTCTTCTGGCACCCCCATAATTTGGATGTTGGTATGCTTGAGGTTGTCCCAGAGGCTCCTTACAATATCTTCACATTTTTAGATTATTTTTTCTTTTTTGCTTTCTGGTTGAGTGTTTTTTGCTTCTTTGTATTTCAAATCTTTGACTTAATTTTTGCATTCCTCTAGTCTGCTGTTAGATCTCTGTATAATATATATATTTTTTATTTCAGTCAGTGTATGTTTAATTTCTAGTTGGTCCTTTTTCATATCCTTTAGGATTTCGTTAAATTTATTGGCCTTTTCTAGAAAATTCTTGAAAAACCTTATAACCGTGGTTTTGAACTCTAGTCACTTGCTTGCCTTCATTTCTTTCATTTGTGATCTGTTTCTTTGTCTCCACATTTTTTCTGCTTCCCTGAGTTGGTAGAGAAGCTTTGTGTGGTAGGTTTCCTATAGGGTCCAGTGGCTCAGCCTCCCCCAGTTACCTGAGGTGGACTCTCTTGGTGCACCTCTTTGTGGACTGTGTGCACAGCCTTGTTGTAGTTAAGTCTTGATTGTTGTTGGTATCACTGGGAGGAATTGACCTCCAGGCCGACTGGCTGTGAGGATCAGCTGTGTCTGCCATGGTAGAACTTCAGTGCTCAAGAAACCCTTATGATACAAGGCTTGCAAAATTGCAAAAGCCTCTGTGCTCAGCTTGGCTGTGGCAGAGTCTCAGGGCTGAGCAGACAGCCTTGGCTTCCCATCAGCCCTGCCCTATGAGGTCCCTGGGTCTCAGTGTCCCTCAGTAATCGCTGCAAGCACCTCTGAGAGGAAGCCCCCCTCGAGTTTCACCCACTGCCAGACAGTCCAGTTTCTCCCATATGAATCTGAGTTCCCAGAAACTTGCCCGGAACTGGAGTTCAGCATAGTTGGGAGCTTCCGTCTCCCGCTTTAGAAAGCCATCCACACACTCAGCCACCCCTGCACTCAGCAGTCAGTCCTCTTTGTGCACGTGTACCTTTGGACCTCTGCTTTCCACAGCTCCCCTGAGTCTCAGTGTGCTTTCTCTTTTCCTGACAGTCCAGATTCCCCCCAAATGGGTCTGGGTTCCCAGAGTCTCACCTGGACTGGAGTTCAGTGCAGTTGGGAGCTTCCGTCTCCCTCCCACTTGAGCAAGCCAGCCATGCACTTAGCCATCCGTGCACTCAGCTGCCAGTCCTATTCATGTGTGCGCGTCTCCATCCCTCAACCTTTTGCAGCTCCTCTGAGTCTCAGTGTACTTTCCTCTTTCCTTCTAGTTGTAGAATTTCCAATCATCCAGCTTTCCTGTGGTTCTGGATGGTGTCTGTTTTGTCTTTTAGTTGTACTTTTGATATTGTTGTGTGAGGCAGCATTTTAGGTGCCTACTTATGTTGCCATGTTGGTTTCTCCCTGTTTATCCTATTTATAGGTATTAGTCATGTTTCTGGGAGCAGCATTGGAGTGTCTGTATCATGTGTTGGAGGGCCTCCACCAGGCGGAGGGAAGCTATGGGGGGCCCACCAGTTTTCACAAAGGAACCTGAGCATATGTTCATTCCAGTTTTCTGGTCCAGACCTGTGTTGAAATGCTCATCTTCTCTCCTAACTGGTGACCTGATCTGGCATTTGCAGAGACCTCAATAAATCAGTTTCCATCCTGCCCCTACTTCTGTCTTCCCTGAGACCCACGGCAGGGAGAGCTCCAAGCTGACATTTTTTTCCTCTGGGAACCCCTCCTTGGCCCTGCTTGGCCTTCCAATGTAAAGATACCCCCCTCCATGCCATTCCTCTCTGGGAAGCCTCTACAGCCAGAGCACTGGTCCATTGGATTCTAACAGTGAATTTTCTTGATGCCTGCCAGAGTTCTCCCCCTTGACGTTCCACGGAAGAGAAGAGGGCTATGGCTTGCCTTTCCCTCCCTCGGTGATATGCTAGAACACAGGTAAGATGGCCCGCAGTCAGCACAAACTCGATTCCTGGCCTGAAGTCTATACCCTCTCCTCCCTCTCCACCATTTGGTGAGCTCTGGGAGGGAGGGTGCGTATTCCCATCTTGTCATTGCTGTGAGCTCAAATGTTTTGCTCAGAGAGATGCTCAACAATTATTGTGGGCTCACGAAGCCCTTGTTCTCCCATTCCAGAAAGCGGATTGAAATGTTTAGCTGCCATTATTACAGGGATAGCCTTAAATCATCTCTAGTTGATAGAGATAATGAAATCAATCACCAACTTGTTGCTTCTATTACTTACAAATTGCTAGGACCCATCCCTCAATTGATCCTGGTGTATCAGTGTGTCTCAATTTTATCGTATCATAGGCTTTACCATCCTTAGAATTGCCTCATTTCTGCATCCTCAGACTCTAATGTCCTAGTCTGCATCCCCAAACTCTAACGTTGGCAAACTGTGGCTCCTGAGCCACATGCAGCTCTTTGGCCCTTGAGTGTGGCTCTTCCACAAAATACCACGGCCAGGGCGAGTCTATTTTGAAGACGTGGTGTTAGAAGAAGTTGAAGTTTAAAAAATTTGGCTCTCAAAAGAAATTTCAATCGTTGTACTGTTGATATTTGGCTCTGTTGACTAATGAGTTTGCCCACCACTGTCATAGCCCAACACTTGAATTGTGGTCTTTTCTTTATTGATCTTCCCAGCCTCCTTTCCTGCTCTCTCTTCAAACCATTCACCATACTACTGAGACAGAGGGGTCTTCTGAAGAGCACACCCATTCCTGGTCCTCCCTGGCTTGCCAGTGCAGTGGTACCTCGAGATACGAGTTTAATTCGTTCCATAGCCTTGAGGCGTGGGAAACTATGAGACGTTTGAGTCTCGGTAAACTGGTGGGTGGTGGGTCGTGTGCAGCCGGCCGATCTGCGCGATGACTCCTATCTCAAATGTTGCTTGTATTTCAAAGCAAAAATCGCTCGCTCGATGGCTCGTATCTCAAAAATCTCGTATGTTAGGGCACTCGTATCTCGAGGTACCACTGTATTACCAGGATGGCACCCAGGGTCATCGTGAGCTGCCTACTAGTGCTGTAGTTTCATGTCCCTTCTCCCCAGCCACGCCAAGCCTCCAGCATTTCCCAGAAATCAGTCCCTGCTTCCACATCTGCCCACATATCATTTCCTCGGTGAGGATGTTCTTCCGGTCTATCGTTCTTCAGAGCCAAACTCTTACTCTCTTTTGAAAAGAGATCTTGGGTGCATTCTGAAGAAACTCTATGCTCCCATAGCTCCTTAGGTGAATCTCTGCCACCGCTGTGTCAACTGTTAATTTATTGTCTTTGCCACCCGACCCTCATTACTATGCTGCAAATATTTTTAATGAGATTATGTTTTATTCAGTTTTGCATCCTTGGTGCCCGAACAGAGATGTTCAACACACATTTGCAGAATCAATCCATATAATTAAAAATCTGCACACTTTTTTTTTGTCCTATACCTGTGTTCATATTTTAAACAAAATTCTTTCTTAATATTTTTGTCATTAGACCAGCGATTTTCAACCTTTTTCATCTCATGGCACACAAAATTCTGTGGCACACCAAAATATATTATATTATACTAGAGGCCCAGTGTACGACATTCATGCAATGGGGGGAGGGGTCCCTCAGCCTGGCCTTCACCCTCTCACAGTCCAGGACCCCTCAGCAGACATCCCCTGAAGAGGTCCTTAGCACTGCCACGGAGGCAGGAGAGGCTCCCACAACCACCACTGCACTCACTAGTCATAAGTCCGGCTTCTGGCTGAGCAGCATTCCCCCTGTCAGAGCACACTGACCACCAGGGGGAAGTTCCTGCATTGAGCATCTGCCCCCTGGTGGAGAGTGCATGTCATAGAGACTGGTCATTCCACCGTTTGGTCAATTTGCACATATAGGATGGGCATAATTATGATTAATTTACAAAAGATATAAAATAATGGTAGTTACCTACCCTTTTTGCTCCAAAGTGATTTTTTAAAAAATCAGATGTCTATATTTGTACACAAGGATTTCTTGTATCAAGAATTAACCAATCAGATTCAACCTTATTATGCGACATGGCCAATAACATGTAACTCTATGATATGACCTATATATTTATGGCTCAAGATAGGGCATTTATACCAGATGGCTATTGTTGTGATCTTCTTATTTGACAATCTAAGGGAAAAGGGGTCAATTCCCCTGATTAAATAGGTATTGCATGTTTTAAAAATGCTTGTGGCACACAGGTGGAAAATTGCTGCCTTACATCACTGTTTTTGTGTTTCTTGAGTTTGTTTTTCTCTTTCTGAGAAGGTTTCTTCACAAGCACTGGCACTTACTTCTTTTAAGTGAGTCTCTTGAAAATACAGCATGAGAAAAGTTTCAAACGCATATTATTAGTTGACTCCTCTTGACACTTATGATTTCTCTCATTTTCAGAATCAGAATATGAGTATCATACCCACGGTTGGTAATTCTTCAACATTGATAAAACCCTACCACTCAATATCATTGCCCAACTCTGTTGATCCTTGAGCACGTTTTATTAACGATTTTTCATATTCTCTCTGCTGTGTTTTCTTCCCTCCCATAACCTGGCCTCAGTTTTCACTAGCTCTTTAAAAGCACCATTATTAAGGCTACCTAGAATGACTTGCATTTGCCACACTTGGCCTTTTCTCTTCAATTACATTTTCTTTTTTTAAAAAATATATTTAATTGATTTTCTACAGGGAAGAAGGGAGAGAGATAGTCAGAAACATTGATGAGAGAGCAACATCAATTAGCTGCCTCCTGCACACTTTCTACTGGGGATATGCCCGCAACTAAGGTACGTGCCCCTGCCTGGGATTGAACCCGGGACCCTTCAGTCCACAGGCTGGCGCTCTATCCACTGAGCCAAACCAGTTTTGGCTCAATTACACTTTCAATAGACTCACTGCAGTGCTTCCTAAACTTGAGCGTGCATCAGAAGCACGTGGAGGGCTTGTTAAAACACAGACTGCTGCCCTCACCCCCAGAGTACCCAAATTGGTAGGTTTGGAGTGGGGCTGAGAATTCACAGTTCTTAAAAGGCTCCCAGGTGATGCTCGCTCTGCTAATATGGGACCACACTTTGAGTCTCACTGTGCTAACATGCCTAGCACTCTGCCAATTTCCACAGCTATAGCCACTCATCTCACTCTTGTTGATTCCGCCTGGGAAGGAGTAGAAAGCCTTCAGTTGGGTCAAAGCCACGTGACTTGACTGCTGATTTGGTGTGGGTTGCAGACCTGGGTCTTTGCTCCGTGTTCCACCTCCCATACTCAATTCCTTCCTGGATTCGTGTTTCCTCCGGGGCCAGGATGCTTTGCTTCCCCTTGCTCAGTTCCTTATGAAAGCTGAAGACCAGAAGGTGAGTTCACTTCCCACGTTGGGTATTTACCTGCTCGCTTAGCTCTGTCTTTGTGACCCTGCGCCTGCCCGGCGTCGTTTGCTGCCTTCGCTGAGTTCTTCCCTTTGCTTGTTGTTGAGAATATGGGGGTTGCCTGCTCTGTACCAATGAGTCTAACGGCCCAGGTCTGGTTAATTCTTAGCTGGCATTCCTCAGTGTTAGCTGGGCCTGATTTCAGCCGGTACCGGAGGCTACATTATCCTGAGCCTTGCAAACCTTGACTGTTGATTCAATTGAACAATTGTGTTGCTATTTACACGCCTGCGGCTTGTTTTTTCCCCTCTTGATTTCTATGTGTTTCTGGACCCTCTTTCCCACCCCCCACACCAGCTTCCAAATCCCTCAGGCCCCCAGACTCAGTGCTGGCTTCTTTGTCCTGTATTGAATGAGTACTTTTCTGGTAAGATCATGCAACTTGGCTGTAAAATTCTTGTGCTGTCTGTAAACACAACTTAGATCAACATCATTTACTTAACAAGTAAATCATATTTTCTCCCTTTTCAACCTGGGTTGCACAGGGCCTCTAGTAGTTACATATATTGAAGAAGGGGATGATAGATAGTTTTTAATGCTAATTGGGCGGCACTAAAAAAAAATCACTGATGGAAGTGTGGGTCTCTAGCAGTCTGGATTCTACACTTAGGCTGCTGGTGAAGTCTGTGGCTTTTGTCAAGTAGGTTTATTCCTCTGGGCCTCAGTTTTTTGTTTTGTTTGTTTGTTTTGTTTTTCATCGGGAGGGGAGTTTAAATGCCTCTGCATATAAGGGGCAATTCAAACGATTCCAGATGCTCCTAGTATAATAGGCAATTTAGTGGGAGTTCTCTTTGTTGCCAGATTAGAGCAACCAGTGTTATTTACATGATTGTATGCAGCCCACCCTATAACCTCAGGTCTTAGACAATCAGTGAGGTGGAGCTATGGTGATGGGGGAGATGGACTGTGGCTAAAAGAGAGTTGAGTCTCACCTTGGCTCTTCAGCCTCCTGAAATTCTGGAATAGGTCTCTGATCTCAGTTGCAACTGGACTATATAGGACTGTCAATCCCTTTTTGAACAAAAATCATACAGGGAAAGGTTTAAGTCTGAAAGCAGAGTGAAGTGTTCAGTGTTTTTTTTTTTATGGTCACTTCTTAGATGTATAACATTCTTTTTCATGAGCAGTCTCTTCCTGTATGAGATTGATTTTGCTCGTGAACTTGCCTTGCTTACTGGTATGTGAGTAGCAGTAACCCTATGCCAATGGACGAAGACAAGCTGTCACCCAAGGACAAAGTGGGGGCCTTCCAGGTCTCCTGGAGTCCTATGTGTTTTACTGTGGCTGCTATAGACATGTACACTGAGTGGCCAGATTCTTATGATCTCTGAATGCATAATAATCTGGCCACTCAGTGTATATCCTCTATAATAAAAGGCTAATATGCAAATTGTCCCCTCAACCAGGAGTTGGACCAGCAGGAAGGCTGGCCAATTGCCTATGTCTCCTCCTCCTGGCCAGGCTGGCCGGACCCCACCTATGCACGAATTCATGCACTGGGCCTCATACACACACACACACACACACACACACACACACATACACACACATACACTGAGTGGCCAGATTATTCTGCATTCAGAGATCATAATAATCTGGCCACTCAGTATATTTGGTTAGTGCTTCTCACTCATAAGGTTGTGCATAAGAATCACCTGGAGGGCTTTTTAACTGAACTCCAGGCCCCAGCTTCAGTTTCTGTGAATCTGAGATTTGCATTTTCAACAAACTCCCAGGGGTACTGATGTTGGTCCATGGACCTAGGTTAAGGTGAACAGCTGTAAACTGTTTCCTTTATTTTTTAAAAAAATATGTTTATCTTTAATGATCCAAGATTTTGCAAGACACATATACCCAGAACTGGGTGGAAATACGACATTTTAGCAGTGCTGTTGCCAACCCCGGGGAGGGGGCAAGCAGGAGGGCTGGATGTTGGCTGGAGACACCCCCCACTCCAAGGTGGAACCAATTCCAACCTGACAGGGAACCTCAGTGCCCCATCTCCATGGAAACCAGTGTAGCACTGGGATGGGGTCCTAGGGAGCCTGTATGAACATCTCTGGCAGGAATTCCCCATTAAAAACATCCCCGTGCCATCCCACCCAAAGGTACTGCCCAGCTCCCCCCTACCCCCTCAGCCAACACCATAGAATAGCAAAAGTGACTGTACCCCCTATGGGAAAGAAGTGGGGGAGGAGGGTAGCAAGGTGGCTGTGGCAAATGAGGTGCCCTCTGTTGCAGTGGGGACTGCTGCTGGGCACAGAAGAAGGCAGGGCTTTGAGGGTGCTTCCTTCCCTTCTAGAGCTGCCCAAGATTTGGGTCAAAAGGGGATGGGGCCCAGGAAGGCTCTATCACCCCAGGAGGCATCACATCCGCTACCAAAGACAGTGCTACCTGCATGCTGGTGTGGTGTCAGGGACGTGGGCCACACCTCCCTCCCCGGCCTGCGGGACTGTCAAAAGGTCCAGGGAAGACCCAGACAGGGTGGGGGGACAAGACAAGAAAATCTTCTCCAACTTGGCATGAAAACAGAGCAAGTTCAAAGGAACAAAACCTTGGTTTGTACCGCAGGTACTCATGGCCAGCTCCCAACAGGGCGCTCGCCCACCACGGGTTGGCCCAGGAAGAAGTTGGGCAAAGCTAGGGCAGGGCCACTTTCAGGGCGGTCACAGAGCTCAGAGGAGTGAGTCTCCAGGACACAGGAGAGAAGAGCAGAGCCGAACCCCGGCTGCCCTGACACGTCCTCCGCAGCCCCACGTGCCCCGGGCCTGACTGCACACCACGCAGGAGCCGCATCTTTCAGGCTGAGTCCTGGCAGTGGACGCAGGTCTCTGGGAGGGAAGTCTCAAAGATGTCCCAGAAGAAACACGTGAGTGTCCTCTGACAGCCCCTGACTCAGCTCTTCAGGGGAGATGGAGAGAAGACCATCCACCCCTCCTGGCCAGTCTGTGCTCTCCTGTCCCTTTTGAGGGGCCCAGCTAGAGCACCCTAACTCTGTAGCAGTGGGCATCCCTGGACCTTCAGGCGCTGTGCGTCCGGATGAACGAGAGGACATCCTCCTTGGATAGCTTGTCTGGGTCCTGGGGCTTCTGGGAGTCAGGTACACAAGTGTCATCCCCCATTCCCAGAAGAGCCGGCCATAGCAGCAGATGTGAAATGGGGTAATGGCATATGCAGGGAGCTCGTAGATAGCTTTCGGTTTTCCCGTTGTAGAAGAACTTCCTGTTAGAGCTTGTGCTGAATCCCATCGTCCAGGGCTCGATCACTGTCCTGACGATGTAGAGGCCAGTGGGCACAAGGTGGCGGTCGCCCCGCCCTGTGTAGCTGAGCTTTGGGGTGCCGCTGGAGCCCTTGATGATCCGCATCTCCAACCTGACAAAACTCTCGTCCATTTCCTCCTTCACCCTGATGGGATCCATGTCAGGCCGGCTAGGCTGGGAAACGGCTTTCACAAATTTCTCAGCAAGCTGCGTTCGCTGGTCCAAGGGCTGCTCCATTCAGCACAAGGGCATCGAGGCTGCGGATGGCACTGACTGTACCCGCTGTGGGTTTGTCCTTTTGTACCCTCTATGGTCCCCTTTCAGCTCCTGGACAATCTCCACAGAGAGCAGGGCGGCTCTGTCTTCGGATCCAGCTTGACCCAGCGGTCTGACTGGCGGCCACCCCACGGGTGGACCTGTGGCTCCCCCAGGCCCAGGAGGAACTCTGATCCTGGCCAGACACCGGGCAGCGGTAGTCCAGCCCACGCCGGATGTTCTCCAAGGTTTGGAGGTGAGCAGCGTGGGCTCAGAGCTGAAGATGTCCATCACAGCGCCCTGGATCAGCTCAAGGAACTTAGATTTCGGGTCTGAGGAGGAAGGAGCCACACGAGCCTGGCCCGGGGTCCCCCAAAAGCAGAGGCACTGTTTCCGGGTCTCTGCCTGCCGAGGCTCAGTCGGGGCTGGGTCTTGAACCAAGGCCTGGATTGTGGCCAGAGCTTTGATCTGCAGACTCAGTGGCTTCCAGTGGACCGTATCATGCAGTCGGTCAATTCACGGTCTCCCTTGATCACCTCCAAGGGAACCAAAGGTTGCCAGCGGAATGGGTGGCACGCAGCTGGCTGAGTTTACTGTTGACTGAGAAGAGGTTCTCCGCGCATCTTCTCTGCCCACCTTCAGACCTCTCTGAGTTGGCGGGATGGCTGGGAATCGGCTTAAAGAGACATACTCACTCAAAGCAGCGGGTCAGCAGGTCGATGAGCCCCACGCCGAACGGCGTGAACAGGCCGAAGGTTTTACAGATGCAGTGGTTTCCTGTTTGGACGACAGAGAGCGCCATGAGGAGCTGGCAGAGCAGCGGCTGCTTGCTGAGGATCTCCTGCAGGTCCTCCTGGCCCTCCTCAGACAAACCCCCATTGGCCATCAGAAAGTGGACACCCTGCTGAAACCGGTTTGGCTCAGGGGATAGAGCATCCGTGTGCAGACTGGGAAGGGGTGGGGTTCCCAGGTTCGATTCCCATCAAGGGCCTATACCTTGGTTGCCAGCACATCTCCAGTAGGGGGCGTGCAGGAGGCAGCTGATCGATGTCTCTCTCCCATGTTTCTAACTCTCTATCCCTCTCCTTCCTCTCTGTAAAAAATCAATAAAATATATTTAAAAAAAATTGGTTATCTTCCTTTTCCCCTCACGTGCCCTTGTCCCAAGGCAAGGTAAGGAATGGCGAAAGTGACCCCCTTCCTGTCAACCTGGAGTGGCTCTATTCCTTACTCTAACAGCCCCGTGGCTTGGATGCCTTTCTGGACAGGCATTTTGTTCATGGAAAATAAAAAGGTTGGTCTATGCCAAAACTTCTGAATGTCTCCTTTTAATATCCCGAAGGCTGGGGGAAAGCGTCAGTAGACAAGCCAGTGGCCAGATGTTGGTGTGATTTGTTGCTCTCTCTTTGAATCCCCTTGTTGGAACCCAAAGAAGAACTTAAAAACGAAAGTGACAGATGCCAAACCTCAGCCTTGCCGACTTTTTTCTGCCAGCAGGCTACTCCCCCTCGCTGTGCAGCCTGCTTTACCCCCGTGGGACTCAATGGTGGGGTGGGTTGAAGGCTGTGGAATTCTCCACGGAGAGGCAAATGCCTGCCTTGTAATATGGAACTACATGTGATAATTACACCTTCCCGAAGGCACCCCGAATCCACCAGGCTTCCCTCCCCAGCACTTACCAATCTTCCTTAGATTTCCGAGTTACCATATCCCTGCATTGTGGTACAGTGGTACCTTGAGATGCGAGTTTAATTCACTCCGTAACCTTGAGGCGTGGGAAACTATGAGACACTCTAGTCGCGGTAAACTGGTGGGTCATGTGCAGCCGGCCGATCCACGCGATGACTCCTATCTCAAATGTTGCTCGTATTTCAAAGCCAAAATCGCTTGCTAGATGGCTCATATCTCAAAAATCTCGTATGTTAGGGCACTCGTATCTCGAGGTACCACCTTATTGGATTCCCCTTATGCCCAAAGCAGAAACATTACAGAAGAAGCTGCTGATGCTTTCCAGGTGGGGCTGCTCCCTGGGGAGTCAGAGAAAAGGGGGCCTTGGAGACAGGTCCAGGGGGTGAGCGCAGGAGGAGCTGATGCTGCCCATTGCTCCCCTAGTTGCAAGTTTCCTGGGGATCCTTAGAGTTCAGGAGAGAGAGAATTCACTTGAAAAAAAGATTTGAGGGGGCCTGCCCCAAGGAGGGCGCATCTATAGTGATTTTTGTTGTTGTTGTTGAAGTAACTTGAAGAGCTGGAGAGGCAGCAACCCCCAGGGCTGAGTGGCATAAGGGGGAGTCTTGGTTCAGCTACTGACTGCTTGCGAGGCTGCACATGGCACTTACTATCACGTAATCTCAGTAAAACAACACATGCTCTTTAGGAAGAGTAAATAATTGTGTGTATAGGAGAGCACATTGCAAACGGAAACTAATTCAAGTGAGTTACCTTAATTCTACTGTAGTTACAACTTTCTGATGTATTAACTAAATTTGAATCCAAGTATTGACTTTATCAATTAGAATGCTCATGTTTTAAAGAAAGTCAATGCCTCTTAAGACTCCTTTTTGTTTTGCTCAGGAAAGCAAGTGACTTGATTTTAAAGGTTTTGGCTATATTCAAGAGACTGATTATGTTAGGCCTTATCACTTTCTTAAAGGAATTGTGGCACGGACGTGTGCTGGGGGGTAGGAGTGGCTGGGGAGAGGTCAATGGCGGGGGGAGGAGACATATATAATACTTTAAACAATAAGGACTTTTAAAAAAGTAATTGGTTAAAAAGGAAGTATGGAACAAACACATCACATATAGAATAAAGCACTTAGGGCTATTAGTCTTCTGAGATGGGTCTTTTCAGGACATGATTTCATTGACATTTGGCAAGTCGTTAATCCTCATGTTCAAGGAAATTGCTTTAAAGAAAAAAAATGCAAGATGACTGATTTGAGGGACATTACCCCAAAGCAAGAAATGAAGATTTGCAAAATACAGTTTTCATAGAAGTCATTTGTATTCATGTAATGACTAACTTTTGTGCTGAAGTGTTCATAGATTAATTTTCTTCTATGATTGACAGACAGAGGCAGATTTTATTATTTACTTTTTGATAAAAAGATGATCTTAAAATTTAGCATTCTAGTTACTGTCCATACCTGACTGTTAATATTAGTTGCTAAAATCATGCCTTCTTTTACTATAAAAAGTCTGTGTTTTTTTTATAAATATTACATATTTTTTTTCCAATTCTGACACTAATTTTATGTATGGGCCAAAAAAAAAAATCTAGAATTGGTCCAAATGTAAGCCCGCAATTGAGTCACTTGAGTGGGAACTGGATCTTCTATGACTTGTATAACAGGTATGAAGGTAATCATGGGCAAAATTCAGCATAGCTATAAAGAGATTGAAAATGAAGAAATTCTAACCTACATATAACAGGTTTTTCGAAAGCAGGAAGTGGTATTGGGGCACTAGTTGAGGTGAGAACTGAAGGACGTGATTCTCAGAAACAGTCCAACTTTTGAGGAGGACTTTAAAAATTATTTAGATCCATTGGAATAAGGCTGAAGGACATCTCAAGTGAAAAGCAAAGCAAAGCAGCTATCGGGGATGGTGGGTGAGGGTGGAAAGATATTATCTGCAAAGGAGTAATTGATAAAAACCTATAGTAAGAAACCAAGATGGCGGCATAGGTAAACACCTAAACTGCTGCCTCACACAACAATTTCAAAACTACAACTAAAAGACAAAATGGACAGAACTATAGGAAAGCATCTGAGTGGAAATTCTACAACTAGAATGAAAGAGAGGGGCTCAAAGAGACTCAGAAGAGCTGCAGAAAGCTGAGGTATGGAGACACGTGCGTGGAGAGGGCTGGAGGCAGAGTGCGTGGTTGGCTTTCTCAAGTGGGAGGGAGACAGAAGCTCCTGACTGTGCTGAACTCCAGTTCCGGGTGAGACTCTGGGGACCTGGACTCCTTTGAGGAGAAACTGGACTGTCTGGCAGTAGGTGGAACATGAGGACAACTTTCTCTCAGAGGTACTTGCAGCAATTATCACGGGACACTGAGACACAGGGGCCTATTAGGGGTAGGCTGACAGGAAACCAATGCTGTCTGCTCCACCCTGAGACTCTGCCCCAACCAAGCTGAGCACAGGCTTTTGCAAGTCCTGTCTCATAAGGGTGTCTCCAGCACAGAAGCTCTCCCAGCATAGACACAGCTGATCCTTATAGCCAATGGGCCTGAAGGTCAATTCCTCCCAGTGATACCAACAATAATCAAGGCTTAATTACAACAAGATGGTGCACACAGTCCACAAAGGGGTGCACCAAGAGTGTCTACCTCAGGTAACTGGGGAGGCTGAGCCACTGGGCCCTATAGGACATCTAGCACACAAAGCCACTCTATCAACTCAGGGAAGCAGCCAAAATGCAGAGACAAAGAAACAGATCACAAATGAAAGAAATGGAGGAAAGCAAATGACTGGATATAGAGTTCAAAACCACGGTTATAAGGTTCTTCAAGAATTTTCTAGAAAAGATGGATAAATTTAGCGAGAATCTTGAGGATATGAAAAAGGACAAACTAGAAATTACGTATACACTGACTGAAATAAAAAAATATTATACAAAGATCTAACAGCAGACTAGAGGTCTGCAAGAATCAAGTCAAAGATTTTAAATATAAGGAAGCAAAAAACACTCAACCAGAAGCAAAAAATAAAAGAATCCAAAAATATGAAGATAGTGTAAGGAATCTTTGGGACAACCTCAAGCATACCAACATCCAAATTATGGGGGTGCCAGAAGAAGAGAGAGAGCAAGGTACTGAAAACCTATTTGAAGAAATAATGACTGAAAACTTCCCCCACCTGGTGAAAGAAATAGACTTACAAGTCCAGGAAGAGCACAGAACCCCAAACAAAAGGAATCCAAAGAGGACCACACCAAGACACGTCATAATTAAAATGCCAAGAGCAAAAGACAAAAGAGAATATTAAAAGTATAAAAAAAAACCCATTACTTATCTACAGGGGAGCACCCAAATGACTGTCAGCTGATTTCTCAAAAGAAACTAGGCCAGAAGGGAGTGGCAAGAAATATTCAAGGTGATGAATCGCAAGAACCTACAACCAAAATTACTCTACCCAGCAAAGCTATCCTTCAGAATTGAAGGGCAGATAAATAGTTTCACAGATAAGTAAATACTAAAGAATTCATCACCATCAAATCAGTATTATATGAAATGCTGAAAGTTACTCTTTAAGAAGAGGAGGAAGAAGAAAAAGATAAAATCTATGAACAACAAATACATGTCTACAAACAAGTGAATTTAAAAATCAAGTGAATAAAAAATCTAATGAACAGAATAAACTGGTGAATATAATAGAATCAGGGGCATAGGAAGGGAGTGGACTGAGAATTCTTAGGGGGAAAAGGGTGAAGGAGATGCGGGTAGAGACTGGACAAAAATAATACACCTATGGATGAGGACAATGTGGTGGGGAGGGGTAAGGGCAGAGGGCAGGGTGGGAACCGGGTGGAGGGGAAATATTGGGGGGGAAAGAGGAACAATTGTAATAATTTGAACAATAAAGATTTATTAAATTAAAAAAAAACAAGAAAAACACCATAGTAAATCCTAACTGGTTTGGCTCAGTGGATAATGAGTGCATCAGCCTCGGGACTAAAGGGTCCCAGGTTTGATTCTGGTTAAGGACATGTACCTTGGTTGTGGGCACATCCCCAGTAGGGGGTGTGCAGGAGGCAGCTGATTGATGTTTCTTTCTCATCCATGTTTCTAACTCTCTATCCCTCTCCCTTCCTCTCTGTAAAAAATCAATAAAATATATTTAAAAAAACAATAGTTAAGTGCTTGAATGCCGGTGGAATTTGGAGAAAAAGTATGTTTAAGTTTCATGCCTTGTGGTGGAGGAAGAAATAAGTAATGCTTAACATTTAGTAGAAAAAAAAACATTCAAACATTCAAGTATGTATATTAAAATGTTAAGGGTAATCATAAGTACAGAGATAGACTATGGTTCTTAATTGGTAAGGGGTGGTGAATTATCAAGTCAACTGAATACAGAAAAATAGAAATAAGTTAAAGCATGGTAAATAGAAAAGAAACAAGGTGGCAGAATTAAGTTCAAATATTTTTATCACAAAAATGCAAGTGGACCAATGATCCTCACTTAAAAGTCTCAGACTATAGTGTACAATCCAATTATATGCAGTTTACAAGAAGATATAAAATATAATAGCGTAAGCTTGAAAAATAAAGGGGTTCTTAAAAGAAGTAACAGGAAAATATGAACCCAAAGAACGCTGCCATGTATCCTGTTTTTATTTTGTTCATCAGTTTATTTTGTTCATTAGATTTCATGTGTGAGTGAGATTATATGGCGCGTGTCTTTCTCTGACTGGCTTATTTCACTTAGCATAAATTCAATGAAAAAAGAAAGCTTCCTTAGTGATATTAATATTAGACAAAATAGAATTATGGGGACACAAGCATTAAAAAGCACGATGGCAGATATTTCAAAATGATAGGTCTAAGTAAAGAAATGCACAAGTCATAAACTTCAGTAAGCCTTACAGCATAGCCTCAAAATATATAACACAAAACCCAACAAATTACAAGAAATAAAACTATCATCCTAGTGGGAGGCTTCACCACAGTGTTTCTTAGAATCAAACTCCTCAGGCAATGAGGAAAAAAATGGCAGGGTCTAACTAATGCATACATAATCGTTACCTAACAGAATATACATTCTTTGGAAGCCACATAGGGTACTTTAAAAAATGAAGACCATGGGCAAGGCCAAAACTTTAGTCTCACATTCTGAAAACTATCTCATTGGCTTCTTTTCAGATCAAAGAAATAAAATTAGAAAGCAATGCCCATCAGTAGATGAGTGGATAAAAGCTGTGGTACATTTACACGATGAATGCTACTCAGCCATAAAAAAGAAGGATCTCGTACCTTTTGCAACAGCATGCATGGGCCTGGAGAAGATTAAGCAAGTCGGAGAAAGACAAATACCATATGATTTCACTTATGTGTGGAATCTAATGAACAAAAGAAACTAACAAAACAAACAGATTCATAGATACAGAGAACAGACTGATAGCTGTGAGAGGATGGAGGTGGGGGACTGGGTGGAAAAGGTGAAGGGATTAATCAGAACAAACACACACACAAGGCAGTAGTATGGTGATTACCAGATGGAAAGGTGTGTGGGCAGAGGTAGAAGAGGGCAAAGGAAGATACATGGTGATGGAAGGAGTCTCGACTTGGGATAGTGAGCACACAAGGCAATATACAGTATTATAGGACTGTACACCTTAAACCTATATAATGTTATTACCCAGTGTCACCCCCAATGAATTCAACAAAAATAAAATAACAAAAAATAGCTTAATTTTAATACATTTGAAAACAAAGCCTTTCTCATGTATAATTCCAGTAAGTGTTACTCCTCTGAACTAAAGGAAAGTGAATTATAAGTATTTAGAAGAAATGGTAATAAATTCTATATTTCATAACTTCTGAGATATAGCCAAAGAAGTATTCTGAGGGAAGTTCATGGTCTTTCTTTAAAAAAAAAAAAAGGAATATTAGTTCCAGGTACAACTCCAGTAATTGGTAAAAGAACAATAGAGTAAAACCAAGGAAAGAGAAGTAAATAAAGGTGAAAAAATAAGAATAAATGTCACTTTAGATGACACCAAGCATGTCAAACTCTGGGCCCACGGGCCACATGCCTCATTTATTTGGCCCATGTTAGCCTTTCAGTTTGACGTGCTTGATCTACAAATGCTAAATATTTAAAAGGAACGACATAGGCAAATCTCTGGCAAGTGTGATTTAGAAAATTGGAGAACACTATTAAGAATTATAAATTATTAGAAATTTGTCAATATACTTAAACCTAGGCAATGTGGATTTCTTAGAAATATGCATATGTACACACCCATAAACAATTGACCCAAGCATTGCAAACTTCAATAAAAAACTCAATGAAACAGTAAAACTGTGATTTAACATACATATCTCACTCAAAATAATTTGAAGACTAAAGAGTTTGAGTAAAGTTTTACCCAGATTTGATGGACCAGACAATCCTTTTCTTCTATAACAGTGGTTCTCAACCTTCCTAATGCCATGACCCTTTAATATAGTTCCTCATGTTGTGGTGACCTCCAACCATAATTTTTTTTCACATTTCACCTGAAATTTACTATTTAAATGACACATCAAAGAAAGAAACAAGTAATGCCAAAACAGAATTCTTGTGAGATCATGGTGAGATTCTTCTCAAGCTGCAGAACAGTTTCCTTAAAAGCAGAATCCTCTGCCCAATTGACTTTACTCCCCATAAAGAGGTTCTGCAAATGGAGGCATGTTGCATTTGGTCTTTGCAGTGATAAATTTAACTCATTCAAGATGACAAAGATGTCCACCAAGTAAGCTATTTTCTGCAGTTCACTTTTATTACTGAAAAGTGATTCAAACTGCAGTTTTGCTTTCTGATTAAAAAACGTGTTGAGTCCATCACGAAGCTCAAAAACACATTTTAAAACTTTTCCTCTTGACAACCATCTCACTTCAGCATGAAATAGCATGTTTGGTGCATCCAACTCGTTGCACAGTTGCGAAAACAGTCGACTGTTTAAAGTGCTTGGCTTTACAAAATTGATAGAACTTATTATACTTTTCATTACTTCTTGTAACTCTTGTGGCAGGGCTTCATTGCTAATATTTGCCGATGAATCATACAGTGAGTTTCAATGACTTTTGTTGACTCATTCAGTACCAAACGTTGAAATCCAGATCCACATCCTAGCATAGCTGGAGCACCATCTGTGCAAACACCACAAACATTTTCCCAAGAGATCTTAATGCTCTTTCAGAAATGAACCAATTGTGTCAAATATATCACATACAGTAGTTGTTGTTTCAAGAGGTTTGAAAAAAAACTCATCTTTAAAATTGCCATTATTAATATACCTCATGTAAGCCAGTAACTGTGAACAGTTTGCAATGTCTGTAGATTCATCAAGCTGGATACTAAATGTTGGAAGTGAAGCAGATTTAATTTCCTGGATTACCTGATCAAGAATATCAGCAGACATGTCATCTATTCTTCTGTGGACAGTGTCGTTAGATAAGAAAATTGCATTAAATTTCTTAACAAATTGGTCTGATCATAACTCGAACAATGTCTTTGGCCACTGGCAACAGTAAATCCTCAGCAATGGTGTGAGGTTTCATAGCTCTGGCGATTCTGAGTGCCACCAAATGTGAAGCTTCAATGGCTGCTACATTTTGTTTGTGGTATTTGCCACCAGTGTCAAGTCTGGCTTTCTTGAGTCCATCAGATTTGCTTCTAAAACAGTTGGTATCCTTGCTGGCAAAGCTCGGATGCTTGCTATCCAATTGGCATTTTAGTTTGTTCAGCTTCATAGCTTCGTCTGATAGAACTTCACAACAAATAACACATTGCGGTTTCTCAATTTCAGCTGTAACTATTGAGGTAAAACCATACTGTAAAAATTCCTCACTGTATTTTTATTCTTAACATTCTTCTCTACATGATCCATTGCCATGTGATGGTTTGCTAATGAAAATAATATATAACAATAGTTTTAATACAAAAGATGATAGATGGCATAGTTCAGTCAATACAGTTCATTAAAGTTGCCTACAATTTACCATTCCCTGTGTTGTTGTTTTTTACATACCTGTTACTATCACAAGGGGCCAATATTCACATCAACCACAGCTGAATATAAAAAGACAGGTTAGCATCCAAATTGGTACATATATATTTTTTGCAGTACTTGATGATTTTACTGTACGTGATTTTACATTTACCCAGTAATTATAATTCATGAAGTGTCATTTTATCTCCAATACTGCTGTTTTCAACACAGTAGCTGCTTTTAACAGAGTACATAGCTGTTTTCAATACAGCCGCTGCTCTCTACACAGTGTGACTGGTCCGCATAAGTACATTATGGTGCCAACCCTATCACATACACCTGTATTTGTATGCGGTGTATGTGATGAGGTTGGCGCGATGATGTCATCACACCAGGTACTCGTATGTGGGCATATCTGCATGTGGGCAGACCTGCCTGGAGATGGATAGAGGAGCGCTATCTCGGTTCCTAAGACCATAGGAAATATGTGTTTTCTGATAGTCTTAGGTGACCTCTTGTGAAAGGGTCGTTCGACCCTCAAAGGGGTCGCGACCCACAGGTTGAGAACCACTGTTCTATAAGATTTGCCACAGAACATATTTAAAGGGAAATTCACAAAACTTGTTTTATATGGCTACGACTAAAGTGAAATTAGGTCAGCCAGAACTATAGGCCGATCTCACTTATGAACATTGATATTAAAATCCAAATAAAAACTGGAAAATCAAGTGGGAATTTATAACAGGAATATAAGAATGTTCAAACACTATGAAGGCTATCAGTGGAATCACTATATTAGCAAATTAAGAGAAAACAGGTGTATACATCCATCCCAATCAATGATAAAAAAGGATAATGTTAAGAAAACCCATTGGTGATAAAATTTCATGGCAAATAAAGACTTAGTAAACATCATAATTCTTGCCGACAGTTAACTATTCTCATTGAGGTTGTCTCTATTTCTTCTACTTAATAGTATTGTGCTAGACATCTTCAGCATTTAAAACAATAGGAGAAAGAAAAAAGCATAAGGACTTAAAAGAAAAAGAAGCCAAAATTTCTTTATTTGCACATCGTTCATAGCAAATCCAAGAGGAACAACTCAAAGTATGAAACTAATAATAGAGTTGAGCCAGGTTTCATGTGATAGGATCAGTATAAAAAATTAATCATGTTCCCATACACCAGCAGCAACCAATAAATAGATATGGAAAATTATTATTTTCAGTGTAAGAAAAAAAAATACAAACCCGGTAAAACTACAAATCTAATAAAATAAAATACATGGAAGCTCTTTAAGGGAAAAAAAAACTTTATTGAAGAGAAACAGAGCAATGGAAAAAGTTTTTCATCACACAGAAAAAAAAACAATATAACTGTACTTGTTAATTTACAAAAGTGTAAATCATATAGAAGCTACATTACTCAATTGGAACACTCAATATTGTTAAAGATGTCATTTCTCCACAAATTTATCTACGAATTCATTGTAATGCCAAAAATCTCAATGAGATCTTTAATGGAACTTACCAAACATATTTTGAATTCCTTATAGAATAGTCAGTGAACAAAATAGATGTTTGTAAAAGGAACTTACCAAACATTAGGACATGATATGCAGCTGTAGTAATTACCATAGCATAGTGTTGGTGCAGAAGGAGACAAATAGATCAGGATCAAAATAGAGAGCACCAAAAGAAATGGAAAACTTTTCTATGAGGAAGGTGGCATTAAAATGCATCCTTTCTACTCCTAGAAATATTTTGGTCCTTGTACTTTTGAGTTTGCTAGAGCTTTGATTATATTTTTTATTAAAGAATGAAAATTTAAAAATCAATAATAAGGCTCATTCATTAAATCATGTTGGGAAAATAACTTTCATATGAAAAAATGAATTGCTTCCTCAGACTGTTCACAAAAATGCTTTATTTGTATTTACTTTTTTATTTTTTATTAAGGTATTACATGTGTACATATCTTCCCATTGCCCCCTCACCCCACTCCCATGCATGCCCTCACCCCCCACCCCCGCCGGTGTCTTGTGTCCATTGGTTATGCTTATATACATGCATACAAGTCTTTCGGTTGATCTCTTATCTCCCACACCCCTCCCCAAACTTCCCGCTGTAATTTGACAGTCTGTTTGATGCATTACTGCCTCTGTATCTATCTTTTTTAAAAAATATATATTTTATTGATTTTTTTTTACAGAGAGGCAGGGAGAGGGATAGAGAGTTAGAAACATTGATGAGAGAGAGACATCGATCAGCCGCCTCCTGCATGCCCCCTAAAGGGGATGTGCCCGCAACCAGGATGCATGCCCTTGACTGGAATCAAACCTGGAACCTTTCCACAGGCCGAGGCTATCTCCTCTGAGCCAAACCGGTCTCGGCTGTATCTATCTTTTTATTTATCAGTTTATAATGTTCTTTATTATCTATAAATGAGTGTGATAATGTGGTATTTTTCTTTCACTGACTGACTTATTTCTCTTAGCATAATGTTCTCTAGTTCAATCCATTCTGTTACAAATGGTAAGAATTCCTTTTTTACTTCAGCATAGTATTCCATTGTGTAGATGTACCACAGTTTTCTAATCCACTCATCTACTGACAGGCACTTAAGCTGTTTCCAAATCTTAGCTATGGTGATTGTGCTTCTATGAACATAGGGGTGCATATATCCTTTCTGATTGGTGTTTCTAGTTTCTTGGGATATATTCCTAGAAGTGGGATTACTGGGTCAAATGGGAGTTCCATTTTTAGTTTTTTTGAGGAAACTCCATACTGTTCTCCACAGTGGCTGCACCAATCTGCATTCCCACCAGCAGTGCACGAGGGTTCCTTTTTCTCCGCATCCTTGTCAGCACTTGTCATTTGTTGATTTGTTGATGGTTACCATTCTGACAGGTGTGAGATGGTATCGCATTGTCATTTTGATTTGCATCTCTCGGATAACTAGCGACTTTGAGCATGTTTTCATGTGTCTCTTGGCCTTCCTTCTATCTTTTTTCGAAAAGTATCTATTCAGGTCCATTGCCCATTTTTTTTAATTGGGTCATTTATCTTCCTTTTTTGAGTTGTATGCGATCCCTGTAAATGTTGGAGATTAAAACTTTATCAGTGGCCAAGACTGGTTTGGCTCAGTGGATAGAGCGTTGACCTGTGGACTGAAAGTCCCAGGTTCGATTCTAGTCAAGGGCATGTATCTTTGTTGCTGGCACATCCCCAGTAGGGGGCGAGCAGGAGGCGGCTGATCGATGTCTCTCATCGATGTTTCTAACTCTCTCTCCCTTCCTCTCTGTAAGAAATCAATAAAATATATTAAAAAAACACACAAAAAACAAAACTTTATCAGTGATAACATTGGTAAATATGTTCTCCCATACAATGGACTTTCTAGTTATTTTGCTGTGCAAAAGCTTTTTATTTTGATGTAGTTCCATTTGTTTATTTCCTCTTTAGTTTCCATTGCCCTGGGAGTGGTATCAGTGAAGAAATAGCTTCACCATATGTCTGAGTTTTCTCTGCCTGTGGATTCCTCTAGTATTTTTATGGTTTCCCGTCTTATGTTTAAGTCCTGTATCCATTTGGAGTTTATTTTTGTGAATGGTGTAAGTTGGTGGTCTAGTTTCATATTTTTGCATGAATCTCTCCAATTTTCTCAGCACCATTTATTGAAGAGAATGTCTTGACTCTATTGTATGTTCATGCCTCCTTTGTCAAATATTAATTGAGCATAGTGTATTGGGTCGATATCCATTTACATTTAATGTTATTATTGACAAGTTCATGTTGTCATATTTTCCTTAGTGTTTGTGTTCTTACCTTTCTCTTTTTTCTATTCCAGTGGTCTATATGCCTGTTCTTGTGCCAGTACCAGGCAGTTTTGAGAACAGTTGCTTTTTAATACAGCTTGATATCTGGTATTGAGATCCCACCGACTTTGTTCTTCTTTCTCAGAATTGCTGCAGCTATTAGGGGTCTTTTTTTTATTTCAGATGAATTTTTGGAGTTCATTCTAGGTCTTTGAAATATGCCATTGGTATTTTAATGGGGACTGCATTGAATCTATAGATTGCTTTGCGTAGAATGGACATTTTGATGATGTTGATTCTACCAATCCATGAACACAGTATGTTCTTCCATCTGTTTATATCTTCCTCTATCTATTTTTTCAGTGTCCTGCTGTTTTTTGCATATAAATCTTTTACCTCTTCAGTTAGGTTTATTCCTAGGTATCTTAATTTTTTTGGTATGATGGTAAATGGGATTGCTTTTTTAGTCTCTCCTTCTGTAAGTTCACTGTTGATGTATAGAAATGCCATAGATTTCTTGGCATTAATGTTGTATCCTGCTACATTGCTGAATTCATTTATTAAGTCTAATAATTTTTATGGAGTTTTTAGAGTTTTCTATGTACAGTATCATGTCATCTGCCAATAAGGACAGTTTTACTTCTTCTTTTCCAATTTGGATGCCTTTTATTTCTTTTTCTTGTCTAATCACAATGGCTAGTACTTCCAGTATTATGGTAAACAGGAGTGGTGAAAGCGGGCATCCCTGTATTGTTCCTTTTTTTAGGGGAAATGGTTTTAGTTTTTGCTCACTGAGTATGATGTTCCCTGTGGGTTTGTCATAGAAGACTTTTATTATGTTGAGGTATGATCCTTCTATTCCCACCTTGCTTAAGAGTTTTTGTCAAAAATAATGGGTGTTGGATTTTGCACAATGCTTTTTCTGCATCAATTGATATGACTGTGGTTTTATCTCTCAATTTGTTTATGTGTTGTGTCACATTTATTGATTTGCAGATACTGTACCATTCTTGCATTCCGGGATAAAGCCTACTTGGTCATAGTGTATTATCTTTCTGATGTACTGCTGGGTCCAATTTGCTAGCATTTTGTTGAGGATTTTGGCATCTATGTTCATGAGGGATATTGGCCTGTAATTCTCTTTCATTGTGTTGTCTTTATCTGGTTTTGGTATTAGGGTAATGCTGGATTCATAGAAGGAGCTTGGAAGTGTTCCTTCCTCTTGAAATTTTTGAAATAGTCTGAGGAGGATAAGTTTTAGTTCTTTCTTGAATGTTTGGTAAAACTCTCCTGTGTAGCTGTCTGTTTCCTGGCTTTTGTTTGCTGGAAGCTTTGTGATGACTCCTTCAATTTATTCCATAGTTATTGGCCTATTGAGATGGTTAGATTCTTCCTGATTGAGTTTTGGAAAGTTGTATTTTTCTAGGAATATGTCTATTTACTCCAGATTGTCCAGTTTGTTGGAATAGAGTTGTTCATAGCATTTTTTTTTAAAACAATCCTTTGTATTTTGGTGGGGTCTGTTGTTATTTCACCTCTTTCATTTCTGATTTTGTTGATTTGGGTCCACTCTCTTTGCTTCTTGGTGAGCCTGGCTAGAGGTTATCAATCTTGTTTATCCTTTCAAAGAACCAGGTCTTGGTTTTGTTGATCTTTTGCATTGTTTCTTTGGTCTCAACACCGTTTATCTCCACTCTGATCTTTGATATTTCCTTCCTTCTGCTTACACTGGGCTTTTCTTGTTGCTCTCATTGTAATTCTTTGAGTTGTAGGGTTAGATAATTTATTACCATTGTATCTTGTTTCTTTTTTTTTTGCAGTAGACTTATAGAGCTATGAACTTCCCTCTCAATACTGCTTTTGTTGTGTTCCATAGATTTTGGATTGTTGTGTTTTCATTGTCCTTTGTTGCCATGATGTTTTTTATTCTTTGATCTCCCTGGTATCCCAGTCATTGTTTAATAGCATGCTATTTAGTCTCCAAGTGTTTGCTTTTTTTTGGGTTGTTTTTATTGTAGTTGATTTCCAGTTTTGTGCCATTGTGATCTGAGAAGATGCTTGATATGATTTCTATCTTTTTGAATTTTAAGAGACTTTACCTGTGTTTTAAATATGTGGTTTGTCCTTGAAAATGTCCCATTTGCACTGGGAAGAATGTATATTCTGTAGCTTTGGGGTTAAATGTTCTAGAGATGTCAAATAAGTCCATCTGATCTAGTGTGTCATTTAGGATTTCTGTTTCTTTGCTGATTTTTTGTTTAGTTGATTTATCCAGTGGTGTCAGTGGGGTATTCAAGTTCCAGACTATGACTGTATTGCTTCAATCTCTCCCTTGATATATTCCAGAAGTTGTTTTATGTATTTGGGTGCTCCTGTATTGGATGCATATATGTTTACCAGAGTTATATCTTCTTGTTGAATTGCTCCCTTTAGTATTATGTAGTGGCCTTCCTTATCTCTTATTATGTCCTTTACTTTGAGGTCTATTTTATCAGATATGAGTATCACAATCCCAGCTTTTTTCTTATTTCCATTTGCCTGAAAGATGTTTTTCCATCCCTTCACTCTCAGTTTGTGTGAATCCTTTGTTCTGAGGTGGGTCTCTTGCAGACAGCAAATATATGGGTCATGTTTTCATATCCATTCAGCTACCCTATGTCCTTTGATTGGTGCATTTAATCCATTTACGTTTAATGTTATTATTGACAAGTTCATGTTTGTTGTCATATTTTTCCTTAGTGTTTGTGTTCTTACCTTTCTCTTTCTTCTTTTTACAGCAGTCCCTTTAGGATTTCTTGCATTGCTGCTTGGTAGTGATAAACTCTTAGCCCTTTTTTGTCTGTGAGGCTCCTGATTCCACCTTCAATTTTGAATGATGGTCTTGCTGGGTATGGTATTTTTGGGTTCAGTCCCTGGCTTTGCATCACTTTGTAAATTTCATTCTATTTTCTTCTGGCCTGGAGTGTTTCTGTTGAGAAATCCGTTGATATTCTAATAGGAGAACCCTTGTAGGTAACTTTTTGTCTCTCTCTGGAAGCCTTTAAGATTCTTACTTTGTTGGTGGTGTTTGCCAATTTAATTATGATGTGTCTTGGTGTCGGTCTTTTAGGATTCATCTTGTCTGGGACTCTGTAGACTTGGATGGTTCTTGAACTTGTATGTTTTTTTTCTTGCCAAAATCAGGGAAGTTTTCTGTCATTATTTCTTCAAACAGCTTTTCTATTCCTTACTTCTCTTCCTCTCCTTCTGGTACTCCTATTATACAAACATTGTTTTGTTTAGTGTTGTCTCACAGCTCCCATAGGCTCTCCTCTTGCTTTTTAAGTCTTCTTTCCAGTTGCTGTTGTGTTTGTGTATTTTTTCCTACCTTGTCTTCTCATCCACTGATGTGGCCCTCAGCATCTTCTAGTCTGTTTAAGCCTTCCATTGTGTTCTTTATTGCAACTATGTCATTCTTAATCTCTTCTTGGCTCCTTTTCATGTTGGTAACATTCTCATTTGGCTCCTTATAGTCCTCATTGAATTGTGTGTATTTGTCATCCAGCATCCTTATAACCATTACTCTGAATTTTTTCTATGATAAACTACTAGTCTCAATTTCATTTAACTCCCTTTCTGGTGATTCTTCTTTTTCTTTCCTTTGAGGATTTTTTTTTTGTCTTCCCAACTTTTCCTATAATGTTTTAATTGTAGATCCAATTGCTTTTCTCCCCAGCTTCTTTTGGGGATAGTGCTACTGGTGTAATGTCTCAGGACTCTTGGGCTTGGTAATTTAGTGTGGCTCCCTACTTGAACTATTTGGGTACTCTTGATGTCGGTCTGCGAGCTTGAGAGGCACAACTCTGGTGTCTAGAGGTCAGCATCCATGGAGGGGAGTGTCCCAATTTTTGCTGACTTGCACCTTTAATTGAAATCACGTGTGCCCAGTGGACTCACAGTGGTACCCAGAAATCATCTGTTGGGGCTCATGGGACCTGCTCTCTGAAATGGTGTGACTGTGGTGTCCAGAGTTCTGTAGTTGTGGGTGGGCAGACTCAGCTTTTGCTGCTGCACCTGTGGTGGATAGGGGCTCACTCCCAGTGGCAGCTCACTGAAGCAATCTGAAGGGCCTGGCAATGTAGCCTCATAATTGAGGCATCTGTGGGCAGTTATTCAGGAAGAGGGAATTCAGAATTTCTACTGCAGGGCCCTTGTCTGTGTAGAATCACACCCAGCAGAGTCTCACACCTGCTCTCCTGAGTGCCCTGTGGATAGATGGGCTCAAGGGGCCTGCTTATTGGAAATACACATCTGTGGAGGTGGCTTTGCTGGCACAGAACTCTGATGCACTCTCAGGGGTCCTAGCACTGATGTTGCACAGATGGAGTGTCCATGGACAGTTTTTCAGGAAGAGGGATTTCAGAATTTCTACTGCAGGGCTGCATACCCTTGTCTGTACAAAATCACACCCGTGGGGGCTCCCAGTGACTCCCAGGCTCTGCCTACAGAATGGTGTGCCCTGGATGTCTGCGCATGCTGGAAATGCACAAATGTTTTGTCCAGAGTTCTGTCACTGGGGAGGGGGAGGTGCCACTTGCTGCTGAGCGGTGCACCTTTGGAGGTGAAGGTCCCAGGGGCATGGGTCTGCGGGTGTGGCAGCAGGATTTTTTTACACAAAATACTTTAGATGAATTAAATGTTTAAGTTAAAAAGAACCTTTAAAATAGCCACAAGAAGTTGTAGGATAATTTCTTTATTACTAGGGGCAATGGAAGACATAAGATAAAAATCACTAAAAGCATAACACATGGAAGGAAAATAATACATTTGACTATATCAACATAGACACTTCGTAGTAATATAAAGCTAGTATGCAAATGGTCGTCATGCCATGATGCCATAATGACCAATCAACAGGGACCTGAGGCTGCGTGCCACCCTGGTGCTGGGCCAGGGGACCTCAGATCATGCCGCCCCAGTGCCAGGCTGGGGGCCCTGAGGCTGTGCCCCCCGCCTGGCAGGGCTTGACAGAGGACCTGAGGCTGTGCCCCCTGCCCAGCATGGGTGGGGTGGGCCAGGTCTGCATCTTATGCGATTTTGAGGCACACAGTTGGCCAGGGACTTGACTTGGTCCCACAACATGCCCCATACTTTGACAGGAGGGAGATTTTCATATACATTTTACTAATTTTCTTTCATTTTTGACACTTCTATTATAGAGAAAGGGCAAATAGATAGCCCATGGACATGGAAAATAGGGTGGGGAAGACCTGGAGGGGTGGGGAGTGACAGAGGCTAAAGTGAGGGGGCGGGGAAATGGGAGATATTTGTAATACTTCAACTATATAAACAAATGAATGAATAAATACACACCATAACAAATTAAAATTAGATTGAATTTGCAAACTGCAAATTTGAGCTCTACACTGCCTTGAGAAGCAGGCATTAATTATTTCCATGTTCTAGATGAGAAAATGGAAGCCTAGGGTGCCTCATGACATGGCTAGGAGGCAAGTAGGAGACAAGAGTTCAGGGAAGACTCCAGGCTTTCCCCAGCCCCCATCTGCCACAGGGCCCATTCCCCTGAAATTGAGTCATTATCACCAGCTGTCTACTTGGGGTTCATCTGTACTCTCGCCTGGCTTCAATGACAATTAGGGTCCTGGGGAGAGCTGTGCTTACAGATGGGAACCGAGTTGAGCAGCCAATATAGAGACTAAACTCCCAGCACCCTTTGTGCATCCAACCAGTTCCAGTAGACAAAAGGGTTGGTGACAAACTGGTTGATAAAAGAAACATGCTTGGTTTCTTTTTGTACCTTATTTTTCCAGATTTCAAAATGTCAAAGTAAGTGTGGTAATATCTAGTATCGGTGAGATTTGGCACCACATAATAGTGGTATTATTTTTAAAAAAATATATTTTTTATTGATTTCAGAGAGGAAAGGAGAGGGAGAGAGAGATAGGAATATCAATGATGAGAAAAAAATCATAGATCAGCTGCCTCCTGCATGCACTATTGGGGATCAAGCCCACAATCTGGGCATGTGCCATGACTGGGAATCAAACTGTGACCTCCTGGTTCATAGGTTGATATTCAACCCCTTGAGCACATTGGCCAGAAAAAAGTGGTATTATTTTTAATAAGCAATTACAATTGTTTTTATGAGAAATCAGGGAAAGAAGGAAAAAAAATGAAATTTATATTTCTAGTTGGCAAAAGCAGCCGAGGAAAAGAGAAACTGCCTAGTTGGTACCATGATCAACTCTTACGTTACTCTCAGTAGGACAGGTATGTAAGCTTTTATTAGTACAGAAATACTTCTAGAAAGGTTTGACATTTATTAAAGTGTATGTTATTGCAGGAAAAATTGTATATATCAAAGAACTTTCAACATGTTATAATGTATTTAAAATAATTTTGACTACTAGGAAGTTTTCTATAATTGTATGTACTCTCAGGCAAAATTTTATATATCAAATAACTTTAAAAGTATTATAATGCATTTAAAGTAATTTTGACTACTAAAAAGTTCACTGTAAATGTACCTTGTTTGAACAAAGACCTTTGAACTGAAAGAAAAAGGGCAGAATTAAGTGAATTTGGAGTCTGGTAATGTTTCAAATGGACTATATACCTACATATAATATATTTTTTCTTGTGAATAAGGGATATATTTTACTCCAG